>CM024609.1:20892135-21429695 GCA_014182575.1 Eucalyptus decipiens | reverse complement strand
AATGCGCTTGTGCTAATAGTCGGCCCCTTTTTTTGGTGGGGTTAAGTGTGAGCCTCCATGTGATGAGCATATATTCACGTAAAAGAGAAGCAAACCAAAACATACCACATTAATTATCCAAGATACTTGGATAATTAACGGACATCATTGATGTCCAATCCATGTGCCGCCACATTCATGGCCACTAATATCATATACTTGCTTTATTCGAAACCAGCAAGTGTAACTTGCACTCAAGTTTAAGCAAGGAAAAGCATGTCTTGTGTCAATTAAGAGGCAAAAAGGTTTCGGCCATTTTAATATAGATGGTCATTGGTAGCCATTCGAGCATGTATCCGTATGGCCTTTGACATTTGTTTTTGCTTAATATAAATCTTGTGGCTTGCACACTTCTTTTAAATCTGAAACTCTCAAAATCATCACAACACTCAAGTATTGACACATAAATTCAGAAATAATTCATTCATAGTATTTGTCAAATTCAAATAATATTTTAAATTTTAGCGGGAAGTACTTATCGCTTTTGTCAAGTGTAACCAAACATGCCCTGAGCGTGAGAGTTAATTTCTAGAAATACTTGCATACACAAAACCAGAAAACAAGTGACATACAAGGAATGTGTTGACACATAGATTTTGACGGGTCCATTTAGTCATTTATCACAGAAGATATAAATTTAGGCATTTGTATTATTGGCGTTTTATTTTTGGACCGGTGCGGATGTGTTCAAATTAGTTGGATTAAGCCCACGAAAGGAACAAATTAGCCAAAGCCCGTTACTTTTTAATTAATTATTTCATGGGAAATTGAGATTTGATGCAATATTATGGTGATTTTTGACATTTAAAAAAATCATATTGCAATCTTATCTTTAATCTTTTGGTGGTAAAATCAATAGAAAATATTTATGAGATAAGAAAAATAAGAGAATTTTGTGATTCGGGAGGTTATAGGAAAATCTTCGTGTATATTGAAAAGTGGATGAAATATTTCACGAACATCGCATTTTATTTGCCTATAAATGGGAGCAAGTACGATGAAAGAAAAGGGGGCCTCGGTTTTCAAAAGAAGAAGAAAAGTCAAAAGAAAAAGAGAGAGAAAGGAAAGGTAACCGGTTTGCGGTGAGGGAGAGAGCGCATCGGTGAGAGGTCTCGGTGAGAGGACGTGCGACGAAGAGAGAGAGAGAGTGAAAAAGGAGAGGACTGTTCATCGTCTTCTTCGTGCGGCTCCGCCCGCCCGCCTTTCCGCCTCGCGACCCAGCCATGACGCCACCGCTCCGGCGCCACACCGCCGCCACTCCCGCCGTGCCCATCCCTCGACGAGTCCGCCGCCGCCGTGCACGCCCGCCGGGCGCCGTCCCCGACGCCCGTGAAGCCCGCGCCGCACCACCGCGCGGGTCACTGCACCACCACCGTCGAGACACCAGCAATCCTCGAGTCCCGCCTCGCGCCGGTCAACCCCGCACCAATCTTGCCGTGTCTCCGCCCCCAATCGCGATTCGACGCCACCGAGCCCCAAATCAGCCGTGCACCGCCGGACCGACCGCTTCCGTTGCAGCCCACCGAAACCCGTGACCTCCCCGCCGCTCGCCACCGCGCCGGAGTGCCACCCGATCTGCACCTTCGCAGCAACCGACGCCGCCGCGCCGTACCCGCGAGCTCGCCGCGACCCACCGCTCCCCGCAGCCTATCCGAGCGACGCTCGGGGCCGAAGACCTGTGACTACCGTCGCAAATGTGTCCACCAGCCCACCGAGTGCCTCGCCTGAGCTCCGACCACCGTGACTTCCTTTGACGGTGACCCACCACACCCACCGCCGCTGTAGCTCTCCCGGACCTCCGATATTTGGTGACTTGCCACGAACACGAAGCTCTAAGGAAAAAAAAAAAAAAAAAAAAGGAAAAGGGAAAAATTAGGTAGTTTTTATTTATTTATTTACTTACTTTTTTTCTTTCCTTTTTGTTTTATTCTTTTAGTGAAATTGTTCCCTTTAAATATGTGATTGAGATCCCAATATGAAATAGTCTCAAGCTCGCCAAATCGGACTCGCAATCCCTTACAAAAAATCGACAATCCAATCTCAAGCCCGAGATTCGATTCGCAATTTAATTTAAAATTGACCAATCCGATCTCATGCGCGAAATATGGTTCGTCAATTTTTGGATATCAATCTTATCTTGTTTGATTTGCTATCGTCAAGCTTAGTTGACTTAATCTTATTTTCGTAAAAGAAAAATCCAAAAATACTTGAGTTAGGAATATATTTGCTTTAAAATATTCCTAGTCTTAGGTTTAAAATCGTAATCTTATTTCGAATTTTAAATAAAAATCCAAGAAGAGAAAGTGCGATTTAGTTTTTTATTTGAATTGCATGTTTAATTATGTGTTAGTTTTAATTTCTGAATTTCTTAAAGAAAAACACAAAAATCATTGTGCATATTAGATTGAATTGCACGTTTTCATTTTAAATTTAGATAATCTTTTAGATAAATTGCATTTTAGATTTAGATAATGTCTTAGTTTAAATTAGGATTTAATATGACTTAATCCCTAGTTAAATAGATAGAATCTTAATCTAACTAGATCATTTCAAATTTCATAAAATTTGTCTTAGGATAAATTAGTTGCAATTTCCAAGATAGATTGCATTTTTTAAAATAAAAAATGTCATTTGCATATCATATAGAATTAAGTCCATGAAATGCACGTCATTTTAGTGATTATTGTTAGGTTCATTTCTAATTAGAAATTGTCCGTTATTAGATTAGGGTCATTTAATAAATGTCGCGTGACATATAGCTCCGCATATTAAATTATATGTCGCATGTCATTTTAGTTGAAATAATTTTGTACGTCATTGCATTGCATTGCATGTCATTAGAATTAAGTCATTTTGGTTAATTTAGATTACATATTTAACAATTGCATGTTCATTAAGAGATCATAAAAATTTTATTCATATTTTAGGACATGTTGCCATGCCATATCATTTCACATTAGATTAAAAGCATATCTCGTTTAATAAGTGAAAACAAAAAGAAAGAAATTGCGTGTTAATTAAAAACCATATATAGGATTGTTGATGTGGATTTTAATTTAACACTGCAGATGCTTTCGTTGCTTTGAGGTAAGTTCTCCATCATTTAATTGTTTTCTTGGGTGTTAAATTGGTGGTTTGCGCACCTGCATGAACTTAGGGAAATAGATTTAAAATCAATCCAAATTGTTTACCAAACATTTTTCAAAATAAAAAGAAAGGTACCGAAAGGGCGTTAAAGAAATCTAACGTAACAAAGTCCCCGTACCCTTAGTCTCTACTCTCGTTACTTTACTAGGTTTCTAATCGACCCACCAAAAATAGATTAGTGGCGACTCCTAATTAAAAAAATTGCATGTTAACAATTCAAACCTAAGTCGCGAATTGGTATGGGCTTGGGAGAGCCCGGAAGTTAAGTCTAGGCTTAACAATCCATTAGCCAAACCATGGTGGTTCACCCCCGAAAAATTAGTCGCGATGAATGCATCACTTAAAACAGATAGCCCCTGCAAATTAACAAAAGAATATTGTTTCCAGTCATGATGCCGGACCTACCACTGAATTAGATCCAAAAGCAAATGCTCATAATTCATTCTATTGAAGCCTAGACCTATGCATCCATCACTCGAAAATCTGAGGGTATGTACCCCACTAAAAGCATCAGCCACCTTTATTCTTTTGAAAATATTTTATAATGAAAGGGAATTTTTTTCTGTACTAATTTCTTTGCCTCTAGATGTAACATTTATTGCTGTAATCATTTATACCTTGTGAAACCACCACACATCAATATATCAGCACTCTCCAAGAAAATGAACTTCTAGGCAAACTAGGTTGGTTGATTTGATTAAGATAGTAATAAACTCGCACGACATTGCCACCCGCTATATGTGGTTGACAACTAGAGAGCAGTAAACCAACTATTTGTATTCATGTAATTTAGTATAATAAACCATGCTTTATCTTCTTTGTTCATCTCCTCTTCAAAGATTGTTACAACATTAATACTCTTAAGTGTATTAGTATCTCTAAAGATTATGCACATTCATCATTTACCTCTCGGTTGGGCTTGCTGTATGTCTCCATGCAAGGGCCGTGCCTGTGCCATAACTGGAAAGTTGAGAAGCAGATTCCTTCATCTCAAAAAATTATGGTACGGCCTCCACTAAAGAAAATCCAACCAGAGTAGAAAGTTTTAAAAGTGTATAGTGTCAAGTAAATCTTGTGACTAACAAAAGAGCACAAAGATTGAAGAAATGAAAATGGAAACAACTAACCTGTCTGTAACAACAGGCGTATTATGTCTGGGATAAGCTGAGGTCTAGCCGAGCTTCTACAAGGAATAACAATATGCCTAACATTGGTTCTGGCCTTCATTTTCTCATTACCTACTGGATCTATAGTTCTCTTGTTTTGTTTAAGGAACCTGGAAGAAATCTGGAAATGCAAAGTTGCGCCATCAGGAAAAGTTGGGTGAAGATGAGTTTGCACAACAACAAATAAGTAAAACCAAACATTGACAACCAAGATACAAATTCAAAACAACAAAACAATTACGCCATTGAGTTACATACACCCTTCACCTATTCCGGTAAAGTAACGCGAAAGAGCAAATCCTGAACTTTTACCGTATCCTTCACCTTGCCTACAAGAACCAGAAGAATTGAAGGATAAGTATATCCACATCTATCAGCGATGTGGTTAGATCGAAAAAATCACATAAGTGAGACAAAATTCTCCAAATATCTCATGTTATTATCGATTTTCAAACTGCAGCCTAGATAATGCCTTACGTAAACCTACTCAGACAAGCCTCAAGCAAGCCTCAAGCAGAGGAATAGCAATATTGGTTCGAGCCCCTCTTAATGTATGCACAATAAAGAGATATGTTACATATAGTAGAGCATTTAAAAGGCACAAAGAAAATAAAGATCTTGCTCTTAAATAAATATTCAAAAATCTCTTTTTTAAAAGTTCTAAGCAGCTGCATGATGCTGAAAACCGAAAGACCTATTGTCAAATTTCAAAAATAACATCACTAACAATAATTGTAATTGCAATAGATAAGTAAAGCATATTTCCACCAACTCCATAGTGAAAAAAATTAGTACACACACGCCAAGAATTAGCTCCACATCTTCAACAAAATCCATCCTTAGCATTTCATCCGCCTCATCAAGGACACGGAAGGTTAAAGAGCTCAAGTCAATATTTTCCCTCTCAATGTGGTCCTGCCACAAGATGTAACAACTGTGAACATGCATTATTCCCGGCAGGCGAAAGAAAACCAAATAAGCTTCCAATTCAATGAATTACTTTCACACGGCCAGGTGTTCCAATCACTATATCGACCCGTCTCCTCAATCGGCTTTCCTGAGCATGATAGGGAGCTCCACCATACAAACAACATGATGTTAAAGCCTACTGCTCCACCATAAACTTCAAAATCAAAGAACACCTAAAATAATAGGGTAAACGATGTCAGACATCTATCTCTCGTAAAATATGAGATTATTTCTATAAGCTTGATTCCAATACCGCTGGCCAATTCCCTAGTAGGTAAAAGCACCAAAAACACTTGGTGGCCTACCACATCCTGTCTTCCTTGAGGTTTTTGCAGGCCCATTCGTCGAGATTCCAAAATGGGCATGACAAAAGCCAAAGTTTTGCCCCCGGTACAATTCGGGAGAGTGAACAAGGTGATAATCGTGCTAAAAATTAAAACCCATCAACTACAATTGAGCAAGTAGTTCGAAAACTCATGTTTTTAGCAGCCAATCATCTTTAAAAAACTTGAAATGCAACTGCGGCCAAACAGTCTTGACGCCACTTTTGGTTTTTATATGTCAAATAACACCAATGACCTAATGTACAGATGACTGCCACAAACTAGAAGATTTATTTAGCCGTAGGGTTTTGGTCGAATTAGCAACAGAGGTTCGAATGCCCGAAAAGATCGGTCGGAATTTGACTTTTGTAGTGACAATCGGGCTGAAATACGGGATTTAGGACCAGAAATGCACGAAAGACATTTCACAAAAACCAAGTGCATCAGTGTTACACTATACACCATGATTGCTTTGTCGTACGTTAATTAAAACAACATTCACCAAGCTCATACATCAATCATTCACTACTCATAGAGTAGATAAAACCTCTTCTCTTTTCATACATGTCGCCTTCGTGACCCTTTTCCGCATCACACACTATCATTACTCCAACGCCCGTACCATTCACTTCTATAAATTGTTAGTTAATTAGCAGATTTCAAACAAGCATGCAACCATCAACATGTCAATCCTGCGAAATTCAAATAAAATGTTTTCATACCTGACCAGTGTGGGCACGGCCGACCAAATCAGTCCCATGGAGGACAATATCAAACGTCATGGCCTGAATGGGAAACAGCGCCTCGATACCATTGTCCTTCAACTTCAACCTCAAGCTGTCCGAGATCCTGAAATTCAACACAGCGTTGGGGTTCTCCACTGAGCCACCTCATCATCGCCGTCGCTCAACCTCGCCTTCTTCTTTTTCTTCTTCTTCCCCTTCAAGTTCTCGGGGTCGACCGGCTCGTAGGCCGGTCTCGCTCTTGTCTTCCTTGTCGTCCTCGCGTAGCTCTCGCGCTTCCTCTTCTTCTCCTTCTTCGCATCCCCGATGCTCCTGGAGCTTCCGCTTGGATTCGGCTTGCCGCTCTTCTTTCCTTCTTGTGCTTCTTGTCCGACGCTACCGCAGACTCGAAGCCGCCATCGGCCTCGAGTGGACCTTCGCCTTCATCTTCTTCTCTTTGCTCTTGCTTTTGGAGTTCTTCGGGGTTGAGGCGAATCGGACACAACTATCGAAGGCATCGATGAAGCCGTCGGAACCGCGAGAGGAGTTTAGGGGACGGGAGGGGACGGAGGGAGGGACGGAAGAGGGAGTGGTTTTGTCCTTCTCTTCTCTTCTCCTTCTATGTTCGATCTCGCCGTTGAAAATAGTCGAAGGCGGAGGCGGAGGCGAGGGGGCTCGGGACCCACTGCGATCGCGGGCTCTCGGGGCATTGTACCCAAATGGGCGGATGACCGGCGATGCTTTGGGAGGCGGAGGAGGAGAAGAAGCACGAGGCCCTCGGGTCCCGACCATCAACCTCGAGGACATAGAGTCCATAGACCTTGGGCTACTCGGAGTCGGAGCCGATGACGCATCTGTCGGAGGTCCCGAAGTTGCGAGAAACCAACGTGAGCACAACCCTTGTGCTCGATCTCCGCGTTGGGAACAATCGGGAGGCGGAGGGGTGAGGACTTTGATCTACGCGATCGGGGAGACTCTTGAAGGAGGCGACGTACCGAGGCAAATGACCGGCGAGACGGAGGCAGAGGCGGAGCCGGATGCGCGGAGAAGGAAACAGACGATCGTTCTCTGTTTGTTCTCCAGCGAGGAGAGAGAGAAAAGTCAGAAAATTCAATTGAGGAGAGGAATTTTTTTTTTTTTGGGCGGGGGCGTTAAGCATTTATTGACTTGACGCACGCTCCTTCTTCCGCGAACGAGCCGAGCCGAGGAGAAAATATTGGTACGTCTTATGTAACAACTCCGTCAAACAAGAAGGCGGTGGGAGCGCGACACGTGTCTTCGTGGGACCCATAAGGTCGTGCCATCTTCCTCTCCTCGATCTCGACTCGCACTTCTTTCTCTCTCTTCTCTCCCAAATAACTCGGCTCCTGGCTTGGCTTGGGCGAAGAAAGGACAGTACTAAATGCGCAACGCTCCCGTTTAAATTTTCTCTCTCCTCGCTTGAATTTTTTAGGTTTTGTCTTTCTTTCGTGGAAGAGCGGTGGAACGAGCTTCACTTACTTCCTCCGTTTCCTTCTCAACGCATCCCACCCCCTCCGCCTTCGCCTCTCCAAAGCCTCGCCTGGCCATCTACCTCTGTCACTTCGCCTCCAAGAGCCCCGCCTGTCGTGACTGGTTTCTCAAACCTTCGCCTCCGACTGTTTCCAAAGCGGAGATCGAGGTTTGTGCTCGCGTTGGTCTCTCGGCAACTCCGGGCCTCCGTCCGATTGCCTCCTCCGACGAACTCGTCATCAACTCCGACTCCGAGCCGCCGCCGCCGCCGATGACGTCCTCCGTCTCTGGTATCTGCTCGTCCTCCCCCTCCCTCAGGCCGAAGACGCCGCCTGCCTTCGCCGCGAAGCCGTCGGCCTCAGGCAGGAGGGAGGCGGCCTCGGTCTCGTTCCCGAGCGGCGCCGGGCTCCCTGCCGTCGACCGAGTGTTGTCCCTGTCGCTGGCCCGATCGGTTGCGAGGGGGATCTCGGTGGACCTAGGCAGGGCCAATGGCGCGGCGAAGAAGGAGAGGCGCGGGCTAGAGGGCTGGGGAGGATTCCCGCTCACTGTGGACGAGGTACGTGGACTGGCTACACCAAAGACCGGGAGCTAGGGCTTTTCCTTGGACGTGAGCCGAATCGGGTCCACGGACGAGTTCGTGGAGGAGATAGAGCCTCGGTTCCAGCCGCGTTCAAAGCGATGGAGGAGCTGGGAAGGCGTGATCGCGAACCCGCCCTGCATTTAGGGCCGCATGGTCGGGCACTACTAGTTGAGGAAGTTGGAACTCGCGCCGGCCGGGTTCTGAAGGCGCAGATTGAGAGCACGCTTGACGCGTTTGCAATTTCCCCCTATTCTTCTTTAATTGCTGTTTCCTGAGTTTAATGAGCTCGTGGTAATGATAATAATGATATCTATTGCTCCTATTCTAGAGGATTCTTAGAAGAGAAGCTTGACGATCGGTTTATTTGTTGATATTTGCTAAATGCCAAGTGTCGGGAGTTCTGTTGAAAGATGATAAAATTTTCATATGTTTTTGGAGCTATTATTCATTGGAGCAAGTTCAATAAGACAGAAGCTCGTGACTTTTAACTTGCAATGTTGGACACTCCCGCCATATAGGTTTGTGTTTTGGTCGAAGCTTAGATGGATGTTGGAGCTCCCGAACGACATAGAGATAGTCGATAGATCGGTATCCTTTGCTAATGGAACAAGTGGAGAGTAGTAGTGGTCATCAGCACATAATTTATGTAGAGAGAAATGGGGATGCCTCATTGACAGCATCTCATGGTGATCAGCAACGCGGATCAAACAACCGTAAATTCATCAAACAGATTGAACTCCGTGAATTCCTCTAGCACAAGAAGAAGGAGTGATGATTACCACCAGCATCGAACAAGTCCATTGGATTCTGGACTATGGATTTCAGTGGAGTTAGTTGTCACCGTGGGGTCAAATTATAGCATCCATAGTGGTTTTGTCATTGTCAAGACATGAAAATCCAGAGGCTCCACTATTTGCATGGGTTGTAGGTTATGCATCTGGTTTGTGTGGCAACGCTGCCTATTCTTTGCGGGCGTTATCATGCCGGCAACCGTGGTAGTGATCAAAGATCCAACATCCCATCGAGGGACTTCTCATAGCAGATCAATCGAGCCTAGCTCTTATACAGACTATCTCCGTCGTCACATCCACGAGATGAGGGGAATCGACATTTGGAAGAATCGGCATCATGGAATGGCCAAATTGCGACACTCCGAGTTCACGGTAAAGTTCAATCGTTTCTTATGTCAAAGCTCATGGATGATGATTGCTTCTCATCTATTCAAATTGAATTTCAATTTGCACGTTGTGGGATTGTTGGCATCATTCGAGAATAACCTAGTCTATACAATCTATGATAGATGGAATCAACAGCTAATTTCGTTTTTTGCGAATTAGTGGGCTGGTGGACCATTTCAAGATGGCCTTAGACTTTTTTGCTGTATGGTTTGTTGTTGGCTATGTGTGGATTTTGGAGGTCACTCTTCACCTTCGATACTCCGAAACCGTATAGGTACCAATTTATAGGGACACTGTTCTGTTCGTCTATACATGTAATTGCCGTGCTTGATGAAATATGCGTTGTGGCCCTTTTGCGAGGTTATGTATAGTATTTCTAACTTTTAGCTGTATTGGATATGCCATGCCTTTTATACTATGTGCAACAATTTGTTGCTGCCTACCTTGCATAATATGTCATTACGGCATCCGAGAAGACTTTTCGCACAAGAGGAGCCACCTCGAAACCATCAATGCTCTTCCTATCTACAAATTCAAGGTGAAGCAAGACTTAAATGCCGACGGTGAGGAATTTAACACGGAGGAAGTGAAGGCGGGGTCTTGGCTCCGGGGACGTAAAAGGAGTGTTTCTTGTCGGGAGAAGACGCGTAAGCATAAAACCCACTTATGTCCTCCCATTCCACTGGAGTTCAAGCACCCTCCTCCTCGCTGAATTTTGACCTATAATGTAGGGCTAGCATTTGATTTCGCGTCCTAAAAGAAAGGCCTCGCCTCACATCTGCTTATACGTTCCTTAACATGGTGAAACTATCATGATAGCAGCAAGTCGCAAATGCTTACTATCGGCAGCTAGGCATGATATTTATCTTCAAGCGATAAAGTGATGTTGCCATTGTATTTGTGCGGGTTTGCTGTATTTGCTTGTCAAGATATGCGATAACGATGAACTTAAAGAGCTACCTTGTCACCATGTCTTCCACGTTGAGTGCATTGATAAATGGTTAGAGATCAATGCCTCATGCCCCCTCCGTAAAAGTGAGATTAGCAAGAGCAAAGTGGGCTTTCGTAATCGACAGAGACAGCTAGAATCGAGGACGAGTTTCAAGTAGCTCAAGAATTTGCATAAGGGAGCTGCCCATGAATGTGCCAACTACAATGTTTGCTCATCGGACTTACGATGAAACAGGGGCCTCTTCGCAGAGACGTGTATTGACTTGGCACGGAGTAGCAAGAGGTTATATCCGCTTAAGAGGTTCTCTTGTGACGCATCGGATGATTTACCATTGCTACACTACACTATGTAGAAGTGAATCTCTTGCTTGTGAGTGGTCCCACCTTCTCGGGACATGTAAATGTGAGGTCAAGTTGAATGGTCGGCTCATACGCGGGGTCCCGTGAAACGATCCGGGTGCTGCAATGGCAAAGGAATCTTTGCGCATGAGATCCTATCTCGGGATAATGGTAATGATGTATATAGCTTGTTCGAAAATACAGCACATGGTGTATTTAATCACGTAAATTGCGATAAACGTAACTATTCATCGTGTCATGTTCTCCTATTTTGGAGCCCTAGAGTGGGCATGCTTAAGATAAATGGAGGACCTCGGTACTATTCTTTCATTACGGTACGTTACCAAAGGCCGATCAAGAAATAGCTAGCATAGTGCGTCATCAAAGTTGTAGCAATATGCTAAAAAATTGCTGATATTTGCAGAGAACAACTTTAGTTTTATCTTTCCTCTTTTAAATAAAAAGATTGAAGACAGATGAGCAATAGAATTTGGAAGAACGTCATGGACAAAAACTGATAATGGATAGAGCAATAGCAATTTAGTCTTTGGTTTTGTTTTAGATTCTGTTTTGTTTCATAGATTTGGAAAATATTTTTTAATATTAATCACTTATATCAATTCAAATAATTAGTTCATGAAAAGTTCTCTCCATCCCTTGCAATTATGCATGTCTAAATATTTTTATGAACGTTAAAAATCTCTTATTCATTAATTTTTTATACGCAATACAAGTAATATTCATTTTTAAAAGTGATACAAATGCATAATTTTAAGATGCACCTTACACAGTATCAAAGATCATTCCACACCATCCCTCACAAGATATGAGAGCATTGCGCAAGTGGTCGGTTTGGGACTTTGGGACTCAGAAAAGAAGAAAAATGGCTTTTTCTTGAACTTACATATTTCATGCCATTCATGTTACTATTCTTGTTGTGGTCTCAGAAGGGAGATGAGGCTACATAATTTCAACCTCCTTATTTTGGTGCGAAAACAGCAAAAATGGCATACCATTATTTTCGCATTTTCTAAATTTATTTTCGGAGTTTCAGACGACTTAAAAGTAGGAGAAATTGCCAAAGGCCTCAAGAGATAATTTCTTTGAAGGTTGTTTCAGGGAAAACTAGAAGAAAGAAAAGAAAATGAAACATTTTCCCCTACAATCTAGAGAAATTTCGGTAACAGAAAAAAAGATAAAGTCCAGCAAAACATATGGCTCCTCTCCAACAACAACCAATTAGGAGACCACTTGACTTCATCCATTTCATTAGTGATACGAAAAAACCAAAGAAGAAGATAAATTAGAAGATAAATTAGGAGGTTCATATTAGCAAGGATAACATAGAGCCAAGGCCCGAATCACTCACTTGCATACTTAACCAAAAAATAAAAACTTTCATGACCTGAAACTAGAAAACGAAGAACAAAAACCAACCCGGAGAGCATGTCTTATTGATGCAAAATCTATCATTTGTAACATCTCATTCCAAAATTTTCACGAACGCAATGTTTATACAAAGGAAAAACAATGGTGGACATAAATAAGGGAAGTACAACATGTCTCAAGTAATTTTGCGAGGCCACTTGTTCTTAGGGCCGATGAAGCATCCGTTCTTCAAAATTTCTCATGTGGCTCCACATCGGGGATGTCCTATAGATTGTAAAACTAACAATGCAAAAAGGGAAACCTTAGTTAATGCATATTCCCATGGAGCCTCCACCTTTTCTCATTCATTCCCACGACACACAAGGCTATGAATCCGGAAACGAAAGTGGAGGAAGATTATACACAATTAGCAAAACAAATTCCAAGATGAGAGGGAGAGGGAGGCCAAAAAAGAACGAAGCAAATGCCAATCCAATAAAGCGACGAATGGCCATGAACTGAAAAGGCCCCATGAATGATACTTCCCGGTGGTTGAACGAACTATCTCCCAAGCCACAGCCTATTGCTGTGAACTAACTCTCATGCATACCGATGAATGTAGAATTACATTGCCCAAAATGAGCTTTCAACTCCACTTGTTAGATAGAGAGGTCCTTAAAAGCTTCCAGTTTCCATTTGACGCAAGAGAATCCATGCTTATGCCACCCAGGATGGTTGACTCCATTTTCAGGATTACTAGAAATCTGGTTGTACGAGGACTTTAGAACTGCAGAATCTGACTTCCTTCAAAATACGTGGAGTGCGGGAAGTATTCGAAGACAACGTAATTTCCATCCCGTTGAAGATGTATTTTACAAGTGTCAGAGACACCATCTCAAAAGTCAAATCTAGCTTTATCCAATCATAATATCCCATCTTTGTATTCAGTAAAATGAGTAGGCCAATAAGGAAGTAGGGATAGAAGAATGGTCATCAGTAACGAAATTCACCGACGAGATCCCTCCCGACTCTCACACCCCAACACACACCCACCCATGACCACCCACTTGCTACCCTATACTGCGCCGCTACTCCAATTATTCCAACGAGATACTCCACATTTTAAGCATAACTTTACCAAAAACAGTTGACGAGATCAAAACTTACTTGATGCAAAGATCCATATCAACTACTGCTGAGGAGAGTAGCTTGAACCGCAATACAATCCTTGAGTTTCCATTCCTTAACTGATCTGAGTGCTCCATTTCTATGCAACATAACGTGGACATGCTCAATGATTATCAAGGGGATGGCAGCGTAAAACAGTCCAAAACAAATGAAATGAAGATGGTAGACCTTCGTTGCACCAAAACAAGCCCCTTTGCACTAAGTTGTTGCTTGAATCCTCAATTAATTTCACAGCCTTGCCCTTATTGTGGGTTCCAAAAGATACAAAGATTTCGCAGCGCCTGCCTTGTGCATCAAGGAATCCGCACACACAAAAAAAAAAAAAGACCAAGCACACTTAGAACATGTTATAACACACACAAGAAAATTGTCGATGTTGAGGATACCTTTATGCTTATCGAGGAATGACTCATTTGCCTCTAAAAGAGACTTCCCATGCAAATGACTGGAAGATGAACAATTGTATGTGTTAAAAGACTGCCATATTGAAAAAACAAACAAGAAAGATATAGCAAAGACAGGTTGTAAAGAACCTGATTTATGGTCGTTCAGCTTCTAATACAGTGCAAATAAGTTTCTCGAGTCGTAGTGTGGCAGCCATGGAACTAACTACGTGGAAAAACTTTAACTGCAGCATAAGAAGCACCCATCAGGAACAACACCAAGCCGTCAAAGTCTCTAGCAACCGGGGAAACAATATAGACCACCATTGAAAAGAATTGAGGAAAAAGCAGCAGCAACACAGATCAACTTACTATGACTTGCATCAAAATTTACAGACACCCAAAGATGCGACAAATATATCAACAGCTCAACCCAAGGAGTTAAGAGGACATATGAGAATGATAAAATATCTCGAGTGCAAACTAGAGAGGAACTAACCGAGCACCTATGTGTGTCGGGGCTTTTGCGTCCAACCGGAGCAGCTGCTTCACCGCCTGGGTTTATGAAAAGAGCAGCATATAAAGATGCATATATTAAAATGGAGTTAAGTAGAAAATTAAATTACAAGCAGCACATATATAGGAAAAAGAAACAGGACATTTATCAGCTTGTCATTAAGTTACTCCGAACAATATGTTTCAAGAAGTTTCAAGAGTAAGAAAGTCACTTTGACAAAAGAAAAAAAGAAGAAGCAAAGTAACCCCCCAGCAAAATTACCGAAAAGCAAGCAAAGTTTTCCACTTTCTCGTATTTACTTCAAACGAAAGAATGTGTGTTTCCAAAGAATCAGAGCTCCTTTGAAGCCGCTTCAATTACTTTGTTGCCTCGATAGTGGATCCTCGACCTACCACCACATATACATAATGGAATCCAGTCACAAAGCAACTTTTAATAAAAAGGAAGTTACATAATATATGAAGCCAAAAGAAGATTGCACAGGAATATTACATACACTAATTTATCGGGAAGAAGCTGCTCATTGGTACATATCATGCTCTCTCTAGAAACGATAAAGCACATTTTTTGGCGAAAGGAATGTAATCACCAATTCCAATATTAGTATTTTCATGTGCTATTCAGAATCAAAATGGGCAGCATTCGCGTATATGACAGAATGCCTATACATATTTACTTGAGTAATTATGAAAATTGAATATGACAAGAAGATACCTGTAAGTCCGGCTAACTTGGTGCTATAATTTGACCCACGGTGACAACTAACTCCATCAAATCCATAGTCCCGAGAATTCAATGGACTTGTTCGATGCTGGTGGTAATCATCACTCCTTCTTCTCGTGCTAGAGGAATTCCACGGAGTTCAATCTCGTTTGATGAATTTACGGTTGTTTGATTCGCAGGGCTGGCATGATAGGCGAAAGTCCATCCTCATCCTCTCGTTGAGTCTACCCCGCGTTGCGATCACCATGAGATGCTGTCAATGAGGCGTCCCCATTTCTCTCTACATCAATTATGTGCCGATGACCACTACTACTCTCCACTTGTTCCATTAGCAAAGGATACCGATTTATCGACTATCTCGTCATTCGGGAGCTCCAACATCCATCTAAGTCGGCCAAAAGACAAACCTATATGGCAGGAGTGTCCAACATTGTAAGTTAAAAGTCACGAGCTTCCTGTCATATTGAACTTGCTCCAATGAATAATAGCTCCAAAAACATATGAAAATTTTATCATCTTTCAATAGAACTCCTGACACTTGGCATTCAGCAAATGTCAACAAATAAACCGATCGTCAAGGTTGGTTTAGAACATTCTAACTTCTTCATGAAGGAGGTTGACTTATCATTCCACCTAGATTTTTCTAGATGTGGTCATGATTATCAAGGATTTACCTTATGAATTAAGCAAAATATCCAACCCAAGTGTCCCAATAAAAATAGGACACATTGGAGCTAATTATGGCTATCCTATAGCCTTGATGCCACT
This sequence comes from Eucalyptus decipiens, assembly GCA_014182575.1. Classification (NCBI taxonomy): domain Eukaryota; kingdom Viridiplantae; phylum Streptophyta; class Magnoliopsida; order Myrtales; family Myrtaceae; genus Eucalyptus; species Eucalyptus decipiens. The sequence goes on along the minus strand of CM024609.1, from coordinate 21,413,843 downwards.
TTGAGTTTTATAGGTTGACTTCCCGTTTTCGAAAGTGTTGGATCTTTCCTACTTTCTAATTTTATAGAGACCTTTGTACTTCGAATTTGGAGAAACTTCGTTCATAAAAATTGTTCAAATATCTTAATTTATAACATACTTAAATTTCATATTTTTCTGAGGTAAAATGGTGGGACGAAGACCCAATCAATTATCGTATAGAACTTGCCAAATATAGTGAAAATGATAACCAAGTTGCTTTCTCGAATTGCTATGAAATCTTTCCTTTCGAATTTGGACATGCTTCCTCACAAATTTTTTAAATGACATCTATATCTACAACATATTAAAATTTTAAAGAGTTTTGTGAATATTTGGATTTCGAAATGAGTCTCTCTCTTTGACCTTTAAATATGCTCAACAGATAAATTTTTGGGTTGTGTTCAATGATTTGCTGCTCTTTCCACAGAACGAATTTGGCTTGGATTCCTTCATGAAAAATGTTATGCAAGGTCTTTTCTATAACATATTAATATAATTTTTCAAGCTCGTTTGATAAGGTAATGGTACTGATTTTGAAAGTTGCTCAAAATTATTTTCGCCTTCGAATGGGAGAACCACACGCCCAACTTGGAGGGAAAGGTGCTGCACGCCCAACTTGAGGAGCAAGCTAATCTAGAGACTTCTTGGCTTGGAGATAAGAATGTATTAAATGCTTTTGGACCTTAATGTGTTAAAGAGAAGAAACTTGGAGAGCAAGTTGGCTAATGTGAACACATGTAAGCCTAATGATTGCTGAAATCTTGGCAATTAATGAGAGAGGTGAGTCACCTACTTAGGTGTCCCCTAGAATTTTAGGTAAAGCTTAGGTTATGATGGCCTTAGATTGTGGCCTTGGTGAACAAGGTAAGGACTAACAAATTAGAAGAAAACATTAGGCATTAAAGGGGCTTATGTGTCCTTTAGGCATCATAGACAATAATGAGTCTAGATTAAGCCTTAGAGAGCAACCAAATAGGTGGACCAATCACAAGCCAACACTAAAGGACCTAGGTGCCAACTCGAGAAGATAGGTAGATCAACTCGTCATTTTGGCGTAATCATGAGTTTGCACAAAAATCTAAGAGGAGGAGGTCTATAAATAAGATAAGCCATCCTCACATTTTAAGGCTTGACCTTTCTCTCCTTTCCTCTCCCTTCCTCTCCTCTCATTCACGCCCTTGTCTTCCAAGCCGCCCTAGACGTTGACTGACCACCAAAGAAGCATCTTGGAGGTAGCTCCAAAAAGTAGTAAGTAGATTTTCCTAACTCTTTGATAGGGCGATGTGCTATGTTCATTGATTTTAGGATCATGTCATTGTTTGCTTGTGTTGGCTTTGTATTGTTATGCTTGTTGTGTTTCTACTGCTTGTTGTTGCATCAAGTAAGTTCATGATCTCGCGTGAGTGTCAAGCACACCCAGATGTTGAGAATGGTATCGGTGACTTTGGACGTGTGTTGAAGTGGGTGCACGACTCATACTTGATCTCGATACAATATTAAGGTGTGTTGTTACTCGAGACAAGTCACGGAGTCGATGTCGAAGCCGGGGCGAACAGTTCAAGTTAAGACCACAAGGCTGAATCGCATCCGGCATGAGTCTAAAAAGATATAAGAGTTGCTTATTGATTCACTTTGCATGGCATGCCTTTGGGCTTTTCATCTAGCTAAAAGTTCAATGATAAAATGAATCGATTGATGCTTGAAATGCATGGACACACAATGGACTTATATGCCGATGCTGAGGAGTGCCGGGTCGTCACCTGGGGTAAAGCCTTGGATGCCGTCCCGATATTGAGATCGTGGACGATGCTTGCCCGGTTGAGGCTGATGCCTGGGGGTCGCCTTGGATGCCATCCTGATAATGAGATTGGGATGATGCCGGTTGCTAAGGAGAGAACTGATGCCTGGTTGTTACTAGAAAAGTCGATTAATTTCAACTAATATGATTCTAAAAATGAAAAATGAAAGTCCACGTGTGGTCCATGATTGATACATGTGTGATATTTGCAAAAACTGAGTTTGTTTTGATATGTATTTTTAAGTTCTTACATCAATTTGAGCATATGTTTGAATTGGGTCACTTAGCGCTTGAACGAGTTTCATGAGATGTACGCATACATTTTTGTGACCGAAATGATCATAAGCCACAGATCTTTGAAAGCACATAAACAGTTGATAGCCTTTCATATGTAAAAAGTAAGGCAAGGCATGAACCTTGCTATTGATTTGCCATCGACAAGTGGGTGCTGACCTTGTATTCGATGATCGACGGTGAGACATCCTCCTATAGGAGAATTATGGATTTCTAGTTACCGAGTCATCAACTCACTCTTGTTGTTCTCATAATTTTGAGTGTGTGATGGGTGAACATGGGTCCAAGAAAGAATGAATCTAGCATGGGGGCCACTTTTGGGAGTAGCTCGGTAGAGGAGTTAGACTACCTCAACCCTTTGATTGACTATATATGAAAACGAAAATAAGTAGCCCAAGACTAGGATGTGCATGTAACCAAAATAGCTTTTGATATGTGAATATGTGTATAAGTATATGTTGCTTTTATTTGCTTGGCTTGCATATGTATTACCCGACTTCCATGTTTGTTTGTATGATGATTGTTTATGATTGCTTCTGCATGTGCACACTAAAGATAAAAGACTTTCGGGACATTTGACATTGCTTGGGGCGTCAATGCTAACCTGCGAGTCATGTTCTCGTGCCGAGAGGTGGGGCAAGGGTGTAACAAGTGACATTTGTCATAAGTTGCCGGAGGCGTTACCACGCACTGTCAAAGGAACCTACACTTGTCGGCGCGTGGGTGTCATGTGCGAGGAACACCCTAGGCGTGTGCGCCACACATGTGTGCACAACATGCGCATGTACGGCTAACATTAGCCAATCATTGGGTCAATCGATCCAACCCGACCCGACCCGATGGGATCGACCCATTGACTTGACCTAGTCATCCATTGACCATTGACCGTTGACAAAAAAAAAACACGTTTTTCAATTATATTCACTATAGACTATGTGTAATCCTTTTTTTATTCTACATTTGTTGCAAGAACAATGCCTCCCCATCTCATGTGAAGACCTATTCATGCATTGTTAGAAAGACAAAAGGCGAGACTTGTAAGAATTAACTGAGTTGGTTGATTACTTTTGGGAAAGTGGTGATATAATGAAACATTTACTTGAGGTCAATAGATAATACAAAAGAATCTTCTTGAATAGTTATCCCATGCTAGCTTTTAAGATGATGTAGTCTCCGATTAACACCGTTCCATTTGAATGGCAAGTCGTGTTGAATTGCCCATGGGAGGTTAACGTGGTTCCGGATTAGGAGAAGCTTACAATGGTTTTTTTTTTTTTTTTTTTTTTTTTTTTTTTTTGAGGGAATAACTATAGGATTGAGGCCATAAAGACTTCAACCCTAGGAATGAGTTCAACCTAGCGGGGAATGAATGTGCTATGGAGAAACCCTAGGTGATCTCCATCTATCTTTCCTTAGTTGCAAAAGAGGGAACTTAAGTTCATTGAGTTCTTTAATAAGTCTTTCCTTGTTCGTAAGTTAACTTGACGTTAGTTGAATTTGTGTTTATTTAGGATGTTTTATGAATATCTTTTGTCGAAAGTTTCTTCCATGTTGATGTTGTTGTAACTTCTGATGTATTGATTACATTATGTACAAATGTGTTTTTCCGTTGATGGATATTTAATATAAATTGCTTCTATTATTAATTCTTGTGGGTAGTTCAAAGAAGTTTAGTAACTTCAAAGGACTTATTTTGCTTAGAAGATATATTAATGACAGTTTTAATTTAGGATTTTGGATGATGATTGGAAATAATAGTGACATTTTGATTCTGAAACCTTATTTGAAATTATTTATTACTATGATTAGTTTATGCAAAATAGATGCATAAATGATATGCATTAATAATTCATGCATGTGTATATAATATGTTTAGATCCAATGGTTTCAGCAACCAAAAGCATAATCACTCAATTGAACAAGGAGAGAAGCTTAATAGCGATTGTTATGAAATATGATATATGAAAATCCAATATGTACTAGAAGAGTAAGAGACACTAGAAGCTTTTAACCTGGTTATGGAAGAGCTTAAAGATAAGAACATTGCACAGCATTAAAAAAAAAAAAAAAAAAGGATGCATTTGCTGCATGGAAAAGAAAGAACTCGCTTGCTCGCATCGCATTGTTGAGTAGCATGGACAATGATGTCATACGAGAGTTTAGGCATTTTGAGAATGCTAAAGAAATGTGGAAAACATTGGTAGCAAGATTTGGTCATACATTAGTGACCAAGCTGAGATGGTTCACTATAAGGTTTGACACATACAAAAAGCCTCATGGTCAAATCATGAAATGATACTTGAAAAAGATGTCAAACATAATCAATAAGTTGAAGGATGCTGGCCACGTTTTGAATGACAAGCACCAAGTGGAAGTAGTGATTCATTTCTTTTATCAAAGTTGAGGAGCATATGAAGGTGCAGCTAACCTATTATAAGAACATCAAAACCTTGAAAATACAGTGCACTACATTGAACTAAAAGAGGACCGCCTCTTAATGGCTAAGTTGGAAACTGATTTTTATTATATTGGTTCTAGTTCACAAGGGCATCCTTGTGCGAAGAGAATATCAATGGTGAAGTGTTACAACTATAGTAAGAAGGGTCATCATACTCGCGACTATGGTGAGCCAAAGAAAGTAAACACCCATTGTATTTTTGAGAGCTTTACTTATGTATCAAGTTCTGTATTTTTAATTGAATCAAATCCTTAGTATATTGTAGATTCGGGAGCAACAGACTATGTGGCGGAGGATGGAGAAGCCTTTGTGGAGTTCTGATGAGTTCCAATTAGAACAAAATAGATCTATGTAGGGAATAACTCTAAAGTTGAAGTTAAAGAGATTGGTATCTACCAAATAGTTATGCATGGTGGATGTACTTTATTCCTATATGATGTACTATATACTCTGAAAATTCTTCAGAATTTAATATCTGTTTTAGTGTTGGTTCAACTTAATTTTAATTTAAACTTTCATAATAGCAGTGTGGATTTATATTTGGGTAGAAATTACTATAATTGTGGTTATTTTCTAGATGATTTTATTGTGTTGGATGTTGACTATAATAATGTTAATGTTTATTATTCATTCTTTACGTATTTTAATTCATATGATAAATGATGTGAATGCTTGACATGCTAGACTTGAATTATATTGACCAACAACGAATAAATACAAGCATTGCCTAGTATTTGATTTTCCAAGGAGGATTTATTAGCCAATATTGAAAAAGTTGATTTTCCTAAATGCAAATATTGCATAATAGGAAAAACAACAAGAAAATCAGTTTGAAAAGGAACAAGAGCTAAATTTCCTTTATATTTAATCCATTCTAATATCCATGGTCCACTGAATGTGGGAACAAGGCATGTGCCTATATATTTTATCACGTTCATAGATGATTACACTCGATTTGAACATATCTATTTGATTTATCATAAATCTAAGACATTAAATTATTTCAAGAAGTTTATGAGTTTGGTAGAAAATTAACTAGATAAGAAAATAAAAATATTAATATCCAATTGAGGTCAAGAATATTTATTTGATGAGTTCAGAAAATTATATGATGAAAAAGAAATAGAAAGATAGTTATCTATTTCCTATACTCCTCAATAAAATAATGTTATGGAAATGAGAAATAAAACCCTACTGAAAATGGTTAGATCCATGATTATGCATACGAACTTACCTATTACTTTTTTTGAGGGATGTTTTATTAGCTGTTATCATATACTTAACTATGTGACTTCCAAATCAGTTACTTCTATTTCATATGAGTATTGAATAGATAAAAAACTCGATTTAAGTTTTCTTAAATCATGGGGTTGTGTTATGAACCCTCTCATAAGTATAGACTTACGAATCCTGTCATAAGTATGAAAAATTAAGTTTTAAAGGCAAGAAGAGTATTTTCATAAGATATTCAGAACACTCGAAAGGGTATATGTTTATAGGTAAGCAAAAAGTTGGAGTATAACCTGGATTTGAATCACGAATGTCACATTCTTAGATAATGAATTTCCTAAAATGGGTGAAATAGATGAGGACTACTCCATATTTGAAATCTCATATCAAGATAATGAACTTAATGGAGCTCGTCCATGTAAGAGCAATGAGAGAAGTGATGAATTAATTTCAACTTAAATTCAATTACAACCATCTGATGATATGATATCGTTATTATCTAATCCAAGTGAGAGCGTAATGGAGAATAATGTGCAAAGTGTACAATCTCCCGTATGGCAAACAAGTCGCAAAAGTATTCCCCATCAAAGTTTTAACATTGAATGGAAAACTTTCATGGTCGCTTCACAAATTGAAGATGAGCCAATGAATGTAAATAAAGCTATAAATTGCCCTAATAAGGAAAAATGGATACTTGTAATGAAAGAAGAAAATGAGTCAATAAAGTCGAACTCTATTTTGGAACTAGTTGATCTTCTAAAATGATGCAAAACCATTTGAAACAAGTGGGTTTTCAAAATAATCATGGGGAATATAAGGTTCGCCTTGTGGCGAAGGCATATAATTAATAGAAAGAAATTGATTATGATTAAACATTTTCTTCTGTAATGAGGTTTATTTCAATTCACCTTATTTTAGCAATAGTGACTAGTATGGATCTTGAACTACATCAAATGGATATAAAGATTGTTTTTTTCTCAAAGGAAAATTAGAATAAGAAACTTATATGGAACAACCTGTTGGTTTCATTTAGAAAGGCTAATAATAAAAGGTATGTCAATTTTTGAGATTAATATATGTGCTTAAGCTATCATCAAGATAATGATATATACATTTTTATAATGCCATAACGGCATATGATTTTATAATGATTAATGATGATCATTACGTATATATTAAAAGATCCAAAAATCAATTTGTGATTATGTCATTATATGTTGATGATATACTAATTAGCGAAAGCAAAAGATGAAGTTTGTTAATACTATTAAGAGTTGATTATCTTCCAACTTTGAGATGAAATACACGGGTGATGCTACATATATTCTTGAAATGAAGATTTTGAGGGATCGTTCGAAGAAATCATTGTCTCTTTTACAATAGACCTATATAAACAAGGTTCTTAAATGATTTCGTACGCAATACGCAAATTCACGATAGACTATGTTCAAAGATTCCACAAGAAAATGAAATACAATGTATTCCTTGTGTTAGTGCTATTGGAAGCTTAATGTACATTATAATATGTATAAGACCCGACATATGTTTTGCAGTTTAAATAGTAAGTAGGTATCAATTTAATTCAGATCAAGCACATTAGGCATTCCTCAAAAGAATAATAACGTATTTAAAGGAAACTGCTGATTATTCGTTTATTCGCTGAGTTATCAAGGAAATGATCTACAGCTTGAAGGCTACTCAAATGCTGATGGGAGATGAAATTTAGATGGAATGAAATCTACCTTTAGATTTTTTTTTCTTATTAAATAATAACGCCATATTTAGATGGAAGCCGAGTTCATGGCATTATCGGCGGTTGTACAAGGGTGTTTGACTTAAAAAATTTCGAGATCATTTAGAAATTGCTAATAATGCTACAAACTCATTATTGGTTAACTATGATAGCTAAGCAGCGATAATGTACACTAAAAATCCAAAATATCTTGGCAATACTAAACATATAGATACCAAGTATAACTTTGTCAATAATATGATTGTACGAAAAGATGTGAACTTGAAGTATATATCTATCATAGAATGATAACAAATCCTATGACGAAGCCAATACATAGAGATGTTTTCTATGATCATGTAAAATCTCTAGGACTGCATAAAAACTAATATACTAAATATTATAATTTTCCTAATGTTCATATTTAATGAAGTTGTCTTTCATTATTAATACATATGAGTTTTTTGTTTGACGTTTATTCATCTTAATGTTAAGTGTATTATAAAATTGAGAAAACATATCAGAAAAATAAGAGATTAGCCCACTCATACAAGTAATTGCCTTTATTTATTGTGGGATAGATAGAGATGAGACAATTTTTTAAGCTTGTTATTTAGGTGATAATCGAAAATTCAAGCTTAAAATATAGATGTCATCTTAACTGAGTGTTAAGATAATGACATAATATTTACTATATCCAAAAGTAAAATAACCAACATATTTTATTTTATCTATTTTTTATGCTAGATGTGAGTTTTGATGATTTTTTAAATGAGTAGATACATGAACTCAAGTTAGACATTATGTATGTTTAAACTATCATATGTATAGTATTGAAAGTAAAGACAAATGCCCTATGGAAATGAGTTAATACCGTAATACGTATTTCATACTACGATCAATAAGATTCGCAAAAGTTTTGGTCTCAACTTTTATGCCTTGTGAAATTCTTAAGGAAAAAAATTCCTCAATTAAGTGCCCTAATGACTCTTACTTATTCTCAAGATTTCTATTCGATGTTGCTATCTTAAAATGTTAGTAATGATTATGAATTGATTCGATTTAATGTGATATTTCTATAAAAGCAAGTTGACCTAAAATTGAGAATTTCAATGAAAGAGGAAGATCGAGTTTGGAATATCACATTTTAGTTTTGTATTCATTGGTAGACTAATTTTTTTTTTTTTATAATCATAATTGTAAATGCAATATATCATTATTAAAAAGAGATCGAAAGAGATATAGACATAATCGATCAACCTAGGATACTGCATACTGTATCTACTAAAAAATGTAATACCCATTTTTAGCTGTTATATATTTCTAACAGATGTATGGCAATGAGCTCTCGAAGTATACTGATCGTACGGATTATTTACTAATACAAACGTTTTAAAGAGGTAAAGAAGTTGTATTTGGCTCATCTTGTGCGAGTAGGAAATGGTGTGTGGCATCCCAAAATTTTATGACCAAGTAAATAAGTGTAATTAGGTAATTATATGATGGGTAATTAGGTGATGATTAAAAGGAAAAAAAATTAGAGAAGTGTGGGTTGAATTTTTAGCCCAAGACCAACCCCACCATTCGGCCCTCTTGGCTTGGCCCACGAAGCCCAAAGGAAAGGGCTACCGTCCGATCGGCCCAAGGAGCCCAATGGGCTATCGATCGAAGGGAAGAGGCCAGCCCAACCAAGCCCAACCTTTTGCATGGCAATTACCAAGTGTTACCTGCATGCAAAGAAATGATTACATGCTAATCATGAGGGGGAAGAAAGAAGAAGGGGCGGATTGAACAAGGGAGAGGGGGTGTCACACGAGAGAAAGAGAAAGAGAGAGAGAGTGGTTGTTCGAGAGAAAGAAAGGAAGAGAGAGAGAGAGAGTGAGCGAGCGAGAGAAGAAGGGGAAGAGGGAGGCTGTTCGCCGTCGATCGTCGCTGCCGTCGAGCTGCCGAGTCCCGTCTTGCCTCATCATTTTTGCTTGCTGTGTTGTGCTCGGATTTGAGGCAAGTAGAGTCCAAAATCCTACCCTTTGCTTGCTGTGATATGTGTTGTAAGGGATGGTTAACTTTGGTTGTGGTAGAAGTGAAGAAATTCGAAGCTCTAGGGAAAAATACGGTAGTCTTGCATTCTATTTTCTAGAAAGGTAGTCCGACCTCTGATGAATTCGTGACCTGCATGTGATTTTTAGTTGGAATTTAATTTCAACTTCTTGATGAAAGTTGTAGAGAACTTCTTGGAGAGTAACATATCAAAATTTCAAAAGAAATGAACAAGTATAGACTAGTGAAACTATTTTTCTTTGAAGAAGTCAGATCTGGAAATCGTAATACTGACCTAGTGTGATTTTGTGAATTTTATAAAATTCTCCGGTTGAAATTCGATCTTTTGTTCTGAATGAAAGTTGAAGATGACATGTTAAGGAGTAACATACTAGAATTTGAGAGGAAATGGATGGTGAAACAATCTTTATTCAAAACGGTTAGAACTGGAATTCGGTGCCGAGGGTTATGGACGGTTATAGTTATTATAGTTTTTAATCTATCACAAATCTGGTTTCGAGTTCTTCATGAAATATTTACTTCTGGATTTCTTCTATAACATGTAAAAATGTCATAATTTTTGGAGCTAATTTAGGATTTTTATCGAATTTGTGAATGAACTGTGTATGGCAATATTCTGAAATTATAAAGACTGTGATGCGTGGATTGTCCCGAATTGTATGATGTTCTTTTGATACGGTGTACTTCACAGAATATTTTCCTCTAGATCTTGTACATAACATGTCAAATTTTCAGAATTTATTAAGGCCGTTTACTAATTTTTCAAGAATTATGACCAAATGAGTGCAATTTGTTTTTATCTGAAATTTGTTGTATTTTCAAAAATAAATGAAATTGTTCCATGTGATATAATGTCTTGAGTGGTTGATTATGCTGCATATGTAGTGACATATGGCATGTTATATGACATCAAAAGCTGGTTGAGACCTTTGATAATTGTTGCATCAAATACCATGTTGAAATTGAGATAAATGTGAATATAAATTGAGATAATAACAAGACTGTTGGAGGTGTGAGCCGACAATGCCCCGGGAGTATTGGGATGCCCGGAGATGTGTGCTGGAAGCCTCGGAGGTGTGTGCCAGGGGGATACCTCGTGATGCTAGTTGGGGTACGAGATGCCCAGAGGTGTGTGCTGGAGGTTCCTCGCGATGCCAGGTTGGATGCGAGCGATAAATTGAGGGATGCAAACATTGGTCCCTAGAAAGAAAAAATGATGTGATTTAATTGAAAGATAAAGATCGAGAATTGAATCATGTGCATGAGATGAACCGCATGGGAATGCAAGCCTGGAGTGCATGATGATATGTGCACGTTGCATGATGATATATGTACGTCGTATGGTGATCTATGCATGGTTGCAAGGTGAGGTATACTTGAATGCATGAATGATATGTGTTTTATTCATGATACCTTGATTGTTCTTAAAATTACTGTTATGTATATCACATTTTATGCCCTTGCAACTACTACTTTATTGTCACAGTAAATGCATATCGTAGGGTAGGTTTTGGCCACAATGGAACATTCTCCAAAAACTGTCGAAGTCACTTTGCTTCTTCAACTGCTCTATATAAAGCAACAAACTCATATTCCATCATAGAGCAAACTATTAAAATTTGCTTTGAGGATTTCCACGATACCGTGACACCTTTTAGCATGAGACATATTCGCTAGTCAATTTTAATTAATCAAAATCTGAAATCTAGTTGGTATCACAATAATCTTCCAAAATAGCTAGATATTTGTCATATTGTTGAACATAGTCTTTGGTTCTTTGTAGATAAGCCAACACTCTCATAAGAGCATTCTAATGCTCATGACCAAGAATACTTGTATACTAGCTTAGTTTTCCTATTGAGTTTACAATATCCGGTTTAGTGCAGATTATGAAGTATATGATACTTGTCAATCACTTGAAAGTATTCCAGTTGCCGATACTATTTCTAATATTCTTTATTGAAGTTACATATGGAAGAAAAGATTATTCACATATTTGATGCCGAACCCTTTAAACCATTCAATTACCTTTTCAATGTAATGAGATTGCGTTAAACCTAAACCATCATATTCCTTAGAATTTCATGTTAAGTATTACATCCCTAAGTCTTTCATCTCAATGTTCTTCTTGAGAATACTTATGTGATTTTAATAACCTCAATGTTATCTCCAAAACTGAGTAAGTAATTAATATATAGACAAATAATTATACATACAACTGACATAGATTTAGTGTACACACATTTGTCGTACTTATGATTCTATTGCTATTTTAGATCATCATACGATCAAACTTGTTATGCCATTATTCAAGAGCTTATGGTCTATACGATGATTTGACAAGTGTACACACTTTGTGACATCCTCGTTCTGACTCGATTTTTCTAGAACGTAATTGTTTTGGCAAGCGATCGTCGGACGAGATTGTCTTAAGGATCGATAAGCCACAAGGACATTGGAAAAGGTCAATTAGGGGTGAAAACTCGATTTTTCATCGGCAAGAGCATATGAGTATGGAAAAGTGGAAACGGGCCACGGATGGAGACCCATTGGACCCAAGCACAAGTGGGTGGCCCAAGGTCCATAGCCCATAGCCCAAGGGGTGGCGGCCAATGGAGGCCCATGGGTCCCTCAAGCCCATCAAGCCCTCTTTTGATGCAATCTTGGCATTAAATGCATTAGAGGATGTGAATAGTGCATAAATAGCGTGAGATCTTGGTGAAAGGACCAAAGTACCCTTCCATTGGACTAAAGACGAAACGGCAAAAATGGGAATTGGACTTGGAAGGGGCGGCCATGCATGGAGTGGGTGGCAAAGTGGAGTTTGAAGCCAACCTAACCTAGTGTAGTCCTATCCTAGCTACTTGAGTGCCTAAATCCTCTCATTAATGCTATATCTTGCTTCTAATTTGGGCAAGCTTGATGGACATGAGCCAAGGGGAAATGATGGAGCATCAAATGGAGATAAAACTTCTCTCTCCTCCCTTTTCCTCCCTAAGATCGCCAGCCATCTCTTCATCCCCTCACTCTCACATTTTCCCTTTTCAAGGTGTCACATCCTCATTCAATGGAAGCCTAGGTTTGAGAGATTTTGAAGATTTGGAGGGCAAGGCATTAAATGAGGATAAGACGTCTCTTCTCTCTCTTTTCTCTCCCTTCACCACCGGTTCCCCCTTACTCTCTCATTTTCACTTTCATTTTGCTTACTTGAACTCTCAACCTCACTTTCATTTTGTTTACGTACAGGGACTGCTTCAGCGATGAGGAAACTTGCTTTGCTGAACATTGTGTGTGCGTGTGTGCCCAAGGTCAAACGTTTGACCTTGGGCCCACCACTTTTAACTCTTCATGCGAAGACTTCACGCGGATTTCCTTCTCTTTTCGTTCGTCCAACTCCATCAAGAAGAATAATTTGTATACCCATCTTCCTTTATTTCAAATTAATTTTCAATTCACGTACAGAAGCTTCATCCCAAAAGATTTTGGCAAAGCATGGAGTTTCCGCAGCTTCACTCCAAAGAAGAAAATAATTCCTCTTTTAATTATTTCCTCTTTTGTAATCCTTCGCGAGTCCACTAATTTCGCGTTTTAGCAAACGCTCAAACTCGAGTCATATTTAACAATCTCCACCTTGGCTTGACGTTTGAACCAAATTACAATCGCTTCGTAAAAATTCAAATTCTACTGCTACTTTCCCATAGCCCCCGATGGGCTCAACCGCCACAGATATTATTCAAGTCCAAGCTTCGCTTGAACTTTGCCATAGCTGAGGGCCTCATCAGAATACCAACTCCACATGCACTTTTAACTGCTCCGCAAGGATTTTCTGACGCAACCTCCTCAATCGCAGATAAAGCAAAACCATTGTTGCGTCCATATCTATCAGGAGATCGAAAACATACCTTGTCAATATCAGCAGTTACAGCAACCGTTGGCTCTACAGGCTCCACCTTGCTATGAGCACCATCTATGTCAATTATTTTGCTAGTACTCGTACTTGCTACCTCAGGAGTTTCTGGTTGCAACTCCACCTCAAGCTGAACACCATTCAGATCCGTATTAACACTGCTATAATCACTCCTAGCTAGAAGTACTTGAGACTCATCAAGGGTAACTTCTCTATTGTTAATAGATGAATTTATATCTGGGCACCACAATTGATCGCCCCACTCACCTTGTGCATAGCCATGGAATATGCATCTTGCCCTCCCATCGAGCTTACCATCACTTACTCGAATATAACATGGGCAACCAAACATTCTAAGAATAGAATAATCAGCAACATTACCTGACAACACTTCTTCAGGAGTCTGCCATTCAATAGCAGTTGATAGGGATCTATTCACCAGGTAGCTTACCGTACTTAGCACATCAGCTAGGATTCTCCTAGCAATACCAACACTAGAGATAATTTTTCGGGCCATCTCTAGTAATGTTCTGCTCATCAATTCTGCAAATTGTTGTGATTTACTGGCACTAGTGTAGTGTTTCATTATGCCCTCTTTCATGCAGAATTTATTTGCCAGCTTCGAGTAGAACTCCATGCTATTGCCAGTTCGCACATGCTTGATCGATTTACCAGTCTCCGTCTTGATCAAAGTTCTTGACTGCGAGATCCTGACACTAGCATCAAACTTGTGCTTTGGCACAAACACCCAGGTCTTCTTCGAGCAGTCCATAGACTCTCGAATAGATGCATCCGACGTCTTCGCAGTGAAATTTGTCACTATCTCACCTTGAAGTTTATACATGCCATCGTGCTTGATTCCTTTCATTATCACCGGGGCACCTCGAACAACCTTCGAACTCCACCTTTTGAAGAATACCGCAACCAGACTGAATCTAGGGTACCCAAAGAAATTAAGTTCTTTTAATTCTGGAACATGCCTCACTCCGGTCAATGTCCTCACAATACCATCATGCAATCTGATTTTAACATCACCAACACCCACAACATCGCACTCAACGTTTTTCCTAACTTGACTTTATCACTACCCGTGCACTGATAAGTAATAAACCAGTTTCTATTTGGTGTGACATGAAAAGAACAACCAGAATCCATAATCCATCCATCAAGTGATGAATCATTAGTGACAAACAAGACATAATCGGCATTATCTGCTACAGCTGCAACATTATCTGCAGAATCAACTATAATTCCCTTACCCTTCTCATTTTTCAGCTTAAGGCAATCCCTTCTAAGATGCCCCCTCTTGCCACAGCTCCATCAGATAACATTAGCAGTCCTAGATTGACTACGTCTGTTCATATTAGTACTACCATTACCCACACGTGTTACAGATCTTCCTCTATTTTCACCTACTAGAGTAGTAGATACAGATTCACCAGATTCTCTTCTACGAATATCCTCGCTCATAATTAAATCTCGAACCCCATCAAACGTCAAACTTGTTGACCCAGAGGAATTACTAACAGCAGTAACGGTAGTATTCCAACTATCAGGCAATGAGGATAATAGAATCAAAGCACGTACCTCATCTTCAAAATCAATCTCAACTGAACTCAATTGACTAACAATCACATTGAATTCATTGATATGATCAGCAACTGACGCACCTTCGCTCATCTTCAAGTTAAACAGACGTCGCATCAAACAGACCTTGTTGATCGCAGAGGGCTTCTCGTACATATCCGACAGGGCTTGCATCAAATCAGCAGTGGTCTTCTCCTTCAGGATGTTATACGTGACGTTACGAGCCAACGTCAGCCGAATAACACCCATAGCTCGTCTATCCAGCAAATCCCAATCAGCTTGCTTCATTGTCTCTCGTTTCTCCCCAAATAAAGGCAAGTGCAGATTCATCTGGTAAAAATAATCTTCAATCTGCATCTTCCAGAAACTAAAATCCTTCCCATCAAATCTGTTGATTCTCACTTTTACTTCTTCTGTCGCCATTGATTCGCTTCAATTCAGCCAAAGCCTGGCTCTGATACCACTTGTTGCGATGGGGCAAGCGATCGAACAAAATATAGACGGAAGAAGAAAACAAATCAGACACCGGATTTACGTGGTTCAGTCGTAAAGACCTACGTCCACGGGGAGAGCAGCAGCGAATTTCACTATAGATCAAGCGATACAAGGAGATTACACACTCAAGTCACTAAAACACTCTCTTGGTGTTTCCCAAGCCCCAATTACACCCAAACCCAAGCCACGGCACTAAAATTATCACACAAGCTCAAAACAAACGCCGAAAAAGAACTCTTTTTCTTGATCGCGCTTTAGCTTGAAGACATGCGACTCCTCCTTTTCTCTCGTACGGGTGTAGCAGCAACACCCCCGAAAAAGGATCTCTTTCGCGGCTTTTGCAAGCGGTGCGGATATGCGAAAAACTCCTATAACGTCTGGCTCCTCTCTACGTAGGGTTTTCGGTTTATGTAGGTCTTTGTTCGGCCGCCGAAATAGGAAATACGTGTGCCCAAGAAAAGTCAAATTCTTGACTTGGGCCCACCTAATTTGTTTACGTACAGGGACTGCTTCAGCGATGAGGAAACTTGCTTTGCTGAACATTGTGTGTGCGTGTGTGCCCAAGGTCAAACGTTTGACCTTGGGCCCACCACTTTTAACTCTTCATGCAGAAGACTTCACGCGGATTTCCTTCTCTGTTTCGTTCGTCCAACTCCATCAAGAAGAATAATTTGTATACCCATCTTCCTTTATTTCAAATTAATTTTCAATTCACGTACAGAGGCTTCATCCCAAAAGATTTCGGCAAAGCATGGAGTTTCCGCAGCTTCACTCCAAAGAAGAAAATAATTCCTCTTTTAATTATTTCCTCTTTTGTAATCCTTCGCGAGTCCACTAATTTCGCGTTTTAGCAAACGCTCAAACTCGAGTCATATTTAACAATTATTCTTCTTCTCCAATCTAGTCCCTTGTGAAGCCCGGAGACCGTGCTGACGCCGAACCGCCGTCGAGCCACCATCGAAGCTGCGACCAGCCATTGTCCAGCTCCCTCACATGGAGAAGACGCGTGGTCAACTGCACTCAATTGCTGTCCAACCTTGTTAACTTCCCCAACACGTTTCGAAGCCCGAATCGTTAGTGAGTGGCTTTCTAGCCTTTGATTAGGGTTTTCGTTGCATTTAGGGAGTAGTTTAGGACTATGAGTGGTTATATGATGATTTATTGACGTGATTAGCTATTGTTGAACTTAGATAGGTTATCGAGTTTCAACGATAGGTTATGTCATTTAGGGCGATAAGTTAATGGGTTAGTATGAGTAAAATTGATATATGATTTCATTATGCTGTAATATGATGATATGTGGGTTATGTGTCATGTGGTTTAGTGGTTAAATATAATATGTGGGTTATGTGCCATGTGCTTTAGTGATTAAATATAATATTTGAGTTATGTGCCATGTGGATTAATAGCTACATGTGATAGTTGGGTTATTTTCCATGTGGATTAGTGGTTAAATATGATATTTAGATGATGTGCCATGTGGATTAATGGTTAAATATGGTATTTGGATGATGTGTCATGTGGATTAGTGATTAAATATGATCTTTAGGTTATGTGCCATGTAGATTAGTGGTTATATCTGATATTTGGATTATGTGCCATGAGGATTAATGGTTAAATGTGATATTGGGATTATGTGCCTTGAGGATTAGTGGTTAGATGTGACATTTGGGTTATGTTTTACATGATATGATGACATATGGCAAATGAAGTTGCATATTGCATGAATATCACATGGGTTAATTGAGAAAGATAATAAATG
Organism: Eucalyptus decipiens; assembly: GCA_014182575.1. Taxonomy (NCBI): domain Eukaryota; kingdom Viridiplantae; phylum Streptophyta; class Magnoliopsida; order Myrtales; family Myrtaceae; genus Eucalyptus; species Eucalyptus decipiens. The sequence continues at coordinate 21,396,501 of CM024609.1, read as the reverse complement.
GATTGTGTGATGGTATGCCTGTGTGACCACCTAAGACCCTGATGCGTTTTACGTGGGGTGTGAACCTGTCATGAGGCATTTTACACTAGACGATACCCGATTAAGTACAGATGCTCTTAAGTCAACGGGATACCGTTTGAGGATGGATTTCGGAATGAAACTCCTTACATGAATGCCCCTAAGTCAATGGGATGCCATGCTCGATGGGGTGAGATGATGCTTGGTTACGCCAAATGATTGTGAACCTTCGGGTTGGCCTTGGGTCTTGAGTGGCCATAATAATATGGACAAACGTGTGTGGGAAGTGCATGAGATTCGTATGTGTTTCGGTCTGGATTATTGCATGGTGTGAGCACATGACTTAGACTATAATGCACATTCATATGTTTGGCTTGAAAATATGAAGTTTGTGTCATGAAATCGCCTATACATCTATGTTGATGGCCTTAAATAATAGATTTGTTATTATGAGAATGATGAGAGTAAAGCGAGAAGAGCGTTGCAACGGTTTGTCATCGATAGGTAAATGCACTTTTAGGGCGCTTCCGGGTGAAGGACTTCCTTACACGAGGTCTAGAAAGTTCAGTCATTGAGCTTATCTCATATATGTCTATTGAAATGTTTTCAGGCCCTAAGAATAGCTGAGCCGTTTTGACATATTCCTTTTGGCCTCCCAATCGAGCAAAATAAAAGGGTAACGGAGTACCCAGTAATGGGAGGACCGATGCACACTATACGCGATATGTAATGACCATTTGGGTTAATGAGGATCTGCCTAACCTTGTGCCACACCAATTCGTGGCCTGGTACTTTTGTGTGGGCGACAAGAGCCACAGTCCCATTTGTTGCTTCAATGGTCCGCCGGGTGCCAGAGGCTCTAGGGGCAGCATCAACTGGGATGCTAAGGAAAGGGACATTCCCAATGGGGAGGTGTCTGACCTCGAGATTGACCCCATATTAATTGTTGAGTCGGAGGCTTGGATCTCGGAGGCCATTGGGGCTTAGGTGGTTGTGGGCTTGTTAGCACTTTTTGGACCACCCTCGTAGTATTAGAGGCATAGATGTACCCCTGGCCCTTTTTGTAGGAGGTCGTGGCGAGATGGATAGGCATGTTGGAGGCGAATAAGTTAGTTGTTGAACCCTTGAACTCATATGTATAAGATGTTGACTCGTAACGCTTTTATATATATACATGATTATGTTTTTAACTATCCCTATTACTTGATGGTTGGAGATTTGTTTACATTTCCGCTTGTGCGTATAAATGTTATTACGAATTGGGTTGACAATGTCTCCTGGGATGTCGCAATTGAATGACCAAAAGATAAGTAGAGGTTCGATGAGCGTAGGTTGTCGCGCGGTTGTAGAGGTTTTGGGCGTTACACACTTTGTGTTATTATCCTTTTACCTTGAATCCTTCAAGTTGTATCATATAAATCTTCTTGTCAAGATCACTATTTAAGAATGCAATTTTCACATCTATCTTATGTACTTGTAGATTGTATGGTGAAGCTATAGCAATCAACATTCTAACTAATATTATTTTTGTTATAGGTGAATAAACATCAAAGTAATCGAGACTCTCTCTTTGTCTAAACCTTTTGGTAACAAGATGAGGTTTAAATTTATCTATGGGCAAAAGTATATTGCAAATGCCAAAACTTTACATGGGTGGACATGTAAGTACCAAAACTTCCAAAAGGTCCACTTGAATGCCACTTTTTCTAAAAATTGGACACTTGAGAGTCAACTCCAGCAAAACTAGTTGGAAATTTGATGTGGCGTTAACTAGTCTACGTGACTCGCTAGAAATCTAGGTGGTGCTAATGTGGCTAGATAGTCCAAAACAATGTCATTTTGCCACCAATTTGAATATTAATATAAATATTAATTAAACTAAATTTAAAAATAAATTTAAAAAGAGAGAATAGCAAATGAGCGACGGCCGTAAATTTGTTGTTCTCTTTATTTATTTTTATTTAATTAATATTTATACTAAAAATTAAATTTGGACCAAAATGACATCGTTTTGGACTATCTAGCCACATCAATGCCATGTGGATAATTTATTTTTTTCAAAGAAATGCCACATCAGCAGTTTGGTCGGAAATTTTCACTGTTGGCACTCAAATGTTTATTTCTTCTTCGATTTCGGCACTTAAATATATATTTTGAAAGTTTAGGCATTTAAATGTCCACCCATACCGAGTTTTGGCAAGTAGGGCTGCGCATGGTAACCATCCCCAGCCCAACTATTTCTATTCTTCTCTTCCCGAACAAAAAAAAGAATAAAACCCGTTTGATAACGGCATGTTAGGTTTTTGTTCCGGGAACAAAAAGTTAGCCCGGGAATGGTTTTGGAATAGAAATGAGAAGTAAAAAAGTTGCTTCTTGTTCCCGGAACAAGTTTAAGAAATAAGTAATTTTTTTTTTTTATTCTTCTCTTGCTAATCGCCATTGACCGCCGTTGACCACCACTCGCCGCCACCGGCCGACCGCGCCGCCACCGCCGCCACCGCCGGTCGACCGCCCGCCGCCGCCGGCCGACCGCCGCCTCCGCCGCCGCCGGCCGGCCGCCGGTCGCCGGAGGCCGATCGACCGTCGCCGCGCCCGGCCGACCGCCGCCCGCCTCCGCCGCCGCCCCGGTCGCGGAGGCCGATCGACCGTCGCCGCCGCCGGCCGACCGCCGCCTCCGCCGCCGCCGGCCGACCGCCGCCGGTCGCCGGGAGGCCGATCGACCGCCGCCCCGGTCGCCACGGTCGCCGGAGGCCGATCGACCGTCGCCGCCGCCGGGCGCCACCGGTCGTCGGAGGCCAACCGACCGTCGCCGCCACCGGCCGCCGGAGGCCGACCGCCGCCACCGCCGGCCGACCGCCGCCGCCGCCGCCGCGCCGGCCTCCGCCTCCGCCGGCCGACCGCCGGTCGCCGGAGGCCGATCGACCATCGCGGCCGCCGGTCGCCACCGGTCGCCGGAGGCCGACCGACCGTCCCCGCCGCCGGTCGCCGCCGTCATCGCGCCGCCCGCCCGCCGGTCACGGCCGCGAGCCGGCGGCCGTGACCGCGGGCGGGCGGCGGCGATCCGTCGGCAAGAATAAAAAATGAATAAATAAATAAAAGAAATTGTTGCGTTACCAAACGCATTTCTATTCTTTTTCTATTCCAAGAGTAGAAATTTTGTGTCGTTACCAAACGGGTTTTTTTACATAGAAATTGTTCCCCAGAATAGAAATAGAAAAGAACTATTTCTGAAAAGAAATTATTCCCCAGCCAAGAAATGTTCTCATGCGCACCCTAGAGTGTCCGACACTCCTTATCTATGGAATTATCAACTTTACATTTCTTTTGAAAATCCATTTACATATAATTGGTTTATTTCTTGATGGAAGATCAACCAATTCCCAAATGTGATTATTAAAGATAGTAAGAGCATCTGGAATTGACGTTACCTATCGAAACATTTGAGGCTCACCTTCTAACATGTATGTTAGAAAATTAGGACCGAAAAGTTTTTAATCCATGATCTCTTACTCCTTCAAAGTTCCACCTATTTGGCATCAACTTCTTCATTCTCAAAATCTGATTTTCTATATCGCTTTTGAGAAGGTTCATCCTAATTTCTTTTCACAAGATATACATCTTCAAATAATTCAACATCCCTTAATTCTAGGATAGCATTGGCATTTCCACATTTTCAGATTGGTGAACTAAAAATCCGTATGCACTTTGCTACTTTGAGCATAACCGATGAATATGCAATCCACTGTTTTAGGTCCCGACCAAGTTTGTTTAGGAGGAGGAATTGTCACCTTGGCTAGGCACCCCCATACTTTCAAACATTTGTAAGATTACAACCTTTCATTCCATAACTTATATGGAGTTTCTTGTGGGGCACTTTTATAAAATGTAGTTTATAGTTAAAACCGCATCCCCTACAAATTTTGAAGTAAACTTGAACTTAGGAGCATAGTGTTAGCTATCTCCTTTAGAGTCTTATTCTTACATTCAGCAACTCCATTTTGCTACAGAATGTAAGGTGTAGTTATTTGAATAATTATCCCCAAACTAGCACATAACTCATTTGAATTGGAAAAACTGTACTCTCCTCCTCTATTAGACCAAAGTTGTTATGCCTCAATCCTCGAGCGCGTGCCCATCCCTCGGTGGTCGATGAAATTTGCTACATCCTAAGACGTGTCGCCGACCCATTCATTTTTAATGCACATGCGAAGTGAATTAAACACCCCGACAACAAAAAGCATGGGATAGGAAAGTAGGACAATCACATCAAACCAAACACCCGTATAAACAAATTGAGTTTATACAAAAGGTCTACAAAGAGGTCGGCTTTCAAAAAGGAACTATCCTATGACCACTAGTCGAACATGTTCACCGATCATTCGGACTCCACCAGCTCCGGGGCACCGGTCCTTTGACTCCCATCGGAGAGTCAGCTGCACCCTCACCATAAGCAGCATCGACAACCATTGCGGGAATCTCAAAACCTTGGACAGGAACCACCCTGTATCCATTGAGTCCATGGCAGGATCACACCTTGAATTGATGAGGTACCTTCTCAGGTAGGCCCTCATTGACCCAGGCGGTGGTCACGATCAACTCATAAACCTAATGACTACCAGGGATCCGAACATCTATCCCCTACTCAGTAATAGCTCACGGCTGTCCAAAACATTCCGGAGGAACTATCATTTAAGGACTTGAAAATATTGAGCCCACGACGAGGTGAGACAATGTCTCAAAGCAAGTTCACCCCCTAAACTCCGACTATGAAGGAAATATACCTAGGGCGTCTTAACCACATAGCCACACAATCACAGAGACTTAACTCGTCTCAGATCCTTCCTGCATGTCAGTACAGTTCATATCACAAACATAACAGTATTCATGCTCAAACAATTGGAACGCCAACACTTTCATCTCAACGAACATAAATGGTCTCGATTATAGGGCCAAATCGTTATGACACGTTATATTCCGTGCCACATAATTTTTTCCCATAATCTGGCACGTCAATTTCACTCAACATGCATTCCAATTGTTAATCACAGCCACACATAGGTACGACCTACTCAAAGTTTGGCGGTCTTCTAGCGTAGCCAGGTGTCGTCTTGCCCCATCGAGCACGATAATGTCACTATGTCGACGACATTCCATAAAGGAGCATCGGTCCAGCCTCTATTGCGATCAACATCCATTGGTAGGACATCCCATATAAGGGCACGTCTAGCTCAATAGCTTGGGATGGGTTTTGATAACCATTCATGCACCCATCCAATTTTCGGCAAAGACATCATGCTTTGTAGCCAAATGTCTCAATTAAAATAACGTACTTGGCCCACTTTCTTCATATTAAAAACACACAGTGAAAATAATCGTGTATGGGTACACAATCAATTTGAACAAGAAAAACTGATACCATTTCTTTTCAAACCCCACTATTTGATATAGTATTTAAAACCATTTTCAGTGTCAAAACTCGACACTCGGTAATTTCTAAATAATTACCAAATTTTCCAAAATTTAAGTTAAATACTCAAAATTTCAATCACTACTCAATTTGCACAATTTAACACTCAATTGCAGAAACTAAGCACACCATTGCAATCAGCACGAAATTCCGGTCATCGGTTATCCCAGTATAATTTCTAGAAAATATTAAATAATTCAATTTAAATTCAATAAATAGCAACTTAGGCCGGAAACGCTAATCTTACCACCTAAACAGGCTTAGAAAATTTTTGAACCTATCTAGATAAATAGTATGACTACTTTAGCCCATAATCTATCCGTTTTAATCACCTAACATGCATAAAGGGATAATTAAATCACTAATCAATTCTAACTAACCACCTAACCCTAATTAGCCTAAACTAATAACCCCCTAAGCATCATTAACTCCCTAAGTAGAGTTTAGCAAGTAAACTCACCGATTTAGTGTTTCGATGAGTTCAGGGCATCGGCGACGCAAAGACGAGCGACAACCAAGCCTACAACGATACCAACCAAGGCTCGAAAGAGACTCGAAATAGCCCATGAAGGCTCATCGCCCTTGCTGGCTTCAGCTTCTACTCTTGGGCTGTAGGGACTGCTTGAGCAGCTGAAAGCGGCAAGGAGGGGCGGCAATGGCTGTAGTGGCTTAGGCGGGGCGCAACGGTGGCAAATGGCAGTTGAAATGGCAACGACGAAGCTTCGACTGAACGGACTGTGGCTCGGGAGGAGCGGAACGGCAATTGGTGACCAGTGAGCTCGAGCGTGTGAGTGAGCAGCATCAGCGGGCGTGTGAGTGAGCAGCATCAGCGGGCGAGCGGTGATTAGACAGCGAGCAGGGGCTGTCAATGGGCCAGGGGGATGGCTTGGCTCAATTTCTATGGTTCTCTCTCAAGCTCTGAAGGTTCAACAATGGATAAAGCATGCACAAAGAAGAAGAAGAAGCCAGCTGAAGATGGAGGGGCCCAAATTGCCTCAATAGTCAAGCTAGATATCCCAAAGCCCTCAAGTGGCTGCCCCACCATGCATGGCTGTTATCCCCAACCATTATCCACTCCCAAGCTTCCCCAATCAGTCTTCTAAATGGTCCAAAAGTGACTCCACCCCATTGGCTACGAATTTGGACGATTTCCCTCCAATTTCATCCAATTCTAACTCAATTAGACTTCAATTTAATCCAATTGAGGTCTAAAAATTTTAGCCAAGGTGCGCACACTTAAAGTCACATTTTTCCTTGTCAATTGAACCAACTTGACGGCCAACGGTATGCTAAAAAACAGTCTCTTGAATTTTCCGGTCAAAAACGGCTTTACTTTAAATTTTTGCCAAAAATCTCAGTTTGCAGAAAATTCTTCTAAGGTGAGTCGACGTTTCTAAAATGAATTGTGACATGACAAAACTTTCAATTTCTAGATTCGGGTTCAAATTCGCGGTTAATTTCAATCTATCGAGATTTTAGCATGACCTAACTTGCTAAAAAACAGTCTCTTGAATTTTCCGGTCAAAAACGGCTTTACTTTAAATTTTTGCCAAAAATCTCAGTTTGCAGAAAATTCTTCGGAAGGTGAGTCGACGTTCCTAAAATGAATTGTGACATGACAGAACTTTCAATTTCTAGATTCGGGTTCAAATTCGCGGTTAATTTCAATCTATCGAGATTTTAGCATGACCTAACCTACCGGGTAGCTTTTAGAAATTTTTAGTGCAATTGACCCATGGTCGATTATTTTTGAGCCACATTGTAAATCTTCAACACATTGGCTACTCTCGGTTGTTGTGAAAATCTCAAGGTTTCAAATACAAGCACATGGTATAGAAATGACAGAAAAATCGGTCTAGTGCCATTTGACAGAAATTTTGCAATTAGGTTTAATCACCCACACACTAATCACATACCTCTAACGAATCGACCTATCTCTGATCTTGGATCGATTTTGATAGTGCCATAGTGACCCTTGTAGATTAGCATGGTCGAGTAGTCAATTCCTAGTTGAATTCTTAAGTCTATTGCATTTAGATTCCTTAACGACTTCGCCCGATAGACTAATTATATCTTGAGTGACCAACTCGAGAAAATAACTATATGCACGTCGATGAAAAGTCCAATTATTCAATTGAAAATAGAATCTAAAAGTCGGATGTCACATAAGCACTTTGGTTTGTCTATCAAGTTGGTTCTCAACCTCTTTCTTATACTTGAAAAGCATGCCCATAGCCTCATCTTTACTAATTAATAGATGAACACAGTACAATCGAGTATAGTCCATCTACAAAAGTGATGAAATACTCATTTTCACCTCCACTCTCTACAAACTTTAAATCTCATAGATCACTATGGATTAATTATAGAGGTTCACTTAATCTTTTTGGTTTCTTAGCAAATTTAGCCTCAACGTAAGTCTCACACTTGTAATGGGTATTCAACTCAAACCTTGGAATGAGTCCCAAGTTTACTATTTTCTTCATTGTACCATAGGTTACATGTCTTAATCTACTATACCAAGGAGACAAACACAATGTAGCTTGAAAATTTCTCTTTATTAATAGTTTTTGGATACAAGAATTTCGAGTTTACATCAATAACAACCACATTAGCTTTGAATAGGTCATTATGCAAGTACTTCTTCCCCACATACATCTACCCTTTGGAAAGTGCAAATTTGTCTAATTTAAATACAATTTGGAAATCCTTCTTAACAAGTATAGGGTCATAAACGAGATTCTTCTGGATCTCTAGTATATGTAGCAAATTTAGTAGTGTAATTTTCTTACCAAAGGTGAACTTCAAGATCATTTTTCCTCTTCGACTATTTTCACCGATTAATAGTTAGTTATATAAAGCATCCCCTCTATGTTTATTCACACAAATGTGATTTGTGACATCTATGTCCAATCACTAATCATTATTGTTCGACACCAAGGACATCTCAAACACCACTACAAAAGAGTTAGTCTCTCATCATATGTTTGCTTTGTCAAATTCATATGCTTGGTTGCACCACCACTCTTGCCATTATTTGGGTGCTTCCCACAATCCTTAGCCCAATAACTAGGTCCCTTGAAATTACTATGACTTCTTCATCTTCTTATATTGCTTAGAATTGGAAAACTCCATAGTGTTGGCCTTTGGTTCCATAGGAGTGTTTGCATTTGTCCCATTGTCCTCCTCGATTCTAAGGTACAAAATGAGATCTTCAAGGCTAATCTCTTTTCGTTTGTGTTTTAAATAATTTTTTAAGTTTGACCAACCTGAAGACAGCTTCTCAAAAATAGTTGCCACTTGAAATAATTCATTAAATAACATACCCATAGCAAAGACATTGCTTAGAATTATTTGCAATTCCTAAACTTGATTCATGATGCATTTAGAATCAACCATCTTGAAGTCCAAGAATTTGACAATCATGAATTTTTTTGTGCCCGTGTCCTCAATTTTGTATTTCTTTTCTAAGGAATCACATAACTGTTTAGGGCGTGCATGACAACCATTATGTTATAGAATTAGTTTCTGAAACAGAAATAGATTTTTTTTATTATTTCTATTTCTAGAAGAGTTTTTAAATAAAAATAACCGTTTGATAACGTCACCAAATTTCTACTATAAAAATAGAAATTCATTGATAACGACATAAAATTTCTTCCTTTCCAAGTCGCCGGCGGCGTTGGTCGCCGCCGCCCCTCGACGGCGATCGACGACCACGCCCGGCCAAGGCGGCCGGCAACCGACAGCGGTGGATCGCGACGGTAGCAGCGGCGATTGGCGGCCGGCAGTGGCGGTGACTGGCGACCGGTTGTGGGCGACGGCGGTCAGTGGCGATCCGTGGCGGCGGCGGTCGGCAGGGGCCAATGGCGGGTGGTGGTGGGTGGTGACCAGCGGAGGAGGAGGAGGAGGCAAGACATCGTATAGGAGATGAGAGTTACCAAAATTAGAGTTTGTGGGAAAATTTATTTTTGATTTCTGTTTCAGAAATAGAGAAATAGATTTTTTTTCTACTTCTAATTTCTCTTTCAAACCTATTTCTAGAATAGAAATCTATTCCGAAATAGAAAAATGTAATAGGTTTATCAAACGTATTTCTATTCCGTAAACGGTGCGGAATAGAAAAACTATTTCTAGAACAGAAATTTTGGTTATCATGCACCCCCTTAGCAGTTTCAATGTTACAATAAACATGTTAAAAATATAGTTTTGGCATAGGAAGTCCCCGTGCTTCCAAGTCTCCAACACCTCGAGCATTGTGACATTTTGCTCATCTAGACTAATTATCGAGCATACCTTTGTTAAATAATTAACCAAATTCGATGGAGTCAAATTGAAGAACATCCTATTGCCACCACTTAAAGTCCACATCGGTGAATTTCTTCGATTTTTCATTCAATGTTACTAGAGGTGGTACCATCAAATTAGACAAAGCCTAGTAAACCATAAATAGTCTCGATATATCGTCAAGTGACTTGTACTCGTCATCAGTAGATGGTTTCAGCTTGAACACTCGCAGCATTTGCTGCCATGACCCCAAGCCATAAAGTTTGAATCTCACCAATCAAAACAATCATATGAACGTCTTTAGAAATTTTCAAGACATTGGTGGGTACTTGATTATCAACCATCTCAATTTTCTAATAAACCCAACAAATAGTAAGAAGGAAATTTCTATAATCGCCTTAAAAATGTTGAAAAAAGAGAGATTACACATACTGGACGAAAAATATGCGACATTGTTTGTTGACTAGAATAATAATAATTCTAAGAAAGCAACAGCAAATTTAATAGCAACCAAGCCAATGTATAATATTTACAAATTAAGATGTTGAATTACAATGCAAATACAAACTTACTTGTTTGTAATAAATATCCAATTGCTAGGTAGTTGATCAGGAGACTCAAAAACGACGATAAAATCATAGATCGATATCTCATAAGTTGATCAACAACTATGAATTAACAGCTTGCCTCTAAATCAACAATTTCTCTGTATAATCGACAACTTCAACACAAGAGATAAGGTACAGATAACTGAATCTCCTTAAGGCGACTAGTTCTTGCCAACGCTACTAAGTAGCTTCACGAATTATACCTCGATGATACAATACCTCGAACCCATTTATATCGGTACTATACGAACATAACTCTATCAAACACTGTTCAAAACCAGCACACTTCGAGGATCATTTATGAAGAGAAAACTCAAGATATCTCTAGGAGTGCTTTTAGGAGTTTATAATCTTATTTTGAAAAAAGAATACACTCTATATATAGACAAGGGAAATAGCTGTAGAAAACTAAAAAGACGTGATCTTGAGAATCTTGTCGGTTGTGTTCACATTAATAAATCATTAAATTTTAATAAGAACAATATTAAATTCGAAAATTGCAGCAAAATTAAGAGTCACTTTAAATGAAAGGAGGCCCCAAGAATGTTCAGCCATAAAATCCTATATATACAACAATAATAACAACGCATGAGTAGGATTGCTAGGAAGCACCGACACTCTTTAGGACCCTTCGTATTGTATCGGACACTTCAACACTTGTTCGACACTCGGTCAACATGTGTTCGAAAATCCGACACTCGGTCCTCTCTCCCAACACTCTTCGACACGCAGTTTGGGAATTTTGACATGCGAGTTCGAAATTCTGGCATGTGATTTCGAAACATAATGGGTCAATTTTAAAAATTTTCACTAAATGAGGGCTAAAAAGTAAATATGTAAACAATGAAAAATAAAAAAAATAATAAATGAAGAAAGAAGAAAATCTAGTTTTCTCTTCTCTCTTGATTCTCACTTCCCGTGATACATAATTCACCTCCTAAATTTATTTTTTCTCTTCTCTTCCAACAAACTTGATACACAAGTCAAGAAATTGGATTGCTTGTTTTTTTCACTAACCTTTATGAATTATTGGAATAAAGTTGAATTTTTCAAATTAAAAGAGTGAATGATAATAACAAATAGTGGATTAATACTTTTAGTATAAATTCATTCTAGACTCGTTTTTATTATTTATTTATTTATGAATTCGAATCAAATTAACTTGATTAAAATAGTCATGAAAATGATAGTTTGTCATGTATATATGAAAATATAAACGTAATGTACAACGTGTCCCAACGTGTAAGAATTCTTTATTTTTTTTAGAAATGATGTGTCCGTGTGTCGTGTTGTGTCACATGTTGTGAGTCGGTGTCGGTGCTACTTAGGGTGCGTTTGGTTCAGCATTCCCAAGAGGCTTTCAAGCTCCAAAGCCCCTTGGCGAAATGCTGGACCGTTTGGTAACCATTTTAAAGTAACTTTTAAGTAAAAGTGAGCATTGAAAAGGCTGAAAGCCCAATGCTAGTAGGGACTAGCTTTGAGCTTTCAGTATTTGGTCAAATGATGAAACTTTTTTTTTTCCAAAACTATCATCATTCATTTTTCATAACCCTTGTTATTATTTTTTTAAAATGCCAAAATAATGCTAAATTATTCAAATTTACATAAATGCCAAAAAATTAAATATATTTTGGTCTTTCAAAAAAATATTTGTATATTTGATTTTTAGCATTATTGTCAAAAATTAAATTTAAAAAGTTACATATATTATTTTTTTTCAATTTAAAAAAAATAAAAGTTAAAAAATTTCTACAAAGGGGTTTGGTCTTTTTTTTTTTTTTTAAAATTATATAAACGTATTCGATTTTTTAGCATTAATTTCAAATTAATATTTAAAATGTTAAATACATTATTTTTTCAATTTTTAAAATATAAAAAATAAAAAATTTTGATGAAGGATTTGGTCTTTTTAAATATATATATATATATATATATATGTATTTGATTTTTTTTTTAGCATTATTGTCAAAATTTATATTTAAAAAGTTGCATACATTATTTCTTTTCAATTTTAAACAAAAAAAAAAAAATTCCATTGAAGGGTTTGGTCTTTTTAAATATATATATATATATATATATATATGTATTTGATTTTTTAGCATTATTTTCAAATTTATATTTAAAAAGTTGGATACATTATTTTTTCAATTTTCAACAAATAAAAATTTAAAAAATTTCGACGAAGGATTTGATCTTTTTTAAAAAAATCATATATATGTATTTGATTTTTTTAGCATTATTGTAAAAATTTATATTTAAAAAGTTGTATACATTTTTTTTCAATTTATAAAAAATAAAAAATAAAAAAATTCCGATGAAGGGTTTTTTTTTTTTTTTTTTTTAGTATTATTGTCAAAATTTATATTTAAAAAGTTGCATACATTATTTATTTTTCAATTTTGAATAAATGAAATTTAAAAAATAAAAACTAATATTAATCACTCAAAGGGCTTTTCAAATGTGTTTTCTATCAAATGGCATTTCTCTCAAAATTACTTCTCAAAGCATATTTTACCAAACAGTTTTTGCATTTACCTAAAGTCCTTTAGGCTAAACTATTTTGTATTTTCCCAATGGGCCTTCAAAATAGTGAACCAAACGCACCCTTAGAGTAGGAGTACACATTTCACATACGAGGAGGGGTGGATTTCACGATCAACGTACTCTCACGTTGAGCAAGCTCTGTCACCCTGGCGTCCACGGTCTCATCCGCCCTCATCCTAGAGATCAACCTTGACTGTCATCCATGAGCACCACTGTTCAAGAGCGAGCACCACTTCCAGCAGTGATCCACCTTGACTGTCATCCATGAGTAACAGTGATGATCCACTATCGCTCCGATTCTCGGCCTTCACCTAACATCCGACAAGCGGGCACCATGTGTCGCGACCCAATTTTTCGGGGTTTGGACCACCTAGGGTTTGGCTAATGGATTGTTAAGCTTAGACTTAACTCGGGCTCTCCCAAGCCCATACCAATTCGCGACTTAGGTTCAAGTTCTTAACATGCAATTGATTTTCAATTAGGAGTCGCCACTAATCTATTTTTGGTGGGTCGATTAGAAACCCAAGTAAAATAACGGGAGAATTATTTTACTCCTACGAACCAAAGACTATGGGTACAGGGACTTGGTTACGCCAGAATTCTCTAACGACCTTTCGGTACCTTTCTTTTTATTTTGAAAAAATGTTTGTGCAGGTAGCTTGCATTGATTTTAAATCTATTTCCCTAACATGTGAAGCGATCATGCGGGTGCGCAAACCACCGATTTAACACCCAAGAAAGCAATTAAATAATGTATGACTTACCTCAAATCAACGAAAGCATCTGCAGTGTTAAATTAAAATCCACATCAACAACTCTAGATATGGTTTCTAATTAACACGCAATTTCTTTTTTGTTTTCGCTTTTCTTAATGAAAATCATGTGATGCATGCTAATAATCTAATATGACATGGTAGCATGACCTGAACTATATGACGAAGAAATGCAATAATTAAATGCAATCTAAATGATCTAATTTTAATGACATGCAATGCGATGCAATGACATTGCATGTCATTAAAATTATTTTAACTAATTGACATGCAACATACAATTTAGTATGCGAGTTAATATGTCATGCGACATTTATTAAATGACTTAGTCTAATAACGGTCAATTTCTAATTAGAAATGAACCTAACAATAATCACTAAATGACGTGCATTTCATGGACTTAATTCTATATGACATGCAAATGACATTTTTTATTTTAAAAATGCAATCTATCATAGAAATTGCAACTAATTTACCCTAAGACAAATTTTATGAAATTTGAAATGATCTAGCTAGATTAAGATTCTATCTAATTTAAACTAGGGATTAAGTCATATTAAATCCTAATTTAAACTAAGACATTATCTAAATCTAAAATGCAATTGATCTAAAAAAGATGATCTAAATTTAAAATGAAACATGCAATTCTAATCTAATATGCACAATGATTTTTTTTGTGTTTTCTTTAATCTTGAAATTAAAACTAACACATAATTAAACATGCAATTCAAATAAAAACTAACAACCTAAATGAATGCACTTTCTTTTTTTGGATTTTTTTATTTAAAAATTCATAATAAGATTGCAATCCTAATATGCAACAAACCTAATGCTAATTAAGATTTTTTTGATTTTTTATTTTACGAAAATAAGATTTGACTCAACCAACTTGACGATAACAAATCAAACAAAAGATGGGATTGATATCCAAAAATTGACGAACCATATCTCGCGCATGAGATCGGGTTAGCCAATTTTAAATTAAATCGCGAATCGAATCTCGGGCTTGAGATTGGATTGTCGATTTTTGTAAGGGATTGCGAGTCGGATTTCGGGCGCGAAAATCGGACTGTCAATCCCTTGCTTGAGGGGCACTTTCATATTGGGATATCAATAATACATCAAGGAACAATTCACTAAACAAAACCAGATATAAAGGAAAATAAAAAAAACTATAGCTAGATAAGCAATAATAATAATAAAAATCTACCTAAATCCCTTTTCCTTTTTTTTTTTTTTTTTTTTGTTTTTTTCTACTTTCCTTTCCCACGTGGAACCATGGGTCTCCAAGGGAACCGGCTAATCGGTTCGGCAAAGGAGGCTCCGGCCAAGGTGAACCAACGGTGGTAGCAACACAGGAGCGAGCTAGGGAGGCTCGGGTCCCGGACGGGCGGGGGGCCGGCGTTGGGCGGATCGGCATTGGTGCTCGGCGGTGTGGGCGCAGCGAGCTTGGGCGTTGCGGGTCGTTGTTGGCGGACGAGCGGAGCAGCGGCGGGCGGGCAGAGAGCGACCAGCTCGGCGGAGAGCTGGCGCGGGTTGCGAGCGAGTTGAGGGCAAGATCGGCGTTCCGGCACGACAGATTGGGCTCCGAGCGAGTGTAGAGACGGAGGCCGAGGCCGGCAGACGCAGCAAGTCGCGGCCGATCGTGAATCAGGTAGGAGCAACGACGTCTAGTTGCAGCGGTGGAACTTTGAGCTGAGGGCAGAGCAGAAACGGCGTCGCGGGGACTCGGGATCTAGTGCTTGGGCAGCGGTTCGGAGGTGGAGCGGCGAGGCGGCAGCGCTGGTGCACGGCTGCTGGCGGAACGGCGGTGGCGAAAGGGCAGCCAAAGGTCTCCGGCGAAGGAGTCCCACGAAGAAGAAGATGCAGCTTTTCTCTCCTTTTCTTTCTCTACCTCACGTCTCCTCCCTCTGACACACTTTCAGCAGAAGACTTTTCTTTTGGTTTTCTCTCTCTCTTCACGTTCCCTCCCCGTCTCTCGTTTTCTCTGTTTCACTTTTTCCCTTTTTACGAAGAGAAGCCACACCCCTTCTCATGCCGTACACTGCCCTTTTATAAGCAATATAAGCAAGTATAATGCGATCTTCTTAGAATATTTCGAAAATTGCCTATAATCTCCGAATCACAAAATCCTTTTATCTCATAATATTCTCCTTATCTCCTAAATATTTTCTACTGATTTTTAAAGATAAGATCACAACCCAATTTTTTTAAATTCCAAAAATCATTATTTCAAATCTCAATTTTAGAAAATGGGCTCGGGTTAACTTGTTCCTTTCGTGGGCTTAATCCAATTAATTTGAAACCATTTGCACCGGTCCAAAATGCCAATTAAAATGAAATGCACCTAAACTATATGCTATATAATTAATATTTTTTCAGGAATTAAATTAACCCATAATTTTTAATCTGATAAATGACTATACGGATAGCCAAAATTTAGGTGTCAACACCATGCTTAGGCTAAATCCAATTCGTGATCCAAGCCAGTTTGAGTCACTGCCTAGGCGCGACTTCGACGGGAATCAAGACCAACCAGAGCATGGCCAAGCCAAGTGTGTTCGGTAATTGAAGAGACAAACTGAAGTAATTGGAGATTGAAGAAAGAGTCCAAGCGGTAGTCAAAGGTGTCTCGATGGAAGTTTGACTAGAGAAAAGTAATTGGAGACAATCCAAAGTAGAGGTATTCAACAAAGAAAAAGGAAAGAAAGATCCCACTTTGGGTTTTCTTTCGGGAATATCGCAAAGGCCTTTTATCCGCAGATATTTATTAACGCTCGCCGAGTGATTTCTCCTCTCGGTGAAACTTTTCCTACTGGTGGACTTCATCTGCCCCTCCTTGTCGTGAACTCTGCGTCTCTTTCGCTAGTGGTTCGCCAAGCCTGACGGCCACATCCTTTACAATGCGCTGCTTTGGTCCTTGGCGCCTTAAGGAAACTCTAGTCCGGGTGAGAAAGAGGTTCTAAAAAAATTACTGGAGCTCTTTCACTCTCATCAGGCATTGTTCTGTTGATCCTTCGGTAGTCCCAAGGCGTTTTT
This sequence comes from Eucalyptus decipiens, assembly GCA_014182575.1. Taxonomy (NCBI): domain Eukaryota; kingdom Viridiplantae; phylum Streptophyta; class Magnoliopsida; order Myrtales; family Myrtaceae; genus Eucalyptus; species Eucalyptus decipiens. Next base: position 21,379,765 of record CM024609.1, on the reverse strand, counting down.
TTTTTTATTTTCTTCCAAATGCCAGCAACTGTCTGTCTCTACCCATGCGCCGTCGATGTCTGTTCGTGCCAAGTTGGTTTCCTAACCATGTCCTTTAATTTCCTAGCGTTCTTAAACAAGTTCAATGCCTTCCAGCAATTCCTTCATGCCTTGGCCATTGTCCGATGACGGTCTGGCTCATCCAGCCTCATACAAATGAATCCAGGGTCCCATCGGCAAAAAAAAATCCTTGGCAAAAACCAGCAAGCTGTTCATTCTCTGCTGGTCTTCCTAGCGCCAAACGGATGCCAAGAGGCCATCTCGTGCAGAGGGAGCTCTTTGGGGATATTTGAAAGGAAGCAAGAAGAACAGGGAAGACAAGGAGAAATCAAGACCGAGGAGGATAGTTTTAGGGAAATTTTTTGTATTTCTCTTCAATGATCCCTAATGTACAAGGTTCTATAAATATAGTACAAGATGCACATAATAAATGGAAAGAATATATCCTACAAATCAATCCCAATCTCAATCAATATCCTAATTGATTTAGTGCATATTCACAATTCGAATGGATTCTCGAGCTGGTGGTTTGTAGATGTCCAAAATGCATAGCTTCCTCAACAAATATGTGTGTTGTCTTTGCCATAGAGGTTTGGTAAAGATGTCTACATGTTGTTCTGTGGTTCCAATTTCTCGTCTCAATTATTCCTTCTTGAATATTTTCTTGAGTGAAATGACAATCCACTTTAATATGCTTAGTTCTTTCATGTACTATGGGATTCACTGCAAGTTTGAGGGCCGCCACAAAGTAGCTTTGTTGGTCCTTTCAATTGTACTCCGAGGTCCTGAAGTAAGCCTCGTATCCATACAATCTCACAAGTAGTTCTCACCATGGCTCAATATTTTGCTTTAGCTGAAGATAGTAACACGGTCAGCTACTTCTTGGTCTTCCATGAAAGAAGAGATTCTCCCAATTTAATGCAAAAACCAGTGATAGACCTTTGGCTCATGGGACAAGTTGTGTAGTTCGCATCACATTATGCCATCATTTCCATGTTGCAGTTTCTAGATCGGAGTATCTTGAGTCTTAAGTACTTTTTTGAATATTTCACAACCTTCAAAGCAACATTCATATGGGATTGTTATGGGATTGCTTTATATTGTGCATTAAATTGACTGAGTATATCAAGCTTGATCATAGTTAAATATATAAGCTTTCTAATGAGCTTCCGAGAACTTGACGAATCTTTGAGGATGGGATCATCATTCTGAGATATTCCGGCATCATTATCTGTTGTGGTTAATTTGGGGGTTGCATGACAACCACCTATTTCTGTTCCATAAACAATTTTTCTATTTCTGAAATAGATTATTGTTCCAGAAATAGGTTTGGAATAGAAATCAGAAGTAGAAATTTTCTACTTATCTATTTCTGGAACATAAATGATAAATAAAAATTCTTATCATCGTTTGTTAACCGGTCCTTCATCCGTTGCCGTCGACCACCGTCCACCGGCTGCCGTCGGTCGCCGGTCCACCGCCGTCTGAAAATAAAATAATTTATGTCGTTATCAAACGAATTTCTATTTTTAAAGTATAAATTTTGTGTCATTATCAAACAGTTATTTTAGAAATAGAAATATAAAAATATATTTCTCTTCCAGAACCTATTTTTGGAACAGAATGGTTATCCTTCACCCCCTTGGTGTTCTACTCGATTATAATAATCGCCAGTTTGCATTCTAGTAGACCAACCTTTGACATAATCTTCTATATAAACTTCTGTTAACTAAGAGAAATTTCTCAATCAGATCAAGTAATTTCAATCCCAAGAAAATATTTAGGTGCCACAGGTCTTATATGGAAAATGGACTACAAATGTTCCTTAAAGTTCTCTAGAGCAGTTTTATCATTTCCCATGATGAGAATATCATCAAGATAAATTATCAAGTAAAAGATGACGTACCTTTAGTCCATGTGAATAAGGTGTAATCATATCTAGACTATTTGAAACCTGCAGTTGTGAGAACGTTGGCAAACTTGGCATACCATTACTTGAAAGCTTGTTTCAAACCACAAAGGGATTTGCGAAAAACGATATACTCTACTCTTCCCTATCTCTGTAAACCTTGAGGTATGTCCATATAAATCCGTCCATCCAAATTGCCTTAAAGAAAGGCATTGTGCACATCCATTTGGTGTAATGGCCAATCTTGAATGGCTGCAACTAATAAGAAGGAACAAATTGTGACATCTTTTGTTACTGGAGAGAAAGTCTCGTGATAATTGCCACTTTATCGCTAAGTAAAGCCTTTATCCACCAAGCGAGCCTTGTAGCATTCAATGGAGCCATTGACGCGATATTTAATTTTGTACACCCCCTAGAGAGCTAACTTGCAAGAAGTGTGACCAGATGGTTCCCTTTCTTCTATTATACGACTAATGCAACATCTATGTTCCGACAGAAGCTTATGGAAAGAAACATAGGATGAGATTGGACAATGAATACCTAGTGAATTAAGTGTGACATTGACATAGTCCTTTATCCATGTTGGTGGTCATGTAGTACAACCATAACGTTGTGGAGGATTTTTGGCAATGGATGAGAAGATGCTTCCTTAGTAGTGGGTTCTAGTAAGGTACTAGGAACTTCCTCCACAATGGGCATATTCTCAAGCATATGTTCCATAGCGTTCTCTGAAGTTAGATTCTCATGGGAAATAGGATTTGTTGGGGGAAAAATATTCTCCAAAGGATATACTCAGGTTTTAGAGACAATTCTTCCTCAAATAAGAAATGGTGAGGATTGGTCACAATGCCCAAGCTTTCCTTTGAGGATGCCCTTTCATGAAATGGAAAAACATTTTCATGAAAAATAACATCCCTACTTACAAAGAACTCCCTTGTGGATGGCTCAAGGACACAGTGTCCCTTTTGTAAGCTAGGATAGCCAATGAATACACATTGCTGAGTACAGAGACCCTTTGTCCCAAGGGCCCACTATAGTGGCGTAACATAAGCAGTTGAAAACCCTTAAATGATCCAGCTCCGATTTCTTCCCAAAAAGTAGTTTGAAGGGAGTTCATCCATTCGATATCCGAGTGGGCATATTGTCACGCCCCAATCCTCTGAGTGCGTGCCCATCTCTCGATGGTCAATTAAATAGCGATGTCCTAAGACGTGTTGCTGACCCATTCATTTTAATATGCATGCGGAAGCGAATAAATAAATCCCCAGGCAACAACAAGATAGGATAGAAAAGTAGGGCCACCATTTTTATAAAAGCCAAACCACACCTTTATACATGTCAAGCTAAGTCATATATATTACTAGCCGATATGAACAAGTCTACAAAAAGGTTGATCCTCAAACAAGCTACTCCATGACTAGCTATTTTGGCTCGTTCGCTGATTCGACAGTCTCCATAGGGTCAGGACAAGACAGCAGGTTCTCCACTACACCATCAGGAGGGTAAGTTGGATCCTCGTCCAAGGCAACATCAATCACCATAGAAGGGATATCGAAAGTCCTAAGGGGACCCAGCCTGACGCCATTGGGAGCGTAGCGAAACCATACTCTAAATCAATTAGGTATCTCCTAATGTAGAATTTCTTCGACCCAAATAGTGGTTACAACCAGCTTATAGACCCAAAAACTTATGGGATTGAGGAAACTAGAAACCTGCTCAATAACCCTCATGGGACGACCGTGACACTCAGGGGGATTCCTCATCTAGGAACCTAAAAATGATATCCCACAACGGGGTGAGACGACGTCTTAGCAAGTTCACCCCTTAAGTCCTGACTAGGAAGGAAATACGCTATAAGGGCTACCTAAGCACAAGCGCAAGACAAATGACTTACCTTTGCCTCGGTTCTTTCCTGCAAGGTAGTATAATTGTAAATTCAGCGAATCACTACAGCACATCAAAGAGATTAAGTCATCGATCAATTGACTTAGTCGATTCCATGTCATCAAGACCATCTCTCGGTCAACTCATTCAATACTATCTATAAAGTCCGATCACATCAAGGACTACTCACCTTAAGCTGAATATAGATAAAAATGCTCACTCTAAGTTAATATATTGAAGCCCTCAAGCCGATATAGTATACGACTAATGCTCATTGAAGCTGTGCGATACTTAATTGCTCATCAAAGCTGTGCGATACTTAATTGCTCACCGAAGCTGTGCGATACTTAGGGTATATTGCTCACTCTAAGCTAATATATCAAGCCCTCTAGCTGATATGGTATATCATTATACCCAACCAATTATTTCACCACTTTTATAATACCTGTGTGGGTACAGAATCGGCTTTTGCCAAAAATATAATAGTTTTACTTTATAAACTCCTACTAATTATATAGTCGATAAAAAAATTTTTGGTGCTGTAAACCGACGCTCGGTAATTTTCTAATTAAATACTGAAATTAATAAATTTTGGGATAAATACCAAAAATTACAAATCACACTCAAATTGCACAAAATAGCACTCAATTAATTAAACAAACACACCATTGCAATTAGCATGAAATTCCGATCACTGGCTATCCCGGTCTAAATTTCGAAAAATAATAATTAATTAAATAATTACGAAAATTAATTAATAAATATCAATAAATGCAGCTTAGGCCAAAAAAGTCTAATTAAAAATTGAGACGAGCCCGGAAAATTTCTGAACCTATCTAAATAAATACTACGGCTTATCTACTTGCTAATTGCACTACTCTAACAACCTAACATGCAATAATGATCGATTAAATCACTAATCCATTCTAACTAACCACATAATCCATACTTAGTCTAAACTAATCAACCCTTAAGCATAATTAACTTCCTAAGTAGAGATTAGTGAGTAAACTCATTAATTAACGAGCCGGTGAGTTCACTTTGACGGGGATGCTGATGCGTGATGGGGTGAGTGATTCAAGAACGGAGATTTTTTTTTAGGGGATTTTTGTGGTTAAGTGTATGGAGTAGTGTATACCGTAAAGAAACAAAGAGGAATAAGAAAAGATAGAACGATCTCATTCCAAGGTATAAAGGCCGCGCTACCAACCAAGGATGAGGATCGAGATCTACGAAGCTCACCACCAAGGCCTAAAGATTCCACCAGCCAAGGATAAAGGGCTTCTTGGCTCACCACCAAGGAGTGATCTACGCTCCAAGGATAAAGAAACCGAAAGGAGTTATCCACTCTCCAAAAGAGTTTCACTCAAGCAGAGGCAATCTCACCATTTTCATTCATGAAATTCGTATCTCCCCTACATTAGATAGTTTCCCCTATTTATAGGAGGATTTTAGCTTTAGGAAATATTAAAAACAAACCTTAATGACCTAGGAACTTAAACGTTCAACTCTTGAGCTACATAAAAATAAAAACAGCTACGAACTTAATAAAAAGCCTTTATTAACACAGGAACTAAATGCCTTTAATCTTCAGCCTTCCGCATTCTTGAACCGTTAGCTTTCCGCGTTCTTGAACCTTTGGCTTTCCCTATTCTTGAACCGCATTCGTGAACCTTTAGCCTTCCCAAAATTCGAGCTCCTCCCTTGACCAGAAAATAATCCTCCTAAAACTTCATCAATTGGTCATACAAGACATCTAAAATGGCCTCCCATTGATACCTATCGATATACCACAAAGTACTGATAAGTAATTAACATTATTCATTCAAAATAATTCATCAAAGCACATAATGCCCAACTTCTTTATTGGCTTGGATAAGCATCGATGGTTCTGAGTTGGTCCATGGAGCTACGTTGGATCCTCCCGCATCAGATGCGAAGACGAGCAACAAACTCCAAAGTGAGGACACCAAGCGAGGCCGGGACGGGCCTGAAAACGGGCCTTAATGCCCACAAACCCTTGTTGGCTTCGGTTCCTGATCTTGGGCCCAAGGAGCTGCAATGGGCAGTTGGTTTAGCCATGGCTTGGGACCAGTCTTGGTGACCGCGGGTGGGGGTGCGGGCTCGGCTTGACGGGCTGAGATACGGCTGCTGGGCTCGTTGGATTGCTGGAGCAAAAGCTGGAATGGGCTGAAATTGTGGGCTGCTTTGGACGTGGAGCTACGGGGTCAACGCCAGGGGAAGAAGCTTCGTTGGTTGACTGGTGGAGCGAAGCGGCTGAGTCAGTGGAGTGTGCTGGCGTGAGTGGATTCGGGCATGGCAACTGAAGGAAAGAAAATTGGTGGGGTTCGATGGGGCAGCGAACATGCAGGGAAAACAAAAATGAAAGAGAAGCGGCCAAGGGGGAAAGGATAAAGGAGCAGATGGTTGTCAACCAGGAGGAGAAAAACGTGCGAAAAGAGAGAGAGAGAGAGAGAGAGAGAGAGAGAGAGACGTGGATGGATAAGGAGGGGGTTTGTCGGCTGAAGGGGGAGATGTGCAAAAATAAGAAAAAGAAAGAGCGGGGGACGTGCGAATTGGAGGGGACAAAGGAGGGGGAGGGAAAAAATTTAAATAAAACATCTTATACTCATCAAGTCTTGGTCCCACAAGCTCTCATTCAATCCAATTTGGTCCCCAAAAATCCCCATGCTAAAATACTTGATCCTCACTTGCTTTCTTGCACCATAATTCCCCCACATAACAAGTCTTGGGCAGCAAAAATGACCATTTCCCTCAGTTCTGAATTCTATTTCATTTTTCCTGAAATCCGATTTCTTAACAAATCTCTCCATTGATGTCCAATTTTGTTAAAGAAAAAGCCCACACAATTTCCTTTCACCAAGTAGCTCACACCGAAGGCCAAAAATCCCATCAAATTAGCCAATCCGAATTTTCGTTCGTTTTCCAAATCGTCCGAATCGATTTTCCGTGAAAATCCTGAACTCACCAAAAATTTCTCGAAAGATAAGTCGATGTTCCTAAAATAACTCATGAGATGATAGAACTTTCAATTTCTGAAATCGGGTTCAAATTCGCGGTTAATTTCAATCTGGTACGATTTTAGTGTAACCTAGCTTACCGGTTAGCTTTTAGAAATTTTTGGTGCAATTAAGTCGTGGTCGATTTTCTTCGAGCCACAACGTACCTCTTCAACACATTGGCCACTTTCGGTGGTCGTGAAAATCTTGAGATTTCAAATATGGGCACAAGGTACCCAAAATGACAGAAAATCAGTCTAGTGTTGATCGACGAGAATTTTGCAATCAAGTGGAATCACCCACACTTTGATCACATATCGCAGTCGAATCGACCTATCTCTAGTCTCTAATTGATTTTTAATTGTGCCGTAATGACCATTGCAAACTCTCGCGACCTACCCTCGGGGGGAGGGAACATGTTTAGGGGTATTGCCTAAAGGACGGGCTTAAGGCCCATGATTAGGCGCGGGCTCTCCCAAACCCATACCCCGAGTGACATTGGGATATTTTTTAAGAATTTCGCACAAAATGAGTCGCCACTAGCCTATTGGGGTCGACTAGAAACCAAGTGAGGCACGGGAGTATGCCATACTATCTACACAACCAGAGAATCTAAGGTTGGGGACTTGATTACACTAATTGACTAATTAGTATCCTTTCGGTACCTAATCTTGTTCATTTTTAAAAAAAATGTTTTTGTTAGGCAGTTTGAATTGATTTTATGCTTATCCACTAACAAGTGAGGTGATCATACGGGTCTACAATTATTAAAATAACAATTAACAACCAAGGAAAGTGATTAAATAAATTGCATGAAAGAGCAAAAATTTAACATCAAAGAAAAGATAAATACTAATCCTAACTAGATTAAAGAGAAGCCAAAATTAACATATCAATATTGTGCATTCAAAAGGCGTTTGTCCCTAAGGACAATTGAAACCTTAAGATAAAGCCCCAAAGGCTTAGTTAATTTTTTAGCACAGCTCTAGAGTTAAGAAATTTCCATTTTTTTTTTTTAAAGCTCATAAAATCTTCTTGCAAAATTTTCAAAAGAAAATCTGAATTTCCTGACATTTTCCAATTTTTTGATTTTTTTTTCATTTTTTAATTAAAACAACGAATTTTCAATTTTTTTGATTTTTTTGTTCTTTTTAATATTTTTTTACTAGTTAATATTATTATAATCAGAAAAACGGGTCCGGATCGGTAAACCCAATCCGGACCTCTAGCTTGACACAAACTCGGAGTAAAACTAAAAAAGACGAAATCGATTTCTCAAAACCCATTTTTTGTTTCTTTTGTATTTTTCGTTCTTTATATTAATATTAATATTTTAATCGATTTTTCCTTTGTTCTTTTCCCTATTTCATCTTTTTTACTACGTCTTTTCTCTCGCGGCTTCTCTTACCGAAGCCTGCTTTTGTGTTTCACTTTTTCTGCAATTTTCTTTGTCTTTCCTTTTTTTAACTTCATCCCTTTTCCTTCTTCCCCACAAATTTTCCTCTCCGAACGTCTTCTTTTCCCTTTTGTCTTTTCCCACTTTTACATTTTTTATTGTTTCTTTCTACCCATCTTCTTCTTCTTCGATGGTTTCTTCCCACGCCGACACTGGCCATTGAAGCTAGCCCACACACCAGCACCGGTCAGAGTAACTAGCGCCAACAGCCGCCGGCAACCACCACCTGACGGTCGTCCGCTCCAACCGGCGTCGACCACCGCCGACCATTTTCTCCGGCAACCAACTGACATTCTCTTCGGCGCGAAGGAAAACACTTGCCGATTCGACAATACATGGCCACTTCACGAAAAATGACACCAAAACACAGCAACACACAAGACTCGAACATCGAACAAGCATTACAACAGTAAAGACGGGTTGATCTCCGGTTTAAACACGTGCTAGCCTTCGGCCTTCTCTGAGGCATTTTGTCGAACATGTAGGATGCACCGGTTAACAAAGGAACCTAGTCTCACTTGGGACATAGATTTGGGCAAATATCAACACGACATGCACAAGCAATGCTAAAGATCCGCTCATGGATAGGTTAATCACAGTCGGAACAGATATGGATGAAGAATGACTATCTCCAAGCTTCAACAAACTTGCAGAACATTTGCTATCGTTTAAGCATTTCTATTTGGTATGCGAGACAAATCTAAACTCCTACGATGCGTAATAGAACAGCTAGCAGCTTTCAGGGAGAACCGGTTCGGACCGAAGCTCGCGCGAACTAGTCGGCACAAGCTCCGGCCCGACGCCTCCTGAGAAACAAGGGACACACTGTCGAAACAAAAGCCTACCTGGTTCGAGAGGAGGACTGCGGCGAATAGCAACTGACGAACGGACCTCCGGTGACGACCAAACACTCTCTTGAGCTTGCACTCTCTCTCCAGGCCGCTCTCTCTCTAGCTCGATCTTCTGTCCCCAACTCTCACTCTCAAGCACCTCTTTTTTCCTCTGCTACACCTGCTTTCTTTTATCTCTATCTTCTGTTCTCGTTCTTTCTCCGTCTACTTCAGATCTGGGTTGCAGGGAAATGAGCGGCGGCTGGTGTGATCGGTGGTGGCACGGCTCGGGGGAGCGACACGGGTGAGGGGGGCTCAGAGCGGTGATGTCCAGCGGAGGAGGGCTCCGACTGCTGGCGCGGTGGTCGTCGTAGCTGCAGGTGCTGCAACGGCATCACGGCTTCGAGCTGCTAGTGGTCGCTGCGGCGTCAACGACAAAGCTGGTTGCAGGAGCGGTGGCGACACGGCGAGGGGACTAGGAGCGGCGGCTCGAACGACCTCGGGTGGAGGCGACGAGGCCTCCCTTCTCCGATTCTTTCCCGACCTTTTCTCTCTCCCCCTTTCCCCCGGTTCCTCCCCCTTTCAGACTCTCCCCTTTTTTTTTTCTTCCTGTTCTCATTTTTTTCTTTTTGCAGGTTATCGTGCGAAGACCACGACCGTGCCAGTTACTAGCCAGGCATTCCTGACCCGCGGATCACGCTGCCATCTCGATCTCCCTGCTCCTCCATCGCTGCTCCTTCTGCTCTCTTCTGTTGATCAGTTTTCTGTTCTTCCTTGCAGGTCCTGCAGCGAAGACCAGCTAGAGGGAGGAGAAGCGAGCATGGGCCGGGCCGAAGGAGAAAGGAGGCTTAGGCCAGCCTAGTGCGAGTGGAGGAAGAGAAAAGAAAGGGGCACGGGCCGGGCTAAATCTAGGTGGGGCCTGACCCGATTTTTTTTTTTTTTATAGCTATTTTAACTTTTTACACAATTAAGTCCTAAATAAAATTATAAAATTTAGGTGTCAACAGTTGTCCATCTTTGAATGGGAGCTCGAAGAGGTTCCATTCAAAGACAAAAGACACCTAAATTATTTCGACGAGAAATGGACCCTAGGTACATAGGCACGCACCAAATCGACGGAAATGATTCAAGGCTATGGAAGTGCGTCATGTTAAATAAGAAGAAGAAAGAAAAGATCTCGGGCTACAGAAGCACGCTGTGTCATAAGAAGAAAGAGAGGAATGAGGTCTCACCGTGTAACAACGTGTTTTGACTGGGTTTAAAAGGCATGATTTGAGGAAAACCAATGATCTTTTGTAGATGACATGGTTTAAGGTTGACCATGAACCCTTTGAAAAGTTGCAGTTTAAAGATAGACTCATGAACATTTTAAAAGCGGGGTTTAAGGATGACCCACGAACCTTGTGGTTTAAGGATAGACCCACGAACCGTGTGGTTTAGACTGGAAAAAAAGGTCTCATCCGTGTAAAAACGAGTTTTGGCTGAGAGGAAGGTCTCATCGTGTACAAATGGGTTTCGACCGGATGATAATCTCACCGTGTACAAACAGGTTTCGACTGGAGGAAGGTCTCACCATGTACATATGGGTTTCGACCGGATGATAGTCTCACCGTATACAAACGGGTTTCGACCGAATGATAGTCTCACCGTGTAAAAACGGGTTTCGACTGGGAGGAAGGTCTCACCGTGTACAAACGGGTTTCGACCAAATGATAGTCTCATCGTGTAAAAACGGGTTTCGACTGGGAGGAAGGTCTCACCGTTTACAAACGGGTTTCAACCAGATGATAGTCTCACCATGTACAAACGGGTTTCGATTGAACGATAGTCTCACCGTGTACAAACGGGTTTCGACCGGATGATAGTCTCACCGTGTAAAAACGGGTTTCGACTGGGAGGAAGGTCTCACCGTGTACAAACGGGTTTCGACCGGATGATAGTCTCACGGTGTACAAACGAGTTTCGACCAGATGATAGTCTCACTGTGTAAAAACGGGTTTCGACCGGATGATAGTCTCACCGTGTAAAAACGGGTTTCGACCGGATGATAGTCTCACCGTGTAAAAACGGGTTTCGACTGGGAGGAAGGTCTCACCGTGTACAAATGGGTTTCAAACCGGATGATAGTCTCACCGTATAAAAACGGGTTTCGACTGGGAGGAAGGTCTCACCGTGTACAAACGGGTTTTGACTGGATGATAGTCTCACCGTGTACAAATAGGTTTCGACCGAACGATAGTCTCACCGTGTACAAATAGGTTTCGACCGAACGATAGTCTCACCGTGTACAAATGGGTTTCGATCGGATGATAATCTCACCATGTAAAAACGGGTTTTTACTGAAAGGAAGGTCTCACTGTGTACAAATGGGTTTCAACCGTGTGGTTTCGGAAAAGTCACCAATCTCGTGGTTTAAGGATAAACCTACTAACCTTGTGGTTTAAGGATAGACCCACGAACTGTGTCGTTTAAGGATAGACTCACAAACCGTGTGGTTTAGGAAAGCCACCAACCCCGCGGTTTAAGGATAAACCCACCAACCGTGTGGTTTAAGGATAGACCCACGAACCATGTAAATGACATGGTTTAAGGCTGACCATGAGCCTTTAGAAATGGCATGGTTTAAGGCTGACCATGAACCCTTTGAGATGGCATGATTTAAGGCTAACCATGAACCTTTGGTTTTTAGGGAAGCACCCACTAACCCCATGAAAACTGCATGGCTTCACTGAGGAATCCTGTCAAACTCAACTTAAGCAAATGTCGTTAGAGATGTCATTAAGAGGCGTATTGGCAATATTACAGCATTAATTGAACAAGCGAATCAAGCTAAGTCCAACTGCTTTAGAAAAACATACGATGTCAATCAGCATTATGTGGCGTAAAACTGTCATCTTGCTCGGGGATATATCATTAATCATCAAATTTTCTAGGAGTCAAGTTCTTATCAGAACAGTTACGACTCATGAAAAAGGCTCATTAAGCATGCCAAACTAGTGCTTCTTAGTCAGAAAGGGCTTCTCACACACTCTCGATAAAATGGATGTTTAATCCCATCCATTCGCGTGAGAAATAACTTATTGCTAAGGGTATCTCACATAACCCGTGTCAAAGGCTTTCGGAAACATTCGCGATGAGTACAATCTGATCGATCAAAAAGGTCTTTTGAAAGGACCGCAATACAGGCTCGGGTAGGGCTTACATAAAGGAATTATTGCTTTGAGGCCAATAGATGAACATTTGTCACTATCTTCAATGAGTTTACAAGTCGAGAACTTGGAAGATAAGACAAGATAAAATTACTTCCACTGCTTCAAGCAATAACTTCTTGGTGATATTCCCATTTTCACTCAAATCATCCCAATCAGAAGAGACTTCGGAAGAAGGTTATAATGTTGGCTAGGGAGAGGCTCGAAAGGCTTAAAATTTTCAATAGGGTTTTTAAGAGTCGGTGATCATCAAGGCATCGTGACCAAATCACTCGATCTTTTGAAGGCATTTGACTTTTGAAACACTGCGCATCTCGAAAGTCCCTTGACTAATCATTTCTACATGGGAGCTTTGCTCATTTCTCTAATTTCTTTTGCCCTTTACGATGATGATTTTTTTCGCAGGCACTTGGATTTTGATAATAATTTTTTTTTCACATAAGATGCAGCCTTTTGGCTCTTTTTTTTTTTTTTTTACGGGTACTGGCCTTGCTTTTACCAGGCACACTGCTTTTCCATACCCCCTAGTTTGTCGAACTTTTTGTTTTTTTTCACATTTTCTCGTGACTGTCAATTGTGTTTGATCAATTCTTATGCCTTGCCCCAGTTAAGGGAGATGATCACCACTCATGGTTTAGAAATGAATAATCAGACCCAAATTGGTTAAAGCGATGGATATCAGTGTTTGGGTAGAGAAGGAAATGCTCTTCTTCACATTAGGATGAGTCAAGCTCTAATGAGAATTCCTCTGAAGCTACAACTAAAAGCTCTAATAGAATCTTTCTCAATCCTTCGCTCTACAACACGATCGTAACCTCCTATGCTGCCCCAATGTAGGGTCATTCTCAACAGGGGTATTTTCAAGAATCATCTTTACTCAGCCAAAAGGGCTAGCAAGAGATTAGTACGGTGCTTGGGATTGATAAAGAAACGCCTTTATCATTTCGATCTTTGCGCTCAATGCGAATGAATCATTCATCTTAAGAGAATGTCACTTTTTACTCAACTCTCAAAAGTGTTTGAAGGACGTATTCGGAAATGGCTCACCTTTCTTCGTCCTAAGCACTTCTTGTTTGGCATGGTTAATGTTTCACTTTTCACTCTGCCTGGATCATCTGAGTAGATCAATCTCCATAGAGAAATTTAATTCAAAATGAATAACCCACAAAATGAGAAGACAATTTTGAGATAAAATGGATGCTCAAACGTTTGTAGAATTTTTTCAATTATTCATTTCATTTTATTTTTTTGCTTGTCTCTAAGAAAGCACCAAAAGTTCTCTTTTGTAATGGAAATTCTCCTTTTTTTTTTTACTTAAAAAAAAAAAAAGATTGAGAAGAAGGGTACTTACCTGCGGTAATGGCGACCCGGTAACCCTGTAAAGAATGTAAAAGAATATGTTAGCGCAAAGATCTTTAGGAATTGAAATATTGGAAACGATACATTATTACCCTTCACTCGCTTTTATCCTTTGAGGGCTAACATCTATTGGATTCTCTCTCGTGGATATTTGGTAACTTGGCATTACCATTCACTAACATTTGCCCTTAAGTGTTTGATGTCTTCCTATCAAAGGAACGAAAGAATCATGTCAGAGACACTATCCAAAATAAGCAATTGGAATTGACACAATTTACCCTTCATGTGTTTTCGTTCTTCAGGTATGAACTTTGCTTGAAGTTGCTAGAATTGATTGAAAAATGGCTATGTGACCCTGATTTTATCCATAAAAAGCACTTATTTATTGTATACAATAATTCACAAAGTTTCATTCCTGCTTTGTTTTTTTTAGATGCTCTTTTTGAAGAGATGTTTAGCTAACAAGAAGCTTGAAAATTTTATATATGGATCATGAGATGTGCTTTTCAAGATTTTGCTTTGAAAGGAGAGTGGGTGCTCCTTGTTTCCACATCTGAGGATATTGTTCTTTAGATGCTTTGCCCACTTATTGCCTTGATGGAAGGCGCTGCTTCTACGGTCAAGGTGCAACATTTTTCCCATTTATCACCATGTAAGAAGAGGAGATGAAAAAGGTTATCTCTATACTTAATTAGGTTCAATTTAGGAACAATACATCCTTCTTAATGAATCTGACAATGTTGTTCCAGCACATTTCATTGGTGGGAAGATGAGAGATTTTTTCTAAATCAAACGTTGCTCTCCCAGTCTTTATTTGACAAACCTTCGTTCTGTTCTAGTCTGTCCTGTATCAAAGAAAATGACATGTCATTTTCTATGCTGAAGAGAATCAAGTTTAGGAACGAGATACATCCTTTTCAAAGTCAGGCGATCAACATCCCAAGGTATCTCTCATGGAGGAATATTGCCCCTTTGTTTCATTTGAATCGTTTTTGTTTAAGGTGAACAGGACTTAAAAGTGCTCCATCGTGTTTGTTGGGAACGTTACAAAACTTGGCACTCTTGATATCTCCTTGACAATGAAAAGAAAGTCATGTCAGAAACGCTATTAGAAATGAATAACTAGAATCGATACAATTTACTTTTCCTTCAATTTCGCCTTTTTGGATGCTTGGCAACTCCATTCATTTGTCTCATCATGCAAAGTGAACGAGATCGATGGGTTGTTTTGGCATCTAAGCATTTGTGAATAACAAAGCTTCCTATAATGGAATTCAACTTCATTCCGCCTCTATGAAAAATTGGCGTCAAGGATGCTTCGACGCATGCCTACTCCTCAAACTCTATGAGCCTACACTTTTCTTTTAGAATGAGCAAATGTCGATCTCAAATAAACTCATCGTCCTACCGGAGAAAGCGATTTTGTGAAGAGAGAGTCTTAAACAAAGCTTTCTCGAAATCTATTTTGGAAGGTAGACATAAAGGTTCGCCTAAAACACTTCTGATTTTTTTGAATTTTTTTTTGTTTTGCTTTGTTTTGTTTTGTTTTTTTTTTATATAAAAAAAAAACATAATGATGATTTTCATGATACTAAATTCCATCATTAAAAATGAGTCGCATGATTTACAAAGGCATTAATTGGATTGACAATCAAAACTCAAAACGGAAAACACGACTCTTAACAAGAGTAAAGACAATAATAAAATGCAAGAAACTCTTGCACAAATGAAAGTAAAAATCAACTCTTGTCCTAGTTCTTGATTCACTTCTCTATGTGGTCAAACACGAGAATGTCATGGAGCATTACACATAACCTGCAAAAAGATGACAAAGTCAGTACGTGAATGAGAGAAAATGATATCTTAATGAGGTCGCTTTTTACAACAAAATCGAGGTGATGGTACATACCCCATAGTCTTTATTACGGGGGTTTAGTATCTCACCAAGATTAGTCATAAGAGAAGGGGCATCATTAAGAGATCGATCGACGGTTATCAATCGAATATCCACTCTATTCCAAAAAGTTTCGTATGCAAAAGTGTCATTGATTTTTGAAAGATTGATTTGTAATTTTACTCCTAAAAAAATGAAGTGATTTCTATTTTGAGGAATTTGTATACAAAATGATTTGCATTATAGTCCCAAAATATGAGAATGAGAAAATTTGATAAAAAAATGCAATTTCAATTTTTGTGCCCCAATATAAAATCACAACTTGAAAGTTTTTTTCGAAATGATTTTGAGCCCATAACTAGAAATTTAAACAAAACCATGTGTTCAACAAGGCCAAATCAAAATGTTTAGAACTTGCATTCAAATGCTCACTTATCAAAAGTGATTGCCAATTTTTTTTTTCAATCATAAGCCTACATCGACGAGGGCATTCGATTGATTTCCGCGAATTTCAAGATGAAAATGCAATACAAAGTGGGCAAATAAAAAGGAAAATGATACTTACAATGGGTGCCAACCTTTGTCGCTGTTTTTTTTTTTTTTTTCCAATTACATAGACATACACATGGAATGTAGTTTGATTTCTACTCTATACGGCTCAAAATGAAGCCATAGGATCACCGGACTAAACCAACAAGGTCGTGGTTGGGTCGGGTTACCCATGACTCCGGCTTCGTCAAAGAATCGACCCGTGTCGCATGCTCACAGACCGGGGTGGGTACCTTTGACGTGAAGAAAGAAATTTCGGGGTAGAGGTGGGCGACTCGTACTACGCGATTGTAGTCAGAGTGGTATCCACCTCAACACCATCCTAAGTGATCCTATGCGGCCCGGGTCCAGCGGCAGGTTGTGTGTGTTATGGTGTAGTGCAATGCAAGAAACGCAGGCATGACAATTTATAAGCAATCAACACTTCATACATAAAAAAATAAACCATACATTCCTACGCCTCACTGCAAGAAAAAGGTGAGCAAACACTTCCCCTTATACCTCCCATTCGGTAAAAACATTTAACACCTTTAATGTTATGGACGTACCTGAAATCCTCGCTGCCAAACAAAAATATTTTTGAACAAGATTAATTTTGGCCTAAGTCCTCTAAGGTCTAAAACCAAATCCCCAGCGGAGTCGCCAAGCTGTCGCGACCTACCCTCGGGGGGAGGGAACATGTTTAGGGGTATTGCCTAAAGGACGGGCTTAAGGCCCATGATTAGGCGCGGGCTCTCCCAAACCCATACCTTGCGTGACATTGGGATATTTTTTAAGAATTTCGCACAAAATGAGTCGCCACTAGCCTATTGGGGTCGACTAGAAATCAAGTGAGGCACGGGAGTATGCCATACTTTCTATACAACCAGAGAATCTAAGGTCAGGGACTTGATTACACTAATTGACTAATTAGTGTTCTTTCGGTACCTAATCTTGTTCATTTTTAAAAAATGTTTTTGTCAGGCAGTTTGAATTGATTTTATGCTTATCCACTAACAAGTGAGGTGATCATACGGGTCTACAATTATTAAAATAACAATTAACAACCAAGGAAAGCGATTAAATAAATTGCATGAAAGAGCAAAAATTTAACATCAAAGAAAAGATAAATACTAATCCTAACTAGATTAAAAAGAAGCCAAAATCAACATATCAATATTGTGCATTCAAAAGGCGTTTGTCCCTAAGGACAATTGAAACCTTAAGATAAAGCCCCAAAGGCTTAGTTAATTTTTTAGCACAACACTAGAGTTAAGAAATTTCCATTTTTTTTTTTTTTTTTTTAAAGCTCATACAATCTTTTTTAAAATTTTTCAAAAGAAAATCTCAATTTCCTGACATTTTCCAATTTTTTGATTTTTTAATTTTTTAATTAAAAAAACGAATTTTCAATTTTTTTTTTGATTTTTTTGTTCTTTTTAATATTTTTTAATAGTTAATATTATTATAATCAGAAAACGGGTCTGGACCAGTAAACCCAATCCGGACCTCGGCTTGACACAAACTCGAGTAAAACTAAAAAGACGATATCGATTTCTCAAAACCCATTTTTTGTTTCTTTTGTTTTTTTCGTTCTTTATATTAATATTAATATTTTAATAGATTTTTTTTTGTCTTTTCCCTATTTTATCTTTTGTACTACGTCTTTTCTCTGCGGCTTCTCTTCCCGAAGCCTGCTTTTGTGTTTCACTTTTTCTGCAATTTTCTTTTTCTTTCTTTTTTTTTTAACTTCATCCCTTTTGGCCTTCTTCCCCACAAATTTTCCTCTCCGAACATCTTCTTTTCCCTTTTATCTTTTCCCACTTTTACATTTTTTTATTGTTTCTTTCTACCCATCTTCTTCTTCTTCGATGGTTTCTTCCCACGCCGACACTGGCCATCGAAGCTAGCCCACACACACACCAGCACCGGTCGGAGTAACTAGCGCCAACAGCCGCCGGCAACCACCAGCTGACGGTCGTCCGCTCTGACCGGCGTCGACCACCGCCGGCCATTTTCTCCGGCAACCAACTGACATTCTCTTCGGCGCGAAGGAAAACACTTGCCGATTCGACAATACATGGCCACTTCACGAAAATGACACCAAAACACAGCAACACACAAGACTCGAACATCGAACAAGCATTACAACAGTAAAGATGGGTTGATCTCCGGTTTAAACACGTGCTAGCCTTCGGCCTTCTCTGAGGCATTTTGTCGAACATGTAGGATGCACCGATTAACAAAGGAACCTAGTCTCAGTTGGGACATAGATTTGGGCAAATATCAACACAACATGCACAAGCAATGCTAAAGATCCGCTCATGGATAGGTTAATGACAGTCGGAACAGATATGGACGAAGAATGACTATCTCCAAGCTTCAACAAACTTGCAGAACATTTGCTATCGTTTAAGCATGTCTATTTTGTATGTGAGACAAATCTAAACTCCTACGATGCGTACTAGAACAGCTAGCAGCTTTCAGGGAGAACCGGCTCGGACCGAAGCTCGTGCGAACTAGTCGGCACCAGCTCCGGCCCGACACCTCCCGAGAAACAAGGGACACACGGTCGAAACAAATGCCTACCTGGTTCGAGAAGAGGACTGTGGCGAATAGCAACTGACGAACGGACCTCCGGCGATGACCAAACACTCTCTTGAGCTTGCACTCTCTCTCTAGCTAGCTCTTCTGTCCCCAGCTCTCACTCTCAAGCACCTCTTTTTTCCTCTGCTACGCCTGCTTTCTTTTCTCTCTATCTTATGTTCTCGTTCTTTCTCCATCTACTTCAGATCTGGGTTCCGGGGAAACAAGCGGCGGCTGGTGTGATCGGTGGCGACACGGCTCGAGGGAGCGACACGGGCGAGGGGGGCTCAGAGCGGTGATGTCCAGCGGAGGAGGGCTCCGACTGCTGGCGTGGTGGTCGTCATAGCTGCAGGTGCCGCAACGGCATCACGGCTTCGAGCTGCTAGTGGTCGCTGCGGCGTTAGCGACGAAGCTGGTTGCAGGAGCGATGGCGGCACGGCGAGGGGACTAGGAGCGGCGGCTCGAACGACCTCGGGTTGAGGCAACAATGCCTCCCTTCTCCGATTCTTTCCCGACCTTTTTTCTCTCCCTCTTTCCCCCGGTTCCTCCCCCTTTCGGACTCTCCCCCTTTTTTTTCTTCCTATTCTTTTTTTTTTTTTTTGCAGGTTATCGTGCGAAGACCACGACCGTGCCAGTTACTAGCTAGGCATTCCCGACCCGCGGATCACGCTGCCATCTCGATCTCCTTGCTCCTCCATCGCTGCTCCTTCTGCTCTCTGCTGCTGATCTGTTTTCTGTTCTTCCTTGCAGGTCCTGCAGCGAAGACCAGCTAGAGGGAGGAGAAGCGAGCATGGGCCGGGCCGAAGGAGAAAGGAGGCTTGGGCCGGCCCAGTGCGAGTGGAGGAAGAGAAAAGAAAGGGGCACGGGCCAAGCCAAAGCCAGGTAGGGCCGAAGCCGATTTTTTATTTTTTTATTTTTTATAGCTAATTCTTAACTTTGTATACAATTAATTCCTAAATAAAATTATAAAATTTAGGTGTCAACATAGACTAGCACGGTCGAGCATTCGATTCCTAGTCGTCTTTGACCTTTGACACGAGGGCTCACTAGAAGTCTTGTGACCACTTGGAATTATTCTCCAACCTGGATAGTTCTAGGCCGATAAGTCGCAATTATGGTCTGTTGGCGATTGACACATACAGGGTCGCCGAGCTTTGAACGATCGATGAGAACTACGACTGGAAATGGCAGAAACCCGAGGGGGGATTTGTTCCCATATCCGAGTCATTCGACCTGGTTGCTTGCCTTGCATTAATTGGATCCAACTCGATGGCTATGCTTGCCCCATTTACAATTAATGGGCTACCATTGTGTTGGAGTTGCTTTGGTAGCTCTGGTGTCCTAACAATGATGGATTTGAACTCGGCCTAAGTTATCATGGATTGCGATAATGTACCCACTAGTAAGGATGGCCCATGATGGGCTTGACCTCAATGGGCTGGCCCGAAATGGGCTGCCCCAGGTTAGACTAAGCCTAAATGGGCTGCCATTGCACACACTGAGCCTGAATGAGCTGCTCTTGAGTCACAAGAAACACCACATATGGATCTAGGATTGGATCCTGAGTTTCTAAGGTTTGTGGCTTGACTTCTTCTAAGGGATGCTTATCAAAGCTAGATGGCAGGTTCCGAGTCATGGTGGTAGTAAAGAAAAATTTTTCTTCACTTGCTTCTTTTTCCTTTTCAAAAACCAATTCCTATGCCGGAGGATTAACTTTGTTTTGCAGTAGCGGAAGCTAAATTAGGAGCTTGGTCAGCTCTAATACCATGAAAGGAAGCAAGAAGAACAAGACAAGGAGAAATTGTGACTGAAGAGGATAGTTTTATGCAAAATTTTTGTATTTCTCTTCAATGATCCCTAATGTACAAGGTTTTGTAAATATAGTACAAGATGTACATAATAAATGGAAAGAATATATCCTACTACAAATAAATGCCAATTTCAATCTAAGCCTCCCTAATTGATTTAGTGCACAATCAGAATCCAAATGGATTCTTAAGCATATCTTCCAACAATATTGACTCCTCCCACCATCGTCACCATCCTTCCATTATCATCTCCTCAAAGTTCATTACGCCACCATTAACATAGAAGAAAGGACAGATCTTTCGTCAAACAAAGAAAGTCCAAGCGGTGGGTGGCTAGCTTTGAGAAATTGGAAAGCACAAATTGGATGTTCGGCAGAACAGAGAAGGTGGTGATTTTTGTTCTGAAGGGAGAGAACAATCTGTGGAAAACCAAATGGAAAAGATCATGAGATATTGTTCTCACAATCAGAAGAGAAAGCCTTGAGCTTCACCGGTGGTCTTACCTCCTTACAGCATTCTTGCTAATTTCTGCTCCACAAGTCGGATGCCCAGGTTGCACTTGGGGGTTTTCCTTGAAGTTTGAGCGACGCCTGACAGACAACTTCCGTAGCACCCGTGACTCCCACCGCTTCCCCCGAAGAAGCTCCGGCACCTCACCGCTACACCTGGAACAACGTAGAGCTTCTGGCCAAGTCGAGCATCTTGTTTCTCTCTTCGCAGGTCCTCTCGGTGTTGTTCTAGTTCACTCCTAGGCGATCCTTGTCCCTATACACGGTGGATTCAACCATTCTCACCAACGTCTTTGCCTCCTTGTTGAGTTGTCGTAGTGTCCTTACTAGGTAAGCATATTTTGTTTAAGTAATGAGTTAGTCTTTTATAATATAGTCTCAATACACGTGGCACGATTTAGAAATCTTAGATAGCTTTAGTCCTCTTGTTTATTTCCTTGCATTAGTTAGGACTCGGACCTTTAGGCACTAAGGTCGAATCCTAATATTATCTTACATGGCTTACTATGATTGATTTGATTAAGGCTCCGTTTATTTCATAGAAAATGAATGATTTGGGAAAAAAAATTCTAAATATAATCAATTTTGTCGCTTACAAAAATGAATAAATAAAAAAATGTTTTCATCATTCATGAAAATATTTCAATAAAATTATTGGCAATTTTTTCATTAACTAATTATTTCAAACGATACAAGAGATCATTTTTAACAAAGTGTGCTTTCATTTTTTGTAAAATAAACAGATCAATCGCTTTAAAATAACATGGGTCGATGAATTGATGGATTCTAAACATAATGTATGTTTTGCTGCATCCCAATATTATCAATCGTGATTTGACATCGCTTACACTTCATGGTTTTCATATTTAGGGCCTGCATGACTAGTCTCATAGTGATATGGATTTAGAACAAGCTAAATTTTAGAAAGCATATAGATTTGGGATAATTAATGATTTTCATTGAACAAAAATATCAAATTAAAATGTTATTTAGGTTTTATTTAAATTGCATGTAGACTTAGGCTTAATTAGTCTCAATCATAAAAATGCAAGTCATTTAGAATTAACTATTAATTTTATGGCATATAGATGTGTTAATTATTAATGGCATTACATGCGTCATCCATTGTGTATAGTCCCATCATCACGGTAAGTTCATTAGGTTGCATAGAATCCTAGAATTTTTATTATAACAATGGCATTTCATATCTTGCATCATAGGACTAGTCTATGAATAATTCTATCTAATGTCATAGCATTCACGACATATAATGACATTACATTTCAGAATTAACCCCATAACATTGCACATAGTTGATTCATTATAGCATAGCATGCATGGCATTTAGGACTTATATTAGCTCAACAATGCATGTTAGATTAGGCGCATATAATTATAGCATTAATTGAGTCATGTCCATCTTGCAATTAGGGAATTCATGTTATAAACAAGAAAATCCAAAAAGAATCGATCGACATTGCATCTTAGTTATCTCACATAGTTTAGGTTGTGCATTTGTTCATTAAAATTTTTATGAATGCAGTCATCATTGCATGTTTGCTTACTAAGTCTAAGCTTCTAGGACTCCTATCTTGATGAGTGATGAATAAAGATATATTTCCGTTTGCTCATAGATTCCAACTTCTTCAATCTTTTTAGTAATATTTATTTACTATTTCAATTATTGAATATTTCATTATTTATTGTGCATCCGCATGATCACCAATTCACATGTTAGTTGCATGGGATAAAAAATTGATAAAACTGCATACAAAACATTTTTCAAGCAAGAAAATAAAATTAAAAAAAAAGTATCGAAAGGGCATTAAACTAATCTAGCATTGTCTCTAAACTCATTGAATCTCTAATTCACAAAAGTAAAATGCACTCTCACATTTTACTTCGGTGTCTAACCAATCCATAACCTATTAGTGATTACTCCAAAAGGTAACTTTGATTACATGTTGGATTGAGTATCAAGTTGTGATTGGTAGGGTTTGGAGGATATGTGCTAAGCACTATGCTTAGTAATCTATTTGCCAACCCACCCCGAGGAAGATCGCAATAATGATTTGTCATTTCAGTTTTAAATATCTCAATTGTGTCAATTTAATCATAAATTTTTTGACAAGATGTTAATTTACTCATTTAGGCTAATTTGGCTAGAAATTACTAATGTGGCAGTATAATTAATGCCAACCATCTTATGTGGCAAATCCAATGCTAACATGGACTAACTTTATTTTATTTTATTTTATTTTAAAATGTTGATTTGTTTATTTTTTTTTTCTTTTTTTCACCTCTTCTTCTTTTCTTTCATTTTTTGTTCCAAAAGAGGACTATTGCCTTTTAGGCATTGAATCCATCTTTCTAAGGATATGTGTCCAAACTCTTGGGGAAAGAGATCGGATAACAACAGTATCTTATGCATCCACTATTGGTAGCATAATGTATGTTATGTTATGTATGATACCTGATATTGCACATGCTATAGGCATTACTAACAAATATTAGTCTGATCCAAGCAAAGAGCACTGGATAGCAGTTAAAAATATCATTAAGTACTTGAAAAGGACTAAGGATCTACTCTTGATATATGGAGAATGAGAGTTTAAAGTTGAAGCATATACCAATTATGATTTTCAATAAGATCCTAAAGATTATGAGCGTACTTCTGAGTTTGTCTTTACGCTCAATGGTGGTGTAGTTAATTGGAAAAACTCCTAACATAGCATAACTCTTGATTCCACCGCCAAGGCAGAGTATGTAGTTGCTCCTAAAGTAGCGAAGGAAGAAACTAGGATGAATAAATTCATTTAATAACTTGGAGTGGTTCCTTCTATTGGACAACCGATTACATTGTTTTATGACAACAATGGGGCTAGCTCAGGCTAAGAAACTAAGGTTTCACTAGAAGTCCAAGCACATTGAGAGACACTTCCATCTCATCAGAGAAATCATTTGGAGATATGATGTCACCCTACAAAAAATAGCCTCGGTAGAAAACATGGCAAATCCTTTCATTAAAGCATTACCTTAGTCTTCTTTTGAAAGACACCTTAACAAGATGAGTTAAAGGCACCACACAGGTTGACTTTAATGTAAGTGAGAGATTGATGGCTATATGCCTTACAATAACCATGTATTAGTTAAATGATAGGGATTTTAGTTGTATTATTTATATAGTGGCAATAATGTATTAATTCATTGTCCCAATTATATAAATGATTCCATAAGATTAGTTGTGATGGAACCTATTCTTAAGGTGTTGAGAATATGTGTGATAAGTTTATAATCAAATTGAGCCTTTAAAAAATTCTTGGTCGATGGATCATTGAGAGAATAATAATGATCTTGTGGAGATTAGTGTGTCCTCAAGCTTCACCATTGAGTATTGGATACCTATAGGGATGATGAGTCACAAGTCAGTGGGTATTGTCAAACCCGAACTAGAACATAGGTGTTTGTCTCAAACAAGTTCACTGAACATGACATGCTTACAAAAATTAGCAATATGGAAGCTTTAAATGGGGTCAATGATTAATCGTTCAAGCATTGATCTTGTGTAAAATTCTTAAACTTGAGACACGATGTTGGCTTGTATGTTGGATATCTATGGTTTATAAGTGTGCATATTTATGCTTCATCAAATGGTCTCTATACTTGATGTCCATAATCCATTTGTATACAAAGATGCATGCGTGTTCAATATAGAATCTGTCTTCTTGTTATATACAAGATACAATAATGACACCCTATGCAATTTAATCGCGACTTTGTATTGAAATCCTCACCTGGGGTTGTAACTAAGAATGAATAATTTATGTCTCATGGAAATACATGTTAATATGTCTGTGCATATGATCAAATTGGTGGCT
The DNA here is from genome assembly GCA_014182575.1 of Eucalyptus decipiens. Classification (NCBI taxonomy): domain Eukaryota; kingdom Viridiplantae; phylum Streptophyta; class Magnoliopsida; order Myrtales; family Myrtaceae; genus Eucalyptus; species Eucalyptus decipiens. Next base: position 21,354,856 of record CM024609.1, on the reverse strand, counting down.
TGACAAACAATTTCACAGCATTTGTTCAATTATGATATAGTAAGATGGAATGATTGAATTAAATGTTAGCCAAAGCCAACATGTTCATTATGTTTTTAAAACATTCACTTTGTCTAGGTAATCATGACAAATTGCTAAATGTCACTCATGATTTGTATGAACTAGAAATTGATCGGGACATTTAGTTCTCTTGATGGTATTAATGTGTTAGTACAAGTCCTATTGTCAACTTAGTGATAAACCTAGAGATACACACACCATAACCAATTTAGAATGACGTTTGAACATAAGAGACGATATTCCAAATGTGTTCACAATTGTGGCAATTAGATTGAGTCACATATAAGATTGATGTTCTAAAACAAGTTCAAAATCAAAGACCAAATTGACTGAAACTGGTTCTAAAGCGAATGCTAAATCAAAGATATGAAATTGGTTCATAATCAATGGCCACATTAATGATTTGAAATTGGTTCATAATCAAAGGCCACATTAGTAATCCGAAATGGATTCAGAATCAATGGTTAGTTTAATGATCTAAAATGGTTTCAGGATCAATAGACAATTTAATGATTTGAACCAATTTTAGATACAATGGCCAATTTAGGATATGTTCGGTAACACTTCTATTCCGAGAAATAATTTCTTTTCAAAAATAGTCTTTCTCTATTTCTATTTCCCTAAACAATTTCTAAATAAAAGAACGTGTTTGGTAACTATACAAAATTTATGTGATATCCTGAAATTCGAGCCCTCTGAGGGAGGAATGAATGTGAATTTCGTCAATGCATTATTGGTTGATCTCACTCGGAATTGATCACTCCTGAGATACTAACCTTGAGGGGAAAGGCTAAAGAGGACAGAACTCATACGACTAAAAAACTTGACCTGGGAAAACGACTTGATCGTGAGACTTACATGAGGATGATCCTGTAGATAGGCAGGCTGATTCAAGGACAACTAGAAGTCGATTCGTGGACAGAACATAATGGAACGACGAGTGATTTCGTTTACTGTTATCGAGCCCGCGAACGACCCTAGGTCGATCCTCACTAATCGTGTACTTTGAAATAAGAATCTATCCTTCGCAATTTCATATAGTCAAGGATGTCCATGTGTCAAGATGTCTTGAACGTGGTTTGACACGAGTTGGTTACGCGTGAATCCTAAAAGCCACATGTCAGTCTGAGTTGTACTCAAAATAGGGATTGGGCAAAATTGACATGGCATAAGAACTAAAGATTGGACTTCGAATTATTAGGAACGTCCGGACGAACTTTGGATGATGCTACTTTGATAGTCAACAGCGACGATTAAGCCGAGTACTTGGAAAAGGGATTTTCAGACCGAGGAAGTGAGCCCATGAGGATGTGGGCCGAGCCAGGCCAATGTGGGCCTTAGGCCCAAGGTGGGATAGCCACCATGATGGGCCTAAAGCAAGCAAGTGAGCCCATTGGGCCCAATCCACTATTTCTTTTTCCAAGCCCATTACCAAACCTTAAGCCCATTTGAGCCCAATCAAGCCCAATCAATTCCCTAGCCCATTCCTATTCATTTCCAAGCCCAATTCTTAGGCCCACCCATCATTTTCAGCCCAAGGACAGATTGGTAATTTGTGCAAGGTGGAAATGACTATTTTGCCCCTAAAAGTGTGTGGATAAGGGCAAAAGAAGAGAGAGAAGATGAGGAGACTTGCATGGGGACTTGGGGCCAGCTTTTAGGGCCTTGACAGCAGCCCTCACTTCACTCTCTCTCTCCTCCATCAGCTCTATCTTGATCGAACCCCTCTCTCCCTCGTTCTCCCTTTCTTCCCGCTTTTGTTCCAACTGACCTTCCTCCATAAAGCTGAGTTAATTGTTGGTTTGCCAGACAAATCAGCTCTCGTGCCACCCACCACTATGTTCAGGAGGTCCATACTGTATGGGAGTACTTGGCCGTTCACCAGTCGAAGCCGCCAAATGACCCGTCTGCCGGCCAGAAGCCAATGGCAGTTTGACCACCTAGCCTTGTTCTGCTCCAGCTGACCTTTCTCCAAAAACTCGAGTTGTTCGTTACCTTCCCACGAGAATCAACCCACGCTCCACCCACCACCGTGTCCAAAAGGCCTAGACCGTATAGACGAGCTTGGTCGCTCGCCGAACAGAGCCGTCGGCCAACCCGTCCACTAGCATGAAGCCGCCGCTCGTCGAACCGTTTGGAGTCCACCCGATTTCACCTATTTCGCGTTTTCTGCATTTTGCCTCCCATTTCGACCAAGCTTCCACCCAGCCTAGCCACCAGCAAGTCCCCCCTTGACCCCCAAGTGCCGCTGGTTGCCGGCCACCCCCTTGCTGGAGCTCCGATAAGCCATCTAACTTGTTTTCTCCTTCGGCAATCCAGTTTTTGGGAGTTTCACAGGGAAGTAGAGGCTGTGGCTGTTGTTCCAGCCTCGGGATCACCTTGGATCGTCGTGATAAAGGTCCTCGGGTGTAGCCACTATCGTTGCAACCGCGTCCATGTCTCCGGCCCGCTTAACGGGTGAGTTTAGCTCCTAATCCTTCAATTAGTGCCTAAACTTGCTTAGGGTTGGTTTAGTTAGTGTTAATTCTAGTTTAGGTGATTTAATTAAGTTGTATTAGCTCTAAGATAGGTGGTTAGATGGATGGATTAGATTAGTTTAGCTTAATCTCATTTTATGTGCTAAAACGTGGTTTATGTGCTTAATTAAGCTTGGTTAACTTTAATTAATTGATTGTTTACTTTAATTAATGTTTTTAATGATTTCTGAATTTAATTTATTGTTTATTAAATACTGAAAATTTTACTATTCACACGCACTTTTCATCCAGAATGCAAAAAGTGTCTAAATTTCATGTGTGTTGATTTTATGAAGTGAATGGATGGGTAAATGCATAGACATCCGCATGAATTGAGTGATTTTCACAAAAAGAGGAAAACGGTTTGTCCGAGAGACACCGAAATGGACCGTCTTTAGGAGAAAATGATTTGAAAGTGTATTTGCAAGCATATGTGCATTGGCTAAGTGCCCAAAGATAACAAGGGAATTGTAGTAGTGTGCTTGCATGATCATTGAGTTAAATCCATCCCCCACTGTGTGTCAGGTGGGCAATGCTCCTATGTGATAATTAATCATGCCTGTGTGGCGTAGGATCATGTCTATGTGGTGTAATATAGAGCCTATGTGGCAATAATATTGTGCTTGTGTGGTCGTATTATATAATGCCTGTGTGACCGTACCGCTGTGTGTCGGGTAGATTGTGCCTATGTGGTGATAATTAAGAACTGGAACACTCGTGAGTGTTAAGATCATGGATTGATGTGGGATAGGTGACACACTAATGTGCAAGAATGCATAAGAATCATGGCATCATTGGTTCCAGTCATGCATGAGTTGATCACCTTGTTTATGGTACACATGCATGAATCGATAATGTGCAAGGAGTGGCAATGGCCAGGTGAGATTGTTTGTGATGCGACTTGTATGTGATTGATGAACTGCATTACCTAATGGCCATGTGCATTGCATGTATCGTGCTGAGTTATAACGTGTAAGGTATGGCATACCAAGTAAGGTTGTATGCGAATCAACTGTCGTCTGTTGATTGTTGGTTGTTAGTCATGGTTTGTTTGTGGGGTGGTTTTGAAGAGATACCCCAAATTGAGTTGGTGTCCTAACAAGGGTCTTAGGGGAGGACTTGCTGATATTTATAACTCACTAGTTATTGTATAACTATTTTCAGGTCCCTAGTGTGAAGAACTAGGAGCTTAAAGCAGAAGAGTCAGGAGCATAGGTGGTTTAGTGGTTCTTTTTGAGATAGACCTTATGTATGAGAACTTGAGGCGTTTTTGAAAGTGTGTTTTGATTTGGGAAATTGTTGTCCTGCTTTTTTATCCCATGTTTGTTGTGGTCAGGGGATTAGTAATTCGATTCCGCATGTGCAATAAAAATGATGGGTTGGCGACGTGTCCTGGGAACATCTCTTTCTATCGACCACCGAGGGATGTGCGCACGCTCAAGGTTCGAGGCATGACAATTTCTATTCTTAGAATGAAAAAAGAATATGAATGCTTTTGGTACGATTCATAAAATTTTTCGTAATGTAAAATTTCTTTTAATTTTTTTTCTTATTCTTCCTTACTGCCACTAACCATCACCAACTGTTGGTCGACCGTGGTCGATGGTGGCAGGTGGCGGGTGACATCGTTGATGGTCATCAGTGGCGGCAAGTTAGGGTCGGTCGGCGACAGTGGTGGTTGACCATCTGGTGGCAATGATGTCAACAGTCATCGATGGTGGGCGATGGCGGCGATTGGTGACAGTCAGCCAACGGTAGCGGGCAGCGGCAGGCAACGGTTGGCGGCAACAGGGGGTGGTGGCTAGCAAAGAAGAAGAAAAAAAAAAAGAAAAAAAAAAAAAGAACTTATTTCTAAAAATTATTCTTGGGAATAAGAAGTTACTTTTTTCTACTTCCTGTTTCTGTTCTAATTCTATTCCTCGGCTACTTTTCTATTCCGGAAAATAAAAAACATTAATTGACATTACCAAATAGATTTCTATTATTTTTTTGTTGAAACAAAAGAATACAAAACAATAACATTGCCAAACATAGCCTTAATGATTTGAAATTGTGTCATAATCAATGGCTAGATTAACGTTTTGAAATAGTTTTAGAATCAAATAACCAAACTAATATTCTGAAATGGTTTCGGACTTAACCGTGGAATTAAAGCTTTGTAACGGTTATGAAATTAATGCCTAGAATAATGTTCTATAATGATTACAAAATTAATTTCCGAATTGATGATCCGCAATAGTTTTAGAATTAACGTCTAGATTCATACCCTAAAGCAAGTTTAGACTAAATGGTAGAATCCATACTCTAAAATAGTTTTAGAGTTAATAGACTGAATTGATTTATATCAATTGGATTTAAGATGATAAAGAGAGATTATTGTGAGACAATTGAGATCAATCATATGTGAAACACACAAGAATAGTTATTAGCACAACTGAAGTGGTGAAATCTCAAATTTTACTCTACCATTCGATGGGTAATTGGTGGTGTGTCTAAACTAGAGATCCAACATTTATGGAACTAGAACTGAAAAATATCATAACCATAATACTTTGGGTACATTATGAGGAGATCGGATGTTTATTGTGTGACATCCTGAAATTCGAGCCCTCTGAGGGAAGGATGAATGTGAATTTCATCAATGCATTGTTGGTTAATTTCACTCGGAATTGATCACTCCTGAGATACTGACCTTGAGGGGAAAGGCTAATGAAGACAGAACTTGTACGACTAAAGAACTTGACCTGGGAAAATGACTTGACCGTGAGATTTGTGTGAGGACTAATCCTGTAGATATAGACAGGCCAATTTCAAGGAGTTGATTTGCGGACAAAATATAATGGAACGACGGGTGATTCTGTTTACTGTTATCGAGCCCGCTAACGACCCTTGGTCGATCCTTGGTAATCGTATACTTTGAAATAAACATCTATCCTCCGCAATTTCATGTAATCAAAGACGTCCATGTGTCGAAATGTCTTGAACGTGGTTTGGCACAAGTCAATTACGCGTGAACCCTCGAAGCCGCTTGTCAGTCTGAGTTGTACCAAAATGGCATACAGGCGAAATTGACATAGCATGAGGACCCATGATTGAACTTCAAATTATCGAGAATGTCCAGGACAGACTTTGGATGATGCTACTTCGACGGTCAATAGCGCTAGTTAAGCCGAGTATTTGGAAAAGGGATTTTCAGACCGAAGAAATAAGCCCATGAAGACGTGGGCCGAGCTAGGCAAGAGTGGGCCTCAGGCCCAAGGTGGGACAGCCTATGGTAGGCCCAAGGCAAGCAAGTTAGCCCATTGAGCCCAACCAACTATTTCTTCTTTCAAGCCCATTGGTAAACCTTAAGCCCATTTGAGCCCAATCAATTCCCAAGCCCATTCCTATTCATTTCCTAGCCTATTTCTTAGGCCCACCATCATTTTCAGCCCAAGGGCAGATTGGGATTGTGCAAGGTGGATATGACCATTTTGCCCCTAAAAACAAGTGGATAAGGCAAGAGAAGAGAGAGAAGATGAGGTCATCTTGCATGGGGACTTAAGGCATTCTTTATGGGCCTTAATCAGGAGTGTAGTAGCTCTCCCATCACTCTCTCTCTCCCCTCCTTCGGCCCTCTCTCGACCGACCTCTCTCTCCCCTATTTTCCTTCTTCTCCCGTTTCCGCTCCAACAGAACTTAGGACACCCAGACCATCCACCCTGACTTGGCCGATCACTGGTTAGAGCCGCCAGATGACCCACCGGCCGGCTAGAAGCTAGCGCCAGTCTAACCGTTTGGCCATATTATGCTCCAGCTAACCTTTTGTGAAAACTTAAGTTGTTCATTGCCTTCCAATGAAAATCAGCCTTCGTGCCACCCACCATAGTTTCTAGGAGAGCCAATCTGTATGGATGGACCCCGCCGCTCATTGAACGGAGCCGCCAGCTGACCCGCCTGCCAGCTGGAAGAAGCCACTCGCTGATTCATCGGTCCGCCAGCCCGCCCGCACGGTTTCGCAATCTCCACCATTTTTCTCCCATTCTGACCCTTCCTCCGCCTAGCCTAGCCACCAGCAAGTCCCCCTTGACCCCTAGGTGCCACCGGTTGAGGGCCAACCCCTAGCCAGAGCTCCAATCAGTCGCCCAACTTCATTTCTCCTCCGACAAGTCAGTTTTCTAGAGTTTTAGAGGGAGGTAAGGGTTGTGGCTATTGTTTCAGCCCCGAGACCACTTTGGATCATCGTGGTAGAGGTTCCTGAGCATAGCCACCATTGTCGCTACCACATCCATATCTCCAGCCCGCTTAACGGGTGAGTTTAGCTCCTAATCATTTAATTAGTTCCCAAACTTGCTTAGGATTGGTTTAATTAGTATTAATTCTAGATATGAGGTTTAATTAAGTTATATTAGTCCTAAGATCGGTGTTTAGATTAATGGTTAAGATTAATTTAGTTTAATCTTACTTTATTTGCTCAATTGTGGCATATGTGCTTAATTAAGCTTGGTTAACTTTAATTGACTAATTGCTTGCTTTAATTAGTGTTTTTAATGACTTTTGGATTTAATTTATTAGTTATTTAATTCTTGAAATGCACTATTCATGCAACATTGTTCACGAAACACTGTTCACGCACACTGTTCACCCAAGAATGAAAAAGTGTCTAATTTCATGTGTGTTGATTTTATGAAGTGAATGGATGTGTAAATGCATGGGCATTCGTATGAATTAAGTGATGGTTGTGAAATTTCAATATTTGATTAGAAAATCCCGGGTGTTGGGTTTTAATACCAAAATTGGTTTTTAAAGACTATATCAAACCGTGGAATTTTAAAATGAAGGATACCAACTTTTAAGATTCAATATGACCATGTACCCACACACGATTATTTTCACATAATGTTTTTAATATGAAGAAAACAGACTAAGGTCGTTATCTCAATTGAGGCATGTGAGTGTAAAGCAAAATGTCCTTGGCTGAAATTGATTGATCATGTGCTGGTTAAGAGAACTCATCCCCGGTGTGTGTCGGTGGACGTTACCCCTATATGGGATTTGGGTCACAGTAGATTCTGGATGTATACTCCTTCGGGAATGCCGTAAGAAATGACGTCCTCGGTGTGTGTTGGAGTATATAGTTGTGCTCAAAGGAGTGAGACGAAACCTGGCTACACTAGAGGACTAGCGTGTGTCGTGTAAAACTACCTGTATAGGTAGTAAACTGCATGTGTGGAATAAAACTACCTATGTGGGTAGTAATAAAACTACATATGTGGGTAGTAATAATCAATTGGAATGCATGATTGATTGAGATAGATGCGCCTTATTATGGGGTAAAATTGTGTAGCGTGGAATGGGACGTGTCATAACGGTCTTACCTTATAATCGGAACCCGTCTGATTGATCGATGTGTGCTATGCGGCACACTAATTTGTAAGAGCGTATGACAATCATGACATCATTGGTTTTGACTATGCATAAGTTGAGCACATTGTTTATGGTACGCACGCATGAATCGATAACGTGCAGGGTGTAGCAATGGCCAGGTGAGATCACTTGTGACGCGACTCATATGTGATTGATGAACTGCATCATCTAATGGCCATGTGCATTGTGTGTATTGTGCTGAGTTATAACGTGCAAGGTATGGCATACCAATTAAGGTTGCATGCGAATCGATTGTCGATTGTTTGTTTGCTTTGCTTGTGGGATGGTTCTGAAAAGATACCTCGAGTTGAGTTAGTGTTCTAATCGGGGGACTAGGGGAAGGACTCATTGAGATTTATATTTCACTAATTATTGTATAACCATTTTCAGGTCCCTAGTGTGAAGAACCCGAAGCTTAAGAACAAAGGGTTAGGAGCATAGGTGGCTCAATAGTTCTTTTGAGATAGACATTCTTATAAGAACCTGAGGTGTTTACGAAAGTGTATTTTGATTTGGAAGTTGTGTTCCTGCTTTTCTATTCAATGTTTGTTGTGGTCAAGGGATTAATAATTCGCTTCCACATGTGCAATAAAAATCAAGGATCAGCGATGAGTCTTGAGACATCGCTTTCTATCGACCAATGAAGGGGTTGTTGCATGCCTGGGGTTCGGAGCTTGACATATTGTTTGAATCTGAAGAGCATCATAACCAAATTGCTCTGGGCACAATACAAGGGTAGTGAAATTAACCCTCCTTTTCATTTCTACGTGCTTATTAAAACGCACGAACAATGTTTAGGAGATACGTGCTTGAGTGTTTTCTTATTGCTACAAATCGTTTTTCGATTTAATTTTACCTTTGTGTGTTTTGAGTAAAATCCCCCAAAGCATGATATTGTTCGCACATATCGCAATTCATCCACCCATGCACGGTTTTAAAATGCATCATGCTAATTTAAGTTTTGTTTGAAACTTATCTAAGGGCACAAGAATTCTTATCTAGTTGGCGTGGGATCAAAGACCCAAACAGAGTTTTTTTTTTATTTGGTCCAAACCAAACAATTGAAACCCAAAACCCACCCCCACAAAAAAAAAAAAAAAAAAAAATTGTAATCGAGAATAGTATGGGTTTAATTTTTAAAGCGAAAAATCAAAAGCTTTGTTCTTCGTTTTGCATTTGTACATCCTACAATAAGAGTTAAAAGTTACTCGCTGATTACTGACGTTCTCGGAGATAATCATATTGTGAACGGATGTCTATGCATAACTATGCTAAAAGAGGAAAAACTAGAGTGAACTTTTTCACTGCGATCATTCAGCAATATCCAGGTCAGGTCATTAACCTGAACCCGTACTAGCAGATCACATGAAGCAGACAAAGATCATGTACGTCGTACTAAAAGAGATACTACACGTGTATATGTACCCAAAATCCTCCGTACGTCTAATGGTTCTGTCTGTATTGAGGACTTTGAAAGTTGAGGAGGGTATCTGGTTCTCTAATTCTCTTGGGAAGAAAAGCAACCTCATTTACCAGGTAATAAAGGAAAAAGAAAAAGAACATATAATATTTTCAGATACCGAAGAACAAAATTTCATCGGGAACTCCTAAGTTTCATCAGAGAGTCTGAAATTAAATTAGCAGATGGTATAGAACTTTTGGCAGAAAACGTTTTCTCAAAGGGAGCCCGGTAACACCTGGAGAAAAAAAGCACCAAGCTGGATTTCCAGGTTATGCTTCTTTCAATCTGGTCCCCATTTTGCTTTTACTACTTTTTCATTTTACAGCATATTCAAGTGTTTCAGATCATTCCGCAACTAATTCGAAAGAGAGAAAAAAGAGGGGGGGGGGAGGGGAGGGGGGGAAGAGAGAGAGATTATTTCCTTTTTACAAATTTTGCTCTATAGCAAGATAATGCATTACTATGGAAGCCTTATCTACATGTCACTCCTTACCTCATCAAATGGACAGATAATCAATTATCAATTATTATTTCCATCTCTTCTAGCTTTCTTGACTTCATTGCGATGAATTGGCTGAAGCAGCGATTCCACTTCCTCGGATAAATCGAGATCAATCACTTCTCTGTGGCGATCGTCGGATAACATCGACGACGACGACAATTTCCGCTTTTTTGTCGGCTTCGGCTTCATCGGCGCGGGTGGGCATTGTGTCATCACGGGGATTTTGTGGTCTGAAGACGTTGGAGTCCTGAATCCGTCATTATTCTCCCCATCTTCTTCAACGAGCTCGTGTTCTTTTCGAAACGACGTCTTTCCACCCTCCTCCTTCTCCTCCTCCTCCTCCTCCTCCTCCTCCTTTTCTTCTCTGACTGTTCTGATGGCTTTCATCGGGCTCAGGTGATCGGTCTCAATGCCAACGTGGTCCAAGGGGGAAATTTGGGCAATCTCGTAGTCAAACTCCAACTGAGGACTCTTCAAAGTGTCGCTTCGGATTGTTTCTTGCTCATCTTCGGCGAGAAGCTGCTCAGAACCATCGGACATTGTAGTGATGATTGGAGAGGATATGTTTCGCATGAAGTAGTGCATGAAGAACGAATCAAGAAAATGTAGCTGGTGATGAGCACGTGGGATGAGAGAAGTAACGGAGAGACCTCTAACGTGGTGAATGAATCACGTACACGATCATGAAATCAGCATCTGAAACTGTTTGTTTAGTTAGAGAATTTTGTCAGGCTTTTGACACTTTCTCCAGAGAGAGAGAGAGAGAGGGAGGGGGGAGGGGTGGGGAGAGAGAGAGAGAGAGGCGCTGTTGGCGAAGGATCCGATGCCCCCATGTGAACTCCTTTGCCTGTTTCTCTCTCGGTTAAAACTGTCTAGGATCACTTCATAAGTAAAATAATTTCAAGTAATCGATAGTCGTTTGAAAGCCCAAAAGTTAAAACCATATGGTTGAAAAAAATGAGTAATATTCGAGCAATTCAATAAAATAAATTAAAAAATATATACCCACTAAAAATGTTCATGAGATTATCTGCACGAGGAGTGAGAAGTGGGGAACGATGGTACATCTGAATTTTTTGCACTTAGCTTTCTGTTTTCTGTTGAGTGCTAACTTTGATGCATCAATGCACGTGGTCCTTGCTCCGTGAGGACCACCTGTTTGTTTCCATCCGAAAGGTCAATCTTCGTTCTCTTATCGCAATAATACGAAATCTACTCCCTATTTGATACACGAAAAATTAATAATTTGAAGATCATTATATCACTTAAAAAAGTAAATGAATGAAAAAACTTTCATTGTCCACAAAATATTAATGTATAAACTGTTGTCGATATTGAACAATATTTTTCAAAAATTGATCATCATATCACTTTAAAAAGTGAATAAACGAAAAATATTTCATTACCCACGAAAAATTAACGCATAAACTATTGTAGATATTGAAAATATTTCTCATTAATAATTATCTCAAACGAATGGAATTTAATGTCATTTGGCTGACTTTAAATAAAGAGGAAAGATTTGGAGGAGCATGGAATGGAGATAGCTACATCTTATACTTAGTTAATCGGTACTATTGTGCACGAGATTCTACATCGTCAATTGATTGGAGGAAGAATGGCTTTTTTTTTTTTTTTAAATGAATGACGCCCTCGGTAGAAAATCTACAGGGTTTCGAATAGAAAAGAGTAACTATAACTTGCTGTGGATTTTATTAAAAACTGCTTTTGAAGCACTTAAAAATCATACAGTTATCGGACACTCAAGAAACCAATTGCACACGTCATCAAGAAAAGCCAGTATATTAAGGCTCCGTTAATGAAAAACATTATTGATAATAATTTAGGTTTAAATATTTTTATTGTCAATGAAAATGTTTTTCATTCGTTCACTTTTGTAAGTTATAAGAGTTCATTTTAAAAAAAAAAAATTTTTTCAAATCATTTATTTTCCGTGAAATAAACAAACTCTAAAGCTTTCTTTCTATACTCCATCTATTTATATACATTATAGAGTTAACTAATAAGTCCATGTTTGGTAACCGCCCAATTCTTGACTATTTATGTTCTTTTGTTCTCCATAATAAAAAAAAGAACATAAATCTATTTGGTAATGTCAACTACTTTTTCTATTCCTAAAAACATATCAGTGACTAGGGAATAAGATTTGAAATTTAAAAAAAAAAAGAAAAAAAAAATTTACTTTTTTTGTTCCCAAAAGCATTTCTGAAATCCAATCATTTATCTTCTTTATCTTTTCTTCTTCTTCCTCCTCTAGCCAATCCCAAGCTCGGTAGTGGCCCTCACCGGAGCCTCCTAGCCCTCGGCGAGGCTTGACTTCACCTAGATCTAGGCTCAATCCCATGCAACCTCTCCCGTCCTCAATCATGTGCCACTCCAAGCTACATCATGCGCTGCCTCGACCTGATATCCCAAATCGACCTCAAGCACCAAGGAGCCAAGGTGGACTCGAGGGCTTAAATTATGCACCGACGAGCCAAGATTAGGCCTGCGGCCAAACCAAGCCCTAGTTCTTGTGCTCATCATCGTCGCCACCCCACTCACATAACTGTGACGTCAACAAGGCAGAAGCGACCGACAACAGGACAACGTCAATGAAGAGGGATGAACGAGGGACAGAGCAAGGACACGATGAGGACATGGGTTGGAAAAGAGGCGGGAAGGTAGCGAACGGCGTTGACGAGCATTCCAAGACGATGGAGGTGTTGGCTAGCGGTAGGGGAGGTGGTGCCAAAGCTGGACTTTGAGGCTACGGTTTTCAAATTCTTTAGATAAAAAAGAGAGGTAGGTCATTTTTATTGGAACGTGATTCATACTCCGATCAATAGAAAGGCGCAGGAGTCTCGCTTCCCAATGAGTGACAGGGATCTGGGGATAGCGCCTCTGGCTACTAGAGGGCTTTTGTAATTTGAGCTTGTATTTTATTAATAGTTTGAGATTGAATTTATGAATATAGCTATTGCTATCTATATATAATCTATGGGAAAAGTGCCAAAAAAGTCTTAAACCTTTTGTCTTTGTGCCGATTTAGTCCTAAACCTTTTTTTTGTGCCGATTCAGTCCTAAACCTTTTTAAGTCGTGCCAATTCAGTCCTTTTGGCCGGATTTTGCTGACTAGACGCCGGCCGACTGACGTGGCCTAATCGGCGCTGACGTGGACAATTTTTCATAATATTTTAATATTTTTTTTTGTTTATTTTTTTATTTTTTTGTTTATTTTTTATTTTTTATTTGTCTTTTTCCTCTAGCCGGTCACCGAGGTCCGGCGACCGGCCAGAGGCCACCGCCGGCGAGGGCGAGGCCGACCTCGCCGGATCTGGCGAGGCCGAGCCTCGCCGAGCCTCGCCGACCCTCGCCCTCGCCGGCCATGGGCGAGGCTCGCCTCGCCCGATCCGGCGAGGGCAAGCCTCGCCCATGGCCCGATCCGGCAAGGCGGCCATGGGCGAGGCTCGCCCTCGCCGGATCCGGCGAGGTCGAGCCTCGCCGGCCATGGGTGAGCCTCGCCCGACCTCGCCGGATTAGGCCATGGGCGAGCCTCGCCCATGGCCGGCGAGGTCGGCCTCGCCCTCGCCGGCGGTCGCCGGACCTCGGCGACCGCCGAGGAAAAAGACAAAATAAAATAAAATAAAATAAAAATATTAAAATATTATTAAAAGTTGTCCACGTCGCGCAGAGGCCACGTCACCGGCCAAAGGTGTCCGTCAGCAAAATCCGGCCAAAATTGGCCGGAAAGGACTAAATTGGCACAACTTAAAAAGGCTTAGGACGAATCGGCACCAAAAAAAGGTTTAGGACTAAATCGGCACAAAGACAAAAGGTTTAGGACTTTTTTGGCACTTTTCCCTATAATCTATTTCTCTTGTAATTGAGAGTTGCAACAAAAAGGTGTGAGGTACTAATTATAATGAAGTCTTCTGTTAGATGTAGCTTTAATTTAAGAGTGAACCAAGATAAACATTATATCATGATTTCTCTTTCTCGCTTTTACGCTCCATTTCGTTGTGTTTGTGCACCTGATCCTTATAAGTTTACATGGAGTGAAGCATGTAACTTGTAGTTATAAATTAGAGGCATATGTTTTTGTCATGGGTTGAAAACTGAGGCATGGTTTTGGTATTACCACTAATTAAAATTTGGTGTTTGGCAATATCAAAACTTTTGTGAAAATTTCAAAAATTTTAGATTTCGAAAAAGTTATATACACGCGAGCCGCAAGGTTCTGAGCAAGTAAAAATACGGACTTTTTAACTTTCTAGAAGCTTTTTGGCTTTGGATTCCACCGGGTGAGGTGGAGATGATTAGGTACATTCCTTATGCTTCCACCCGAAGCCAAAGACTTCGTACTAACAAGAACCTCCCACCAAATCCGTTGGCCCGTCGTTTTCCAACTTTACAATCCCTTAAAAAATCTCGCGGTATTATTGACTCCTCTCACGTCAAGACAGATCGGCAGATCACCTTCCAGCATGGGATGGAGGAAAGGCTTAGTGGAGAATAATTAAAAAAAAAAAAAAAAAGATTGATAAATGTTATAATATGAAGAATCTAGCAGATAGGAATTAGAATTGCATTGATCATCATATTATTGAAGTAATTCAATACTCATTAAAATATTAAGCACGAACCAGTCATATAACGAGACGCGCTGCGCTTCATATCTTGTATCTCAAGATTAGTAATCATGTTTCTGTCCCAATTTACTTATTTGACAAGCTAGATGGCAATATTGTATTTTACTACTAGCACGAATTGCGAACATGACTTTAAAAATGTTAACGTGAATTGTCAATCCTACTATTATGTTCGAACCGGAAATACACCCATGCTAGCTTGATCTATTTTAACATGGCAATTCATAATGATGTCAAGTGAAGCATTGCGAGCGTTTGGCTAATTCTCTCATAGTAAATTTCAGCCATAAAAAATCGCGTTGCACAGTTGATAAGGTATTTGACTACAACTCATAGTTACAGCTGCTCGTTATCCAATTTGAAGGCCTTGCCACTTGAAACATGTGTTACTATATACACAAGCTATAGCACCACATTAATGGAGTTGTAGAGTCTAATAGAGAAAAATAATATTTGAGTGAATAAACAATTTATTTTAGGCAATTACTTTTCATGTAATGTTAAAGCAGGCAATAAGGCTTTTATTGCTGCTAATGGCATACATGTAATTTCCATATTGATTATGTATGCCCTAGACTCCTGCTATATATATAGGACAATATTTTTTATAGTTGTGATGCTGAAGTTAACACTAGAGCTTATAATACCGATGATGATAGTAGAAGATTGCCTAGTGTGGCATTGTGGTTCTTTCCTCTGTCTTGATTTTGGTAACGGTTTTTCCACACAAAAATTCTTGCCTGTTTTCTTCTTTGTTTTTTTCTCTTCATATATTCATGTTCCTAACAATTGGTATCGGAGCTTGGTTTTGGTGAAATAGTGGGAGCGAATATGGATGAAGGTAAGGTGAAGATTGATTGGTTCGATGGCAGGACTTTGGTTCTAGAAGATGCAGATTGAGGATATGTTGTACCAAAAGAATTTGTATCAACCTTTGTCTGGAGAGAAACCATACTCTATGAATCAAGAAGAGTGGGAATTATTAGATTGACGAGCTCTGGGTTTGATTC
Organism: Eucalyptus decipiens; assembly: GCA_014182575.1. Taxonomy (NCBI): domain Eukaryota; kingdom Viridiplantae; phylum Streptophyta; class Magnoliopsida; order Myrtales; family Myrtaceae; genus Eucalyptus; species Eucalyptus decipiens. The sequence goes on along the minus strand of CM024609.1, from coordinate 21,339,248 downwards.
ATCTCACATCGACGCGAAATGTTGCTTTCAACATTGCTAATGAGGCGACAACATTGGATTTGATGGTGGCGTTGCCCAATATGTATGAGAAGCCTTCTACATCAAACAAGGTATTTTTGATGCGTTGTCTTTTCAATCTGAAGATTGATGACAGTGCTTTTATGATAGATCGCATCAACGAATTCAACGTGTCATGACTTAGTTGAGTTCGATGGATATCAAATTTGATGACGAGGTAAAGGTTTTAATTTTATTATCTTCTCTAGTTGAAAGTTGGAGTGCAATTGTGACTGCAGTGAGCAGTTCGTTCGGAAAGAAAAAGTTGAAGCTTCATGCAATCAGAGATTTAATTCTTAGTAAGAACATTCGTAGAAGAGAATTAGGTAAATTTTCGGGTGCTGCCTTAAATACTGAAGGTAGAGGAAGAAGCAATCGATGAGGGCGAAACCGGTACCGTGACAAATTGAAGTCTAGAGGAAGAAGTAAATCAAGATCTCATGGAGAAATAATTTGCTGGAATTACCCAAAAAAAAAAAAAGCCCATCTATAACGAGATTGTAGAGTCCCAAGGAAGAAATTTCATTATCAAGATTGAAATCAAGTGGAAGAAAAATATGTGAATGCAACTCTTGAAGGGACGCATGATAGTGATGCTTTAATTTTGAGCATTAATAGACCAATTAAGTCTTGGATTCTTGACTTAGGTGTGTCATTTCACTACTTCATCCAAAGAATTAATGCACAATTTTATTGCTGGAAAATTTGGAAAGGTTTATCTTGCTGATGATGAACCTTTGCATATTATGGGAAATTATGATGTTTTTATAAAATCTACTAATGGATATCAATGGAAGTTGCTTGATGTTAGATATGTTCTAGGGCTTAAGAGAAATCTAATCTCTATAAGTCAATTAGACAGCACTGGATGCAAAACTATTTTTGGGGATGTCTTTTGGAAAATAGGTAAAGGTGCTTTTGTTGTAGCATGGGGAACAAAGTTAGGAATGCTCTACATAACTGAAAATAGTAGAGAAACCGCAGCAGTTGTTGAGTCCGAAGCTGATTCCAAATTATGGCATTACAAGCTTGGACACTGAGTTGAAAAGGGGATGAAATTATCAGCATCTAAGGGAAAACTGCATAATCTGAAGTCCATAATATTGATCTATGTGAAGATTGTATGGGCAAACAGAAATGTGTCAGTTTTTCGAAGATTGGTAGAGGACCAAGGAAAGGAAAATTAGAGTTGTTGCATACAGATGTATGGGGATCAGCTCCTATGAAATTCCCTTGGAGGCTTGCGCTATTATGTCACGTTCATTGATGACTCCACCAAAAAGGTATGGGTTTATTTTTTGAAAAATAAATATGACATACTTGCTACTTTTAAGAGATGAAAAGTTGAAGTAGAGAATGAAACTGGCTTGAAGATTAAATGTCTAAGGTCCAATAATGGTGATAAGTATGATAGCAAGGAGTTCAAGCAATTTTGTGCAAAAAACAAAATCAGAATGACAAGAACTATTCCCAACATATTGCAACAAAACGGAGTTGCTAAAAGGATTAATAGAACTCTGAATGATCATGCAAGAACTATGAGGTTACATGCAGGATTACCCAAAACATTTTGGGCAAATGCAATTAACACATCAGCATATCTAACTAATAGAGTACCTTAAGTTCCACTTGATTTTAAGTTACCAGAAGAAGAATGGAGTGGAAAGAAGGTAAATCTCTCGCATCTGAAAGTTTTTTATTATGTTTCATATGTCCACATAAACTCTGAAAATAGAGATAAGCTTGATCCAAACGCTTAAAAATGTTTTTGCATTGGATATAGTTCTAATTATATTTGGTATCGATTTTGGAATGAACAAAATAGAAAAATGATAAGATTTGCTGATGTTACATTCCATGAAAATATGTTGAGTAAAAATAATTCTACGCCAGAATCTGGTGTGAACAAACAAACAATGGAGAATAGTCAAATTGAATTAGAGGAGGTTTCTAAGAGTGTTCTGGTGGAAATTCCTGATACTATTGCTGTCAACTCTGATAAAAAAGCATAACAAGAAATGTGTACACCTCAATGTACGAAGATATTCTCTATCATTGCATTGTTTGCTTTTGATTGACGTTGGCTAACTAGAAAATTTTTCGAAAGCAATGCAAGTTAAAGATTTTGTTGAGTGGGAGTTAGCAATGTAGAGTTAGATTTACTTGAGAAAAACAAAACTTTAGTGTTAATAGAGATACTAGACGGGAAGAAAGCATTGCAGAACAAATGGGTGTATCATGTCAAAGAAGAACCTAATGGAAGCAAAAGCTACAAAGCAAGGTTAGTAGTAAAAGGGTTTCAACAAAAGGAATGAATTGATTATACAAAAAAAAAAAAAAAAAAAAAAAGAAAAAAGAATCTCTAGTTGTGAAATTGACTATTATGAGGTTAATAGTAAGTATTGTTGCCATTGAGAATTTATATTTGGAGCAGGTAGATGTTAAAACTGCATATGTCCACGATAATTTAGAGGAGGATATTTATATGATACGACTAGAAGATTTTCAGGTTCCTGGAAAATAAAATTATATCTACAAATTGAAGAAAATTTTGTATGGCTTGAAATAGGCTCTTAGACAGTAGTACAAGAAATTTGACACTTTTTAAGTATGGTAATAAGTGACATGGATCACTGCCATTACTTTAGGAAATTTGATCACCACTATATTATTTTGCTGTTGTACGTGGATGATATGCACATCGTAGGATCTAGTATGAGGGAGATCAACATACTAAAGTAGCAATTGTCAAAAGAGTTTGAGATGAAGCACTTGGGCACAATGAATCAAATTGTTGGGATGAGGATAAGACGAGATAGATCTAAAGAAATTCTAAAATTATCTCAAGAAAAGTACATTAAAAATGTGCTAGACGGATTTGGAGTTCAGAATGGAAAGTCCAGAATTACTCTTTCAATAAGTCACTTTAAGTTCTCAAAGAAGCAATCACGCAGACAGACAAAGAGCGGGAGTATATGGCAAAGGTGCCTTATATAATAGCTATTGGCAGTTTAATATATGCTATAGTATGTACTCAACCAGATTTAACTCATGCAATGGGAGTTGTGAGCAAATACATGGCAAATCTAGGATAAAAGCATTGGGAAGCTATAAAGTGATTATTAAGATACATGAGAGACACTTCAAGTATGTTATTATGTTTTATGAAAAATGGTGTAACTTTACAAGGTTTTGTTGATGCAGAGCTTAGCAGTGAGTTGGATAATAGGAAGAGCACATCTGGTTATGTTTTTAGCTTAGGTGGCACTGCAATCAGTTTGATATCTAAACTTCAAACGTGGGTGTATTTCTCAACCAAAGCAAAGTACAATGTTATATCTGAAGCTGGTAAGGAGATGATTTGATTGAATTTTTTTTTTGAAGGAGATAAGTAAGGAGTAGGATAACAATGTTATTTTCAATGGTGGTGCTATTTGTCTTGCGAAAAATCTAATATTTCATTCAAGGACAAAACACATTGAGTTAAAGTGAGTTGATAGATGATAGAAATCCATCATTAAAGAAGATTCTTGGTGCAGGAAATCCAGCAAATATGTTAACAAAGGTTATCACCACTGAGAAACTGAGGCTGTGTATTGCCTCGGTTTGCCTTCATGGCAAGTGATGAGGGAGGCCACCACACTAAGACAATTTGGGCTACAAAGATAAAGACAATGAAAGATTATTGCCGTTTTTTTAAGACCAGCCTCTAAGTGAGAGATCGATGGAGTTATGAAGTCTGATAGAGGAAAATAATGTTTAAACACAAAAACAATTTACTTTAAGCAATTACCCATTTTGTAATGTTAATGTAAGCGATAAGGCTTTTATTGCTACTAATGGCATACATGTATTTTCCATATTAATTATGTTTGCCCTAAACTCCTATTATATATATATATAGGATAATATCTTTTATAGTTATAGTGTTGAAACTTGTAACCCTAAAGCTTGTAATACTAATACTAATGGTGGAAGATTGTTTAGTGCAACATCGTGATTTTTTCCCTTTTCCTGATTTTGGGAAGGCTTTTTCCATGTAAAAATTATCGCTTGCTTTCTTCTCTATTGTTTCTCTTCATATATTCGCATTCCTAACACAGAGTACATAAGAGCCATAGTTCGGTCACGGTTCCCATCACAATCCATCCCTTTAATCCTTTACCAACTTTGATGCACGGAATAGGGGCCACATGACTGAGAGTGCACCAAACTTCTCATGTCATCTGGAACGTTAATCATGTAATGTACTCTGTTTTCTGATGATTTTGATGCCTTCTCTGTATGAAGTGTTGGTGTGCGTATAGGTCATCCTAAATGTATCCCAAGTACACAGGTTTCAAACCAAGCTTTTCCTCAATTGACACGTGACGCTTTCTCCCGTGACTACTTTGTAATGAACGTAAAACATATGCTTATAATGACGGTCGGGTCGAGTTAACATGACTCGTACTTATTGTTGTCACTGCGTCAATTATCACGCTGCTTCGATCGAACTAGCTTGCACCTAATAATGCAACGCGAAATTAGCTGTCGTTGCACCTTCAATAATTTGACATCGTTCATTACTTGGGACCCACAGACGAATTGTGATCAATTTGTCCTGCTGTTACATAGATAGTATTCTTTGCAGTTAGTTTGACCCAGGGAAAAAAAAAAGCCTTCTTCAGTGTTCTAAGTTTCCACTTCTGCCACAATGAACAAGAAAATATGGCAATCACTCAGCTTATAGCCACGAAAAATTGGCCATTAAGTGAAATTAGGGGCTAAATATCAGACATATAGCCACGAAACGTGTCTTTTCATGTCAATTCAGTCCTTTAGCCACAAATCGATTTGCATTGCTAAAGAACTTACCTACGGCCATAAACATTTGGCCATGAGATAAATTGTTGTTGCAAAATATATGATACAAGGTACATTTGATAACATTTCTGTTCCAGAGAATAATTTCTTTTCAGAAATATTCTTCTTTTCAGAAATAGTCTTAGTCTGTTTCTATTTTTATGATCAATTTCTAAATATAAAACGTATTTGATAATTGTACAAAATTTCAATTTTTGGAATAGAAAAATAATAAGAATGCGTTGAGTACGACCCATAATTTTTTTTGTAACAGAGAATTTATATATATTTTTATTTTTTATATTCTTTCTTTTTTCCCTCTTTTTTTCTTCTTTCTCCACCAAACACCGGCCGGCATCCAGCATCCTGCGGCCAACGAGGCGTGGCAGGCAGTGGGGAGCAGTAAAGAAGAAGAAGAAAAGAAAAAAAATGACTAATTTTTTACAATTGTTCTTGGGAATAATAAGATACTTTTTTTCTACTTCTTATTTATAATTAAAATCTATTCCCAGCTACTTTTCTATTCTACATAATAAAAAAATTAGTTAATATTATCAAACGGATTTCTATTCTTTTTTTGTTCCGAGAAGCAAAAAAAAAAAAAAAAGAACATAGAAATTGGCAAGTTACCATGCGCACCCTCAATTGTTGAAAAAGCAATTTTTTAAGGCAATAGATTTCATTTTTAACTAAAAAATTATTTTCAAAGTAGAATATGGGATAGAGGGTCGTGACAAGTTTACCATGAACATTTTGTTGTGGCCAGAAACGCTTTCTATCGCCACAAAAAGTGTTTTGTGGTTAAAGATCTACCCTATCGCCACAAACATGTGGCCATAATAAAGTTTTTCGTGTCGCCATGAAAGTTTGTCGCCAAAGTTGGTGTTATTTTTAGCCACCAAAACTATTGTTGAGGTTCAATATGAGACTTGTGGACACAAAACTATTGGAAAACATCTTGGGATAAGTACACTAGAAGTGCCAAAAATTATGTATAGCGTTCACTTTAGTGCCAAAAGCTTTTGTCGGCTCGCTTAAGTACTAAATCGAAGGAAAAATAATCACTTCAGTGCTAATGGCAAGAAATTCTAACCAAATTGATTACATGTTATTTACAATTAAAATTATAATATGTCTTGGCAAATTTTTAAAAAAATCCAATCCACGTTGCATTTCACGTGGCATGCTTGGCACCAAATTGATTGGTTTTTAACAACTGGCAATGAAGTGATCACTTTAAATAAAATTTGGCACTCAAATGATCACTTTTAATCAAATTTGGCACTTAAATGTTACTATTTACAACTTTTGGACGATGTCATTTAGAGGTTATATGCTAACTAAGCACGCCGGCGAGCCACGTAGAACTGAGAAATTAATAAAATATAACCACATCGAATTTCCAGCAATCTTGACCGGAGTTAGCACTTAAAATGAACTTTAAAATAAATAAATAAATAAATAAATAAAGAAGTAGCACTTAAGTTATCCGAAAGAAACTTTTGGCACTAAAATAAGCATTGTACACAACTTTTAACACTTCTAGTGTACTTACCCAAAACATCCTTATAATATTTTGATGATTACCAAACTATCTCTATGGTCTAACATTTATCATGACAAATGGAAATAGTAAAATTGATTCTACTGCATCAGCAAACTTGCTTAATAGTAAAGACAAGAAACTAATTCTTAATAGTTTGAATTCAAGGACCAGTCATGATTTTGTTCTTGAAAGTCTTTATTACTGATAAGAATTGAAGAATTATTGATCTTAAACATCTCATGTCATTTAGTTGGTATTATCATAGTCAATCAGGTCACTCACAATCAACATTGGTGACGGTGTGCATATGATAGTGATGATCATCATGCATTAGGTCTGATGATAGTGAGATACAAGCTAGAAAGATGAATGTTAATGGTTCAGAATGTAGCCGTTATAAGAGTGTCAAAAAAGTGACTAATAGTTTACGGATCTAACAGTTGTAGCAGGCCTATTTCAAGAAGCATAAGATTGGCAAAGGAAGTGATTGCAAGAGCAATGTCGATTTCGTCAATGGTCTCCTCCAACAACTCTCAAACGGCTAGTTGATGATCCTTGAAGATCTCCAATAAATACATTGAAGACCTCATTGAAGACCCCAGTATATAAGGAGTAGTGATGCTCTGAGGAGGGTTGGCTAGATTAAGTATTGCAATCATTGTCACAAACAGCAACTATATCTTTGAATATGCTACTAACCCTCAAAGCCAATTTGATTTACAAAATCCTAATCATGTGTCTTCGACCCAAGTCAAGTTCGACCAATGACGTCTCACACTACAAGGCTAGAGTTCTCTAGGCTTTCATGAATGGTGTAAATTTCTCACTAGCTCATACGATCATTATGCACATGGATCGTGTGGTGAAAGGAAATATAGCAGATTACCATATGGAGCCCTCATCTCTCTTATCGTGCAAGGGCAAAGACAAAATCATTAGAGATTATCACAAGACCGAGAAGCTTGGAATTGGGTTCATGGGCAAGGAAACCTTGAAGAAGATGGTATTAAGGATATCCCCACAGGAATGGGTTAATCAGCGCAATGAAGTTATCCCGACATCGCATGGTGATGATCAAGCTGCAATCAGAATTTTGCAGGAAAGGCTGTAACAAGGTGTGGAAAGGTCGATGTGAAGAAAAGATATAGCATCTCAAGCCCAGGCTAAACCTCCTGCGCCTCGCACCGTCAAAGGAGATCATCAATTCAGGGGGAGTCTGGATCTGAATGCCAAAAGGAAGACATCTCCAATGTTGCTCTCTACGAGGCCAGTCAGAACTTACAAAGTACTGTGAACCAAATGGGAAAATTCACTGAGCAATTTTCTATTTGATAAATGGTTGTAGTTGTGAGTCTGATGTGATTTATTATATATATATTTATATCATTAAGGGGATAATTCTCCAAAAAAAAATCCTCAACACATTGTACAATAGCCAATTCAATCCTAAACCTATTGACGATTTGTCAATTCTAGCCAGAAATTGCTAACATGGATGCTAACCAGCTTAAATGGCATGTCTAACACTAACGTAGATATTTTTTTAGATTTTTAATTTTTTTTCTTTTTTCTTTCTTTTCCTTCCCCTTTTCTTTTCGCCGTTTTTTTTTTTTTTTGGTCGGTCCCTTTTCTTTTCACCGTTAATTGGTTAGCAACTGTTGGGATTTTTCTCAAAAAACACATTGGTAAAATTAAATCAAAAAACGATTTGCAACGGAAGCAAAACACCCATGCACGAATTTCCAAAGCATTGTTCATGCACTTAATAAGAAGCATGCAAATATCAAAAGGAAGGCTAATTGCATTACCCTTGTATCATCCCAAAGCAAATTGGTTCTAATGCTCTTCAGAACCAAACGATAAATGCCTGCTCTCCTAGTAGCGTGCCTAAAGTATTCTAGTTCTGATGTTCTTCAGTTTCATCCACACAAATGTCAAACCTCTACTTCAAACACACACCAATTATGCATTGAGCGGTAGAGAAAAATTTGAGAGAGATCACCACTTCAATTGTGCTAGCAATTATTCTTGTGTGCGACAAAAATTATTGATATCTAAATCTATTTCATAGCATTAATCTGATTGTTGAGTTTGAATTAAACTCTAAATCTAGACATTGATTCTAAAACCATTTCAAAGTATTAATTTAGGCATTAATTTTGTAACAATTATAGAACATTATTCTAGGCATTAATTCTGTAGTTGTTTAAAAGCTTTAATTTGACTGTTAAGTCTGAGACCATTTCACAATATTAATTTGGTCATTTGACTCCGAAACTATTTCAGAATATTAATGTGCACATTAATTCTATAATTGTTACAAAATATTATTATGGGCATTAATTTTGTAATCGTTACAAGGCTTTTAAGTCAACTGTTAAATCTGAAATTGTTTCAAAATCTGAAAATTAATCTCGCCATCAATTCTGTAATCATTTCAAATCATTAAATTGCTCATTAATTTTGAAATCATTTCAAATCATTAATTTGGCTGTTGATTCTAAACCCATTTTAGATCATAGATTTGGCCATTGATTCTAAACCCATTTTAGATCATAGATTTGGCCATTGATTCTAAACCCATTTCATATCACTAATCTAGCCATTGATTCTAAAACAATTTCAGATTTTTAGTTATGTTGTTGGTTCTGAAACCGTATCAAAACATCAATTTTCAGCCCAACTCAATATGATTGTCATAATTGCAAACACATTTGAAATATTATCTCTCCCGTTCAAAGATCATTCTAAATTACTTATAGTGTATGATATCCCTAGGTTCATCATTCAGCTAGCAATATGACTTGTATAAATATATTAGTACAACCAAGAGAACTAATTGTCCTGATCAATCTCCAACTCTTACAAACTATGAGTGACATCTAGCAATATGTTTTGACTACCCATACAATGTGAGTGTTTTAAGGACTTAATGAACGTATTAGCTTTGGCTACCATGTGATTTAATCATTTTGTTTTACTATGCCCTAATCAAATAAAGGTAATGAAATTGTTTGTCAAGCCACCAATTCGATCATTCATTCTTGGTTACAACTCTAGCCGAGAATTTCAATACAATGTCACTTAGATCGCATATGACATCAATCTTCTATATTGTATATATAATAAGAATAAGGATTCCATATTGCGCATAGATGTGCTTAAGCATGTGAACATATTATGACCATCAAGTAAAAAAAGGTTTCAACAAAGCGTTAATACGCACATTTATGAACCATAGCCATCCAACATACAAGTCAGTATTGTGTCTCAAGTATAAGAATTTTACAGAAGACCAAAGCCTAAAGATTAGTTATTGAACCCCCTTAATGCTTACATGTTGTTAATTATTATGTTTATGTCATGTTTAGTGAACTTTCCGTGACAAACATCTATGTTCTAGCTCAAATATCATAAAACCTAATGACTTGTGGTTCATCATTCGCAGTTTTGAGAACACACCAATCTCAATATGATCATTAATACCCTCCATCAATATCCACTCAATGATCCATCAATTAGAAACTGTTTAAAGACTTAGTCTAAATGTAGCATGTCATATATATTCTTAATATCTTAAGAATAGATTCAGTCCCAACTGATCTTATGGACTTATTCATATAAATGGGACAATGATTGAATACATCTTTGCCATTAAATAAATAATACAACTGAAATCCTTAGCATGTAACTATTATATTGTTGCTTCAGGGCATATAACCAACAACCACCAGCCACAAGTGATAGCCAACAATGGTCGGCCTCACTAGGCCTCATCTAAGCGTTGGGAGGGCTATCCTCACCAAATTTGGCGATGTTGACTCTCATCGGGCTTCACCTATGTGAGGTCAAAGGCCAACCTCGCTAGGTTTCATGAGGGTATTGCCTATGGCTAAAGGTTAGTGGCCAACCATCATCAAAAAGAAAAAATAAATAAATATCATAAAAATTTTGAAAAAATTCCAAAAATCATCCACATCAGCATTGGTCATACAAGCTGGCCAAAGACTATGTCTACGTTAGTAATTTCTTATCAAAATTGATCAAAACGACTAAATTAGCAAATCGTCAAAATACTTATGATTAAATTAATATAATTAAAAGGTTTATGAATAAAATAGCCATCACACAATTTATTTAGGTATTTTTGGACAATTCCCCCGTCATCAAGGGAAAATTGGGGCTTTTGGTCTTACCTTTTATTCTAATAATGCTCTTGAAATAAATATGAGCTCTTGGAGTTTGTCGACCATCCCGAATTGCCCATGCATTACTAATAGTTACCCATAAGTAGCTGTCCAATACATTCCTTCAGTAACCACTCATTAGTTTCATGCATACTTGTCGCGACCTTTGGACACGATCTTAGGGTAATGAAATTTCTTTTCAAAAGGGTATTCGGTTGGTGGTGGAGATTATTTTTATGAGGCAAGTTCAAGAATTATATCGGCATGGATCTGGAACAGTGGCAGCCGTCTCAAATCAATCCCACTTCCATTCTTGGTTATACTCGAGAATTAGCCGGATTCTTCCTAAAGCCTGCTTGCAACTGAATTTTAAAAGAAGAATCCCGGATCTGACGGACCCCATTACAAACCCTTTAAAGAGGGATTCGATTTTGGACCGGGCCAAATTCAGTCATCTAATCACTCCTTCACCCCCAACCCCCCCTGCCTTTTTTTTTTTTTTTGTTGCAAATTTTGGAAATTATCCAAGCGACATGGTCGACGTTTTGATTAGACACAAAATGCCATCATTTTGCCCCCTGTCCACATCATTAATAATAACCTAACCATCACAATCAATCTCCAAGCCCTCATACTTCGAGGGCATCTTGGCCAACCCCCATTTTGTCGATGTTCCGTCATTTCGTACCCTCTTGCGAGAGGCACAATTGTAGATAAGTAATTCTAGACATATTAAAATTGATTTTGTGAGTTTAATATACCGAGTGACTTTACATATTGTAAGATGAAAATTATCTAAACGGGCCGCACTCACAAATCAACAAATGTACATCACACCCATTGGTATACCGATTTCGTATAGACAATAGTAATAGATTTAATATTCTCACATGGCAAAAGGCAAAATAAAAAATGTGACGCTACTCTATTGTATTTGAGCTCAACTAGCATTTATTCACCCTTCTGGATTTTACCCGGGACTAGTCACAATATATTAATTAGGATTGTGATTACCTTTTTTTTTTCCTTTTTAAATTAGTAATTGAATTTATTAATCTAGTGATGGTAATCTTATACTAGTAGTACTTGTCGCGACCAAATTTTCGGGTGTGAATCACCTAGGGTTTTGGCTAATGGATTGTTAAGCCTAGACTTAACGCGAGCTCTCCCAAGCCCATACCAATTCACGACTTAGATTCAAGTTTTTAACATGTAATTGATTTTTAATTAGGAGTCACTACTAATTTATTTTTGGTGGGTCGATTAGAAACCCAAGTAAAGTAACGGGAGTTTTACTTTACTCCTACGAACCAGAGATTATGGATATGGGGACTTTGTTACACTAGATTTCTCTAATGCTCTTTCGGTACCATTCTTTTAATTTCAAAAAATGCTTTTGCAAGCAGCTTAAATTGATTTTAAATCTATTTCCCTAACATGTGAGGTAATCATGCAGGTGCGCAAACCACCAAATTAACACCCAGATAAATAATGAATAAATTGCAAAAATAAACTTACCTCAAAGTAACGAAAGCATCTGCAATGGTAAATTAAAATCCACATCAACAACTCTAGATATGGTTTCTAATTAACACGCAATTTCTTTTTGTTTTCATTTATTTAATGAGAATCATGCTCTATGCAATGCTACTAATCTAACATGGAATGATATGGCATGGTAATATCACCTAAACTATTTGACATAAATAAAATGCAATCTATTCTAAAGAATGAAATTGATTAATTCTAAGGCAATCTTTGGTATTTTCCATGAAATTTCGAAATTAGAAAAATGCAAAGATTATCTAGCTAGATTAAAATTCTATTCAATTTGTATTAGGAATTAGATTAAGTCAAATCCTAATTTAAACTAGAATCTAATCTCTAACCTAAAATGCAATCTATCTAAATATAAATAAACATGCAATCAACCTAATATGCAATGACGTGCCAAGGATGCCCTAATGCTACATGATACATGCATGATGATTTTTTCGTATTTTTCTTTGAAAATTCGAAATTTAAAATTGCCAAATAATTAAACGTGCCATTTAAATTAAAGAAAACTAACATCCTAAATGAACGCATTTTTTGGATTTTTATTTAGAAATTCGAAATAAGATTGCAATTCTAAACATGCAAGATGTCTTAGGAATATTCTAAAACAAACGTAATCCTAATTCAATTTCTTTTTGGATTTTTTCTTTTACGAAAATAAAATTGACTCAAGCACCATGACGGCAAATCAAGCAAGATAAGATTGATATCCAAATTGACAAACCATATCTCGCGCATGAGATTGGGTTGGCCAATTTTACATAAATTGCGAACCGTATCTCGAGCGTGAGATCGGGTTGGTGATTTTTCCGTGCGATCGCGAGTCATATTTTGAGCGTAAAATCGGACTGTCAATCGTATGCATGTTGTGAAATTAGGAAAATTTCACAATTCATGAGTGATCAAGAGATCTCTTGGATATGACAATATCGATCAAATATTCAAAGAAAAATTGTGATATTACGAATTAGGCAGCGTCATGTATGAAAATCAGATTAATCGAGATTCTTACTTAATTCACAATGTCACGCGGGTGACGTTTCCAAAATCAAATGGATGATGAGTCACGGGAATCACGGTGAGGAAGACTGACGATCCGTAGCATGCAAGGGTGCACGGTAATCGTCGGACGTGTTCCACAAGTCTGAGTACTTTGGAATTCTATCTGAGGACTTCAGCTTACCTACAGGCGATGGAATGCTCTTGGACTTCTTTATTTTAATCTTCAATCCACCACTCAGCTTTTGTCTTCTTCTCTTCTACCAAATCTCGGCAATTGATGGTGCCACTGTGTGGGATGGACGCTTTGATGTCCACCAGAGAAGACAGTGAGCTTGCTGGCCGTGAGAGAGATCTTCAACAAACCTGCAAAACTAAATCAAATCCCAATGGGAAGGACTGAAAGGTAATCGTGGAATCGCTAGAAATTGAAGAATAGCTCTCGGAAAGGTGTTGGCTTCTTGCTCGGATCGTCTAGAACAGACACGTCGAAGATGCGGGAGTGCGCCGGGACTCCTTTAAGGTTTGATGGAGTCGCTGGTCGTCTTGGTTGAGTAGCTCTTGGTGGCAGGTCCAGCAACAATTGGTTGTCACAGAAAGTTTGGCGACGGTGCAAGAAGGTAGCAGCGAATCACCAAGGACTTGCGGTGCAGCAGGGACATTTCTTTCAATGTGTTCTCCCTAAAATTGCCGACGATGGTCGGGCATTGATAATTGCAAGAACAACGTGGGGCTCGGCTGCTCAGTGTTGGCCTGCAATGGAAAAGCAAAGGAACTCTCTCTTCCCCTCTCGTGTGTTCTCTGTATTGTGAAGCCCCACTCACGTTTTACTCTCAATGGCCGTATGTGTCAATGTTTGGCCCCCTTTTTTCTGTACCCCATCACACCGTTTATAGGGTAAAAAATTGAATCTTTATTGCATATTTCGTTTCCAATTTTGCTCGTGCAATATTCTCTTTTGCATTTTCCGCATATTCCATCCAAAAATAATTCCATTTTCAGGCAAAATACACCCCCAATGTATATTACTTGAATATATGAAAAATCTAAACGGAATATGTGAAAAATCCTCGTTTTACCTATAGCACCCCGAACCCTTCGGCGGTCGCCACAAGTACCAATGTTACACCTTATTACCCTTGCATCTTATACTTAGAAGAAGCGTCGATATTCACAAGCATTTTTTTTTTTAAAGCGGTCCCAACGCGACTCATTAGCGGAAGCAAAATAAAGCATCACCATCTCTCCCCTTACTAACCATGATACCAATACACACCACTAAACACGAGGATTTTATAAACAAGCGACGACACATTATTGACATATTCTTTCAAGATGGGACTTCTTTTTCGGGACGATACATAACAAGGAAAAGCTAGGACTCTGCCATGTCCTGCCTAAAACCTCAAAAAGATCCTCGACCCTCTACATCACATGTGTACAACCTCCCATCATATGTGTCGGCTAACTAACTCCAAAAAAACACAGCCCCTACTCGTCGCGCTCGGGCCTCACACCTAGTCCAGTGCGTCAGGCGGTGGCGGCGGCAGCATCCCTCTCATCACCCCATCGCGGCGAACGTGGACAAAGACAAACTCCTGAACAATTGGGCCTCCAGCCAAGCCTATGTCGTAAGTGACAAAACATCGCACACGTATGTAGGTGAGTCCAGGTACAGAAGGACAGTTGAACTCCTCACACTCTACCTCAACGTCGGACGGTAACCCGTAAAATGCACCCCGCGCAACGGCAAGAAGCGGCATACTACTAATCTGAAATGTTGTCCCCAAAAGGGGTGAGTACAATCACTCAGCAAATAATGAATCCAATAACAACTCGATGCATCATACAAATCATACATGCATTGCAGGCGTTACTTACCTTGGAGCCATGCGCATACTATCATGCATCATCATTATAGTCATAACACGTACATGTGTATCATCATCATAACATACGCGTCATCATCATTATGACATCATCACATCAAGTATGTATATCACCATGCCATATCATCATCATCATTATCATCATGCTTATCATTATCATTATCATCATCATCATGCATATCATCATCATCATCATCATCATCATCATCATGCATATCTTCATTATCATGCATATCATCATGCATATCATCATCACATCATCATCATCATGCATATCATCATGCATATCTTCATCATTATCATCATCACGTATCATCATCATTATCATCATCGTTATCATCATCACATCACATCATCATGCATATCATCGTGCATATCTTCATCATGATCATCATCACGTATCATCATCATGCATATTATCATCATTATCATCATCACATCATCATCATCATGCATATCATCATGCATATCTTCATCATTATCATCATCACATATCATCATCAATTTTAATCATCCCCTCGGGCAAAGACCTCCGAGGCTTCCGGCATCCAGCCATCCCAGGCCACCGGGCATCCGACCCCCCACATTCCGGGCATCTCGCATCCCAACTGGCATCACGAGGCATTCTCTTCGGGCAGAAACCTCCGACAGGGCTTCCGGCATTTACACTCCCTGGCCAGGCATCCCGCACCCCAAATCCTGGCATCGCGATGCATTCCCTTCGGGCAAAGACCTATGACAGGGCTTCTGGCCCCCCACATTCTGGGCATCCTGAATCTCCCAAGGCCATCTGGCAATGCATCTCTATACATTCCGGGCATTATCCTCCGCCACAACCACCTCTTCACTTATCATTATCCACACTTATCATTATTTTGATCTCAATTTAACATAGCATATGGCATGATATCAAACAAATCATAATTGGCATAGGATTCACACATGCATCTCAATTTAATGGCATGCATACACCAAGACTTTATCACACATGCAACATAAATTAATTAAATGGAATCTATGGCCAATAGAATAATCTATTTTATTTATTTATTTATTTATATATTTTTTAATAACTATAAATTCCCAAGATTATAAAAATCCAAGAAATTATTAAACAAACCAATAGGATGATAATTACATGCAAAATTCATGGCCAAATTGAATTTTTACTAAATCTCACAATTTTCCCAAATCATCCTACGATTCTCGGATGAAACCAGAATGCACGGTTTCCGAATAAATTCAACTAAAATATCCATATGGCCTCCAAAAATTATGCAATTTTACTGGGTTATATCTAAGACATTTTCGTACAACTTTCATGAAAAACTCCAAGCCAGAATCTTTATAGATTATTTTATTCAACCTCACGAAGCTTCTGGACCCATTACCGCATCGTCCAGTGCCTCCATCTCCGAAATATGAAGTTTTAACCTAACTATTCTCTTTCTTTTTCTCTCAAAATTTGGATATGTTATGAATAAAGATGTCCTTTACAAGTTTCATGAAGATATCTAGGTCAAATAACCAGAATATGGTCACCATTTAGGTCCTTAAAGTCTCGGGTGTCTCGGAATACATCACCAGAATCATCGTCTTCATGATCTAGTTGATTTACTAGGCTATACTTGTTCATTTCACTTCAAATTTGAGTATGTTGTATTTTTAGATGTCACCTACAAATTTCATGAAGACATCGAAGTGAGATCTTCAAAAAAAACCAACATGCAATCAAGAATCCAGCAAATGGTCAGTAAAAACTTTACAGATCTGGGGTCTCCGTAAGATAAGACTTTAACCCCTCAAATCTCCATTATTTTCCACGAAATTTTAGTATGTTATATTACAAGATGTTATCTACAACTTTCATGAAGAAATCGAAGCCAAAATCGGACTTCAAACACACATGCAAGCTCAAACAAGTTTCTGACTCACATGATCCGAGCAAGAACAGTCACACCCTTCACACACAACTCATCCATGCTTCGGTTTTTCTCATCTAACACTCAAAAATTCAACATGCAAACAACATACAAGTGTCACGGGCCAAGAGTTTCCTTGGCCTCGGAAATGACCCACGGGCGCCTAGCGAGCGGAATTCGCCAAGCCAGCCCTTTATTTAGCTGTTCCACGAACGATACGGTAAATGATTCTTCGTACGAGATCCTACCACGCCTAGCTTCGCTCGGGCGTCTAGTCCATCGAGTAAGGCAGCAGTTCTCTTTAGGCACAACAACTAGTTTCGGCCTGCCATGGCCTCGTCAGGAGAGCGGCATCAGCTCCCGACCAGTTTGTGCACGGGAGGCCTACCCCGTCTTCAGAGCTCCTAAGTGATATAATCCTTCTATCCTAGAACTCCTAGCACCAACCGTCCTGACGCCACTCCCACGGGCCAGTTGTGTTCTACCCTTCTGCCTCACACTCTTCACCAGATAACCCCAAGCGCCACTCACAAGTGTCACGAGTACGGAAGGATTCACAGACCGTGACATTCTCCCCCACTCATTTCGCAACGCCCTCGTTGCGATCTCTGCTTTGTCGCTTCCTTGCATAAATTAACCATTGATGTGCCACTTTTGGGACTTCACATCGAACGGTCACGCTCGCCCAACAAAACAGGTCTCTCCATTGGTGGCTTCTTTTGATCTCAGCCGCTCGACCATTCAATCACCTGCGCTCTTCGGCAAGTGTGGCATCTTTCGCCAACCGCATCTTTGGCAGCACCATTTCAGCCTAATCAGCATCTTGACCCCAGCAGACCAATGGAGGCTCTTTCCTTGTTGAAAACGCAGCAGTAGACCTCTTCTTCGTATTCACAGATCGATCCAGGAACGTTATCCCCATTCAGCAAGGGTTCGGTTCTTCTCGAACTCCCTATTGGCTCGGCGAGGAACCGACTCGTCCTAGTACTATTGCCGTCCTAGGAGCAGAGAGCGCAGCTTCGTTCGAGCATCTTTTGCCCCGGCCATTCACTTTCCGCCACGCTAGGACAGGACCAGGCACTCATCAGTTCAACGCACTAGAGCGAGAAGCTCGATTCTCCGACTTGCTCACACACTTACTGGAGGGATTCCTGCTCTGATACCACTTGTCACGGGCCGAGAGTTTCCTTGGCCTCGGAAACGACCCGCGAGCGCCTAGTGAGCGGAATTCGCCAGGCCAGCCCTTTCTTTAGCTATTCCACAAACGATACGGTGAATGATTCTTCGTACGAGATCCTACCACGCCCAGCTTCGCTCGGGCGTCTAGTCCATCGAGTAAAGCAAATCTCTTTAGACACAACAACGGTTTCGGCTTGCCATGGCCTCGTCAGGAGAGCGGCATCAACTCCCGACCAGTTTGTGCACGGGAGGCCTACCCCGTCTTCAGAGCTCCTAAGTGATATAATCCTTCTATCCTAGAACTCCTAGCACCAACCATCCTGACGCCACTCCCACGGACCAATTGAGTTCTACCCTTCTGCCTCACACTCTTCACCAGATAACCCAAAGCGCCACTCACAAGTGTCACGAGTACGGGAGGATTCACGGACCGTGACACAAGCATGCAAGAGAAGCTAGAGGACTCCCACTTGCCTCTAGACCGATCGGTCGACGGCGTAGGGCGGCGAACACAGCCGCACTCGGCAGACGGACAGCGATCTCCTCCTCCTCTCTCTCTCGGCCTCTCCCTCTCTCTCTCGAAATCTCTCTCTCTCGCACCTTCTCTCTCTCGGCCGAATGGAATCCGGCCACCCTCTCTCTCTCTTCCCTTCTTATACCCCCAAATCCTCATGATTGATAATGATTACTTGCCTTAACCAAGGCCAATGCATGGCCTTCTCCCCTGAGCCAATGCATGAGAGTCTTGTGCCACTTGTCCTATTGATTTTTGGGCTTGGGCTTCTATTGGGCCGTTCGACGACTCCTCTTGGGCTTCTATTGGGCCGGCCTACTTGGCCCATTACAAGCTTAGGCCAATGGGCCTAAGGCCATCCCAAAAATTGACATTTTCCTCTTCTTCTTTTTTTTTTTTTTTTTTGAATTCCTTTCTATAAGTATTTTTAAATTCCAATTTCCATCTTGGCCAAAGTCTTGGGACATCTTGTTCATTGGAATTTAATTTATAAAGCATATGGCCAAGCATAGAATATTAATCTATCAAATTTAAATTCTCACAATCACATGCACAATTCATCTAATTAAAAAGACTAATGGCTAAAACATAAGCCATGGAAATTTATCACCTAATTAGAGACTTTAACACACCTTATGGCTTGTCATTAAATTTTGGGATGCCACATTACCGGCGGCCTAAAATAAAATAAAAAATAAAATGTTTCTAAACTATATGCCATGTGTGTGTGTATGTTTTTTTTTAAAGTAAAAATTAACCCTAAAAATTATGCAAAAATTTAGGTGTCAACAGTACTGATGTACAATCAACATGAAAAACATGGCAACATGGCAAATAGTGCATTGCACATGAAGAAAAATCGCATATGTGAAGAATTTTGGGAGAAGTACACTATCAATGCCATAAGTTATGTACGGTGTTCATTTTGGTGCCAAAAGTTTATGTTGAATCACTTAAGTGCCAACAAATTTGAAAAATGATCATTTCAATGCCAACGCTAATAAAATTGACTGGAAATCCGACATAAAACTTTTTTTTAATTAATTTTTTAAGCCGACGTGGCTCATCAGAGAGTACAGTCAACCATCCAAACAACAAAACGATGCCGTTTCACATCTTCCCCCAACTTATAAACCCTAAATCCCCAAATTGAGAGAGAGAGAGAGAGAGAAGGAACATCGTCTTCTTCTTCCTCGAAGACCAACACCAGCAGCGGCACCAACAATGGCACTAGCAACAGCACTAGCAATGGCACCAGCAGAAACACCAGCAATGCACCAACAGCGGTACCAGCAATGGCACCGGCACCACCACCACCACCACCAGTGCACCAGTGGCACCTTCGATCCCTCTTCTTCCTCCTCCTCCTCTGCCCTCGCTTCCTATTCTTCCTACCACTTCTTGCTTGAGTAACAATCTCAATCTCTCCTCGCTCACCTGGTCGAGCAACTACAATGGTGGCGAAGCAATGGTGGCCGAGCGATGGCGAGTGAATGACGATGGCCAAGCGGCGAGCGGCGAAAACCCTAATTTCAATCACCATGAGCTATACAACATCGTTTCTATGAGGATGTTCACGTATAATGGCAAAACAACGTCATTCCTTGAGGCGGATGGAAAATGACATCGTTTTAAAGCCATTGCGACTCTTTAAAAATATATATATATAAAAGCCACGTAATTAATCTGGCCGGAATCTCTCGCCAATGGCATCAAAGTGATCGTTTTTTCTCCAATTTGGTACTTAAGTAATCCGACAGAAACTTTTGACACAATAAGCACCGTACATAACTTATGGCACTAATAGTGTACTTCTCCCGAATAATTTCATAATACTAGCCCATGAATACACACGGAGATCCCGCGACCTTGATGATGCGTCACTTGGGTTCATGTTCCCGTTTTCCACGCAGTTATGGTCGCAGCCCAACACCACCTATACCAATGAGTTGCTCACATCTCAACGTTCTTTTTTGTCAAGGTAAAGTTTCAAAACCAAAGTATTCACAATAAACTTTGGAAACGAGTGTCGAATGGAATTTTATACAAAAAAATTTTGAAATTTCAATAATAAAGCGGAGCAGATCACCAATATGTGGGATCGATCTAGCGGAGCATATATTCTTGTGACATGGGTCGATGCTTTTCTCTGGGAACATGCTCATGGAGGCAATGATGATAAGATGGTGCTGGCCACTAAGCTCTGTTTTGGATGACTCTGGTCCACGAGGCCACATGCAAGACTTTGATTATTGCACATCAAAGGAGGTATCATAATCCTCTCATCTGAAAGTCAACACCTTCGATTCCCCGTAAATCGTGTGGGTCAACTTGAAAAGCTGGTGTTGACTAATCTGTCCATCTCCGATCTAGTTGGCCGTCGTAGATCTTCTTGGAAATCAGTGCGACGAACCCGGGCAAAGTCCCATCGGACTGTGACTTAGAGGGGATGAATCTCATTAATGGAGATACAACAAGAAAGCTAGAAAGGGACATGGAATACAAGAGTTCTGAACTGAAATTTATATTTCAAGTTGTCAGCATAAGCCAAAGACCTAAACTTAATTGGGTCATAAGACTTTAGGTAATCCATAAACTTCTAAGAGACCGAGTTTTTATTCTCACGCCATTAAAATAAAATCATGCATATGAAAAATGTGGGATAAAGAGCATGTATATATTTGTTTTGAAACCCAATTCAGCATGATACATATAGAATTTGACCTTTTTAACCAAACTTTGATCATGCATTGTTAAGCCCGTTTGAAAATTCGGACAACACCATGATAAAATATAGTTAAATTTTATTTTGTCTTTGGTAACCCAAATTGAATGCGACATACCCAGATTAGGCTCGGTAAAATATTGGATAATCTATCCCAGACCTAGGGATGGGACAGATCTTATTGCAACGGGATTGGACAGAACATTGAGGGAAAAAAAATAGAAAAACTAATTAACAGGCGAATGTTCTCTGTCCTTAAGTGGTGCCACCATCAACGTCGCCAGTGGCGCCACTCACGATCATCGTACAATGTTCAGAGATCCTCGGTGGTCGCATTAGATCCTTGTTTCTCTCTGTCTGGATCTCAGGCTGCGCAACTACTGCAGAATTCCCCATTCGAGGCAAACTAGCAGCGGTGGTTCCACTGTCTAGCCAGCCAGCCACTGTCCATTCTGATTCCCAAGAAACCACCACCATGGTGGTGGCTCTTCGCAGTCTCCCTCGTCTACCAATGTTCTCTCTGATTTTGATTGTAGCGGTGAACCACCACAGTGTCGCCGTCTCTAGTTGTCATCATAGCCACGCTGGCTGCATCCCTAGATCTAGGAACTTTTTATTTTTCTCAGTAATTTATTTAACATTTTATTCTTTTTACTGCCCTAACAAAGATGAACCAAATACGAGCGAAGGAGGTCAATGGCTCGAAACCCTACGTTGTTAGCGATTAAAACGGGAGCCTCGACGGTGGATTATTAGGCCAATTTCCTCAGAGATATAGTCGATGTTGGGCTTCCACCTCGAAGACCCGTGAGACGCCAAATCAGCGTAAGCCGATAAGGGCAGGTTTCGGTGGATCTTTGGTCACCAAAAAAAAAAAAATGAACCAATTACCATTGATCAGACTAAATATGATAGATCTAATTCCACCTAGAAATCAAGAATCAAAGCGGCAGGACCAATTCCCTATTTCTAGGACCAAAAATTGGACCAACTAGTCACAGGACCTAGAACCACAGTCCAGTCCGGTTCCAATTCCCGAGTAGCTCAAAAAAAGACATTTACTTTTTACCCACAAAAAGATCAAAATGCTACAAAAGTTGTGTGAAATTCACACACTTAACAAATATCATACTTAATCTTAGCCAAAAGGCTAAGAAAGGCATGCTTTGGTTAGAGTAGGGGAGATTAGGTCCAGGGTGGGTAGGGTCTAGACCATGACCCTGTTCCTGACCCTGTTATAACCGGTTCTCTTTTTTGGGACCCTGTTCCCGACCTTGTTTACATTGGACCCTGTTCCCTACCCACCCTATTTTTCCGATCCGGGAACAGGGTCAACCCTGTTTATATTGGAACATGTTTTGCAAAAATTAATGTACAGCACTCATATTTAAAATAAAGCGTTTAACGCTCATATCGATCAGCATAAGCACATCTACTGTTGTAGCAAATAATTTATACCTCATAACATCACTAGAAAAGGAAAAGAAAGAGTATTTCATCACATCAGAGGTATCCACTCTACCTCCATTGATCATTTGCTGGAAAGAAAAGGCAAAAAGAAGAATTGATCATATTCCACTGCCCCATCAACGGACCAATCATCGCATCTCGACCACTTCCATGATATTTAAGCTGCAACAATGCCAACAATGGCATACATCAACTGCTGAAACCAGAAAAAAATAGAATGCAACAACTTGAGGCATTCATTTTCTCACAAGAAAGATGTGCAATAACTTACCATTGGTGGTGGAAAAACACGAGCATCAACGACATCAAGTTCCTTTCTCACCGACATTCCAAAGAGAACTAAGATTATGCAAAATTTATTGACTGGAAAAAGATGGATACTTTCTCTTGTGTAAGACAACTAAGATTATGCAAAATTTGCAGATCACCAATGAAACCACTAATTAATGTCATGTAATTCTATTCTTCTGTTTTCGTTGAGTTCCCATTTAATTTTTTTATTTCTGTTGCGTTTGAGTCATGTTTTATGACATCAAAAGTTACCAATCAACTTAATTCATAATTAAATTACTATGCAACAACACATACCAGGTCCGTCAACTCGCGCAAATTAGCATCTTTCCACGTATAAATCTGAACCTCATCTTTGGGCTCTTTGCCTCTCACTGCAAAGTCTTCCTTGGTATGATGGCCCCCAAGCTGTTAAATTTAATTGACATTTAGCAAATGAGTAAAGTTTATAGTCTATGCCACCTCGACAAACACCTCGGATAAATAACCCAACAAGGAAACCACCCCAACAGATGGTGAACAGTTAGCAAGAATGTTGTCATCTTCATCCTTTCTATGTGAAATTAAAGTAATGTACATGCAAGAGACATCATGGAAAAGAAACAAGGGATTTTCACAGCACTAAAGCTCTCGTAGCAAACAATGACATGTAACTCATAGCTGGAACACCGTATATTCTCTGAACAGAGATGTTTATCAAATGGAAGAGCATCACCACACCCAGATATAAAACACGTGCAACTTGCCAAGCAACCATATTGGTGCTTGTATTGAATGTAGTATTCAATTCTCATATATGGATGAAAGAGAAAATGAGAATGTACTACAATGGCCTCTTCAAGTTGCTGATGCATTTGCTTTTGTTTCTTTATCGTTTCCTGATGTGTGGACCGCAGAAAAAACTCACTGGTCACTTTTTTGCAAGAATCACACAAATCAAAAAGAAAGATGGATAATGACAATAGCAGTTATTTCATCATTGAGGAATGAATAACAAGTAATAGTTCAACCATGTACCAATTAACTCAGAAATGAAGCAATTCGCCAAAGATCCATTATGCTATTCCAACAAGACTTGAACATGTTCTAGACAAGGATGAGGCCATTTTCATACATCTTCTTGCCCCTTCTCTATATTATTTTAAGATGCTAGCTTGTAACCATAAAAATTCAACCAGATAGACAAAGGAATGCCCTTCCTTGGTTAACACTTCTCAATAAGCCATTAACTCTTGACACCTAGACAAGGACGGTCGTTAAAAAAAAAATGATATCAATGGATTAAAGGAAACATTGAACTTGCTCGGCTCAGTCAAATTGTTACCGTGAGGCGGTGGTGCGAGCGCGAGGGGTGCGACGAGAGCAGCAGAGGCGGCGTCAGATGGAATCGAGATCAGCGCTCGGGTAG
This sequence comes from Eucalyptus decipiens, assembly GCA_014182575.1. NCBI lineage: Eukaryota > Viridiplantae > Streptophyta > Magnoliopsida > Myrtales > Myrtaceae > Eucalyptus > Eucalyptus decipiens. The sequence goes on along the minus strand of CM024609.1, from coordinate 21,314,659 downwards.
AGGGAGGCACGGGCGAGCAGAGGTGCGACTGAGGATGCAGGTGGGCGAGCAGAGGTGCGACTGCGGGTGCAGGCGTCGGCGGAGGAGTCTCGGCTGCAGGTCGCTGATAGAAGGCGGGCGGGCAGGCGACGCTGAGGACAGAAGCAAATCTCGTGGGTGAGGACAGAAGGCGGGCAGGCGACACTAGAGTTGCTATAGGGCAAAAGCAGGGGCTCGGCTTCTGGCAGTGGCACGGGCGACGCTGGAGTTGCTGCAAGGCAAAAGCAGGGGCTCGGCTGCAGATCTCGTGGGTGAGCAGGGGGCTCGGACGGACGGGCTAAGGACAGGCAGAAGCAGGGGCTCGGCTTCTAGCGGTGGCGCCCAGCTTCGCGAAGGACGAGGCTTAGGCGGAGAAGCAACAATAGCTTCACGAAGGGACAGGGCTCAGGCGGAGAAGTAGCAGCAGCTTCACGAAGGGACGGGGCTTAGGCGGAGAAGCAACAGCAGCTTCACGAAGGGTTAGGGCTCAGGCGGAGAAGCAGCGGTGGTGGCGCCCAGCTTCGCGAAGGATGGGGCTCAGGCGGAGAAGGAGTAGCAGCTTCGCGAAGGGGGTGAGACTCGTGAGAGAGAGGTAAAGATAGAAATTAGGGTTATGCGGTTTTTTTTTTTTTTTTGGGGTGGCTTAACCGGTTCTCCAACCGGTTCCAAAACCGGTCCGATCGAACCGGTTCCCGGATGGGTAATCCCTCAGAACCGGTTTCTGGACCGGTTCAAACAGGGTCTGAGTTGTTGGAACTGGTTCTCGGACCGGTTTCAACCGGAACCGGTTCCCGACCCTGTTTTCCGGGTGGGCCGAACCGAGAACTGGGTTGACCCGATTCGGTTGCACACCCCTAGGTTAGAGCATGACTTGGCTTTTATGCACAACTTCTCTTATGGTCTTGGTGTGTTTATCTGATGTGGCACTCTTGGTGTATGACTTGTCTCTCTAGTCTTTTGTGGTATCTAGCCTTCTTTGCAAGAGCTTTCAATGTAGGACTCTTAACTTATCTCTATTGTTGTGTTTACTGAATGCCAAGAGTCGCACATCGAATGGGCATACAAAGAATGTGAGAGGAGTTGTGCATAAAACCCACCAAGCCTTACTCTAAACAAACTATGCCTCTCTTGGCTTTTTATCTAAATGTTTGCATCTCAACAACATTTAGAAAACTCTAGATAATTAAGAGTTAAAATTATTCCTTTAATAATTTTAAAGAATTAAAAAATTAAAATTTTAAAAAATAATCGGTCCAATCCAGTTTGAGCAGTTCCATCCTTGGAACTGAAAACCGGACTGATTTCACCAATTCCAATTTTAGGGAATCAGGAATTGGACCGGCGCCCCTTGGGACCGGACCTGATCAAGCTAGCTTGATCCGGTCCGAGCAATTCCTTTTGCTTACTCGTTTGTGTGATATTTTCACAGACATGAAAATAGGATGTAAGCATGCGAGGGACTTTGAATCCCTTTTCGTTTTTCCATATCCGAATTCTTATCGTAATGACAAGATGCAGTTTGAAAATGTACCTGGACAGGATTGGTTTTTTTTCCGCTGTTCTTTTACCCTGGACATCAGGTGGATTGGAAGGGTTGTTTTACTTGTTTCACAATTTATTTGTTATTGTACGTGGACGTTTGATAAATCGACATTTATCATGTCTATCTCTAACAACAACAAAAAAAAAAAAGGACTCTTAAAGGTGTGGATTCCGACGTTGGCAACTGTATCGCTCGCGTTGTTTAATATTCTCTTTGACGTACCAGACTTACTAAAAGCAGAAATAAAATTTTTAAAGTTCATTAGGAAATATTGATCACCCCATATTCAAATGCCCAGGCTGACACATGAATTTTGGCTATTCTATTTAATCATATATCACATAGATATCAGGGATTGACCCAGACCCCCTAAACAAAATACCATCGACATGGTTTGCATTTGCATTGCAGGCGTTAGGAACATTTTTCATTAGTAGGAGATTTATTCTTCTTAAGGGAATAAATACAAAATTTTGCCATATTAAGGGAAATATAATACAAAATTTCGGCCATACAGGAGTAAGGGAGGGAAATATCCCAATTTTAATCGTGTATTTACCTGATCCAAAATAGGAAAATAGGAGATTTATTCTTTTTACAAGAGAGCCCTAGACATAGGGTTATATAAGCACATTATTCAGTCAAAAAGAGGGATACATAGAAACAATACACACTCAGCGAACACACTCAGAGAGCTCTCAAAAACTCAAAAACTCTCCTTCTCCATCTCGGCAATCTCAAAGCTCTCTCTGTGGGTAGCAGAAAATTCGATTACGTAGTTTCACAAGATCAGTGAGTACATTCGTTAAACGTTGGATCGTGGTCAATACAGAGAGTACGACAGGTCACTATTCTTGAGTTTGTCCAGTGGAGATGGTAAGAAATTATCAAGAAGTACGTCTTTGACGGAAAAAAGCGAACTGGTCAAACTGTTGGGCCAGGACAAGAGAGCACAACGTGCGGTCCTGTCATTGTAGTTTATAATGCATTTAATATCGAGGACATGTCTACGACACTAGTTATTCAACTATTCAACCCCACCAAAAGAATCGAGCATCAAAGATCCAGAAATCCTGAGACTAGGCTAAGAGCTATTAACTCTCATTGAGTTTAATCCTTGGCCGTGATTCGCACCAACTCCAATGGTAAAACCCGCAATCGACAACTCCAATGCTTCCAGCCCATCACGACTAGCACTACCTACGTAGTGCTCATGACTGCTTCACATTGCTGCCCGGCTACCATGAGCCGCTGTCCACGCCTAGAGCACCACCGGCCTTCAAATCTCTCAGCGACCCTTTTTGTGCAAATGGGTAGTCATTGAGCTGTTAGTAACTAGCACTATCACCTAGAAAGAGGTGAATAGATAATTATAAGCAATTAAAATGAAATATAAAATGACCAAGTCCAATATCATAAAAGAACAAAGTCTAATGAAAAACTATGCAGTGATCAAACTTTCTTCAACGTTAGATGAAGAACTTGGCAGTGATTAGATCTTCTTCAACGTATGATGAAGAACTATGCAATGATCAAACTTTGTTGTGTGCAATAAACTAAACAAATGAGAGATTAAAGGATAGAGAAAATTACATACGACATGGTTCGGCTTATGATAAACTTACATCCACTCTCTCGTGTTGACAGCCTATTCATTGGATTTCACTAAAGATTTAATAAGAGGTTACAGTTTTGTTTCTTTCTTTCTTTTTTATCGGTAATAAAAGGTTACAACTCAATTGTGCTGCTTATATCTAAGCGCTTCTATCCAAAGTTGGTGTTGTTTATACCTAACTGGATAGGACTCGCTATCTAACACCTAAGCACATACTTATGACACTATTCACACCTCTCAAATGATTACAATTTCAACTTACAAATATAAGTGTGTAATGTCGAAGCTCTCTTTGAACTTCGCAATTTTAAATTTCAAATCTTATTGTTCTTTCAACATCACAATCTCATTTTATACTCCTCGATGTCCAAGTTGACCATCAGATAAAACTTCCGAGGATCATTCATCCAATCAACCCGTTGGACTTGAATGATATAAGAAGATCTGATTACTTTTGGGATTGAAAGATTAGTGTCTCCCTTCAATTATGCTGCCCATACAACGGATATTGGGTTTTCATAAGTAGAGTTCCTCCTTAGGAAAGAAGATCTTTTCTTCAAATGATTGTCAATCGGATCACGAATCCTTAGGAGAGGAGTATTACATTGATACTCATTCTTCTTGAATAAATAAACAATCAACATATTCATAGAAAGATATCCGAGTCAAATTAATAACCGTTGTGCTTCATATAATCCATACCAATTATGAAGATCTCAATCATTAGAGAATACTTTGCATAACGTCTAAAAGGTGTAAGTCAACTTGACAACACTCATGCAAGCTTTACTTTTGTCCTTATATAATTTAAATATCATCAATGTCTTTGATGTAGACAACTAGAGCATCTTGATAAGTCTCTGAGTTTGATGATATTCGAAACTTCTTAATCAAGCAAGCAAGGCTCTGAATCTGCTGATATTCATAACAAAGTTTGAACCTCATTTCTTCAAGAATATCATCTGAAATTACTTTTGTCATATTCAATATACACTTATTGAAGGTTTTGTCAATCTTCAAAACATATTAGGAAGTTTTCTCAACATGAGCCTCCACCGTCATCTTGCCATCCCTCAGTGTCCCTAGTTTGTCCTAATTAAGGTTAGTAGTAGTTGCATAGAATATGAGTTAGATTTGATTTTATGCGCCTTGATTCAGTGCATAGCGCATAGTTGTCAAACTTAAGAGTAATTTAATTTTCCTTGCATTATCCCTTGCATCAAACACAACATCTATTGGAGCGTTGGACCTTTAAGTCAAAAGGTTGAGCCTCAAATTATGCATTTCATGTATTGTGTATAGTAGTTAGCATCTAAAATTAATCAAGAATATTACCTATGTATCATAGTATAATTATTGCATAACTTTGATAGATATTGATGGTTCCTGAATGATTTCCATGAACATTGATGTATAATATTAATAATTCTTCAGGTGATTCGCTGATTCCGCGATTCGAACAAATAGTCTGCACTTTCATCAGATTTTTTTCTTTTATTAAATATTCATGCATGTTGCATATTTCAGGTTATATTCATCTATATATGTTTCCTAATTAGTGCATAACTAGGATTTGATACACGTCATTTCCTAGTTAATTTAGGTCATCATATAGGTTTAGGGTAATTTCCAATTTCTTATCATAAAAAAATTCCAAAAATATTTCATTAATGTCTCGCTAAGATTGCGTTCAATTATAGAAGCAATTAATGAGTAGCTCTTCTATAATATTCATGTTGCATATTGCATGTCATTTAGTGAGCCACATGTCTTTAAGATTAATTTCGATTGGCATCTCATAGAAATTGCATTTAGGATTGATGCATTGTACATAATTTGATATATATTATGCATGTTATTAGCATTGAAGGGACGCATGATAATTTAGATTATGTCCATCACGTGATTTAAAAATTTAAGTCATGTCATATCATATTGCATTCCATCATGTCATTAGTATGCACAACATTTGTCATTAGGGATTCATATTAAGTCATTTGAATATGCCTTAATTAATCCATTCATTTTAGACTTCTTAGTCTAATTAGGATTTTCATGTCATTGCATCATAATGCATGCACATTTCGGACATTTGTGTTTTAGCGTATAATTGCATATTTTGTGATGTCTTCTTGAAATTCGACCCATTCTCAAGATATAAAAAATAGTTATTTCATCAATGTACTGATAGTTAAATTAATTTAAACTAATCACTCATGAGTTAACTAACTTATTAGGAGAGGTCATAAAGGATTAGAACATGAAAGACTAGTATGATACCCATGACCCTTGATGGATAATTGAGGTGATAACCTCAAGTCCGCCAAGCTGCTACACGTGCGAACCGTGAGCCTCGTGTTCTTGTCGCCGTCACTAAGAGCTTGCCATTGCCAAAAACCATGAGTTAACCTTCTAATCCTTGATTAGGGAGTTAATTGTGTTTAGGGATAGGTTAGATTATGGTTAATGATGGTTAGTGTTAGTTAATGATGATTTAGCGTTAATCGCTTTTAAGGATGGATGAGATTAAGGCTAATTGTAGTTAGCCTTAATTAAGGACGACTAGCACTAATTAAGGAAAGATTAAGGATGGTTTTTTTAAGGTTAATTACAGTTAGATTAATTAATCACATTTAGTTTAATTAATCGCGATTAGTCTTAATTAATCGTAGTTAGTTTATTTAATTGCAGCTAGTCTTAATTAACTGCAATTAGTCTTAATAATGATGGTTGATGCTAATTAATGACCATTAGTGCTAATTAACCACGGATTAGTCTATAACTAGAATTTATGCTTGAATTATTGAATGAATTTATGCATAAATCATGTTGTTTGAAGCTTGTTATGTCATGAAAATGATTGCCCAATTCATGAACCTTAAGTGCTATTTTATTGGCATATAAATGGCAAATTATGAGGTGTCGTGTTTGGATGCCGTATTTTACGTATTAAATGGGACAATGAGGCTTTAAATGAAAGTGTACAAAGTTTGATGGGTTAATTTTGCACACATAACCACATGTGATTATTTCATCACAATTTTATGTGTAGGAAATTGCCGTAGTTTATTGTTTGAGCATGAACCCTGTTTGCATTGGGCTAATTAATGGAAAATAAAATTGGCATGAGTATTGGTATACTTGAGTGGTCACTTAAAGGAACCCGTCGCTTAACGGGTGTTTGGGGATGGTGCCCAATGTTTATCGGATACCCAGTGGAGGTCTGGATGTCAAGTCACAATAGAGGTCAAATTGATGCTCTTTAAGAAATGCCATCTATGACAGGAGTTCTAGACAATACTATGCTCGATGGGGCAAGTAATGCCCAATCATGCCGGAAAACCACCAACTCATATGTTGGCCATGGCTTGAGAATCGTAATAATTGGAACACATGTGAATGCTTTGTGCATATAATATTCCGAGATGTGTTGTGATTATTTGTTAAGCTTGTTGCTTTACTATTGGCATTTGTGGATTACTAACATGTAGGGTTATGCCAAGACGAGATAAGGATGTGTAATGCTACATGTTTAAGCTGCCTCCAAGGTGAATTAACATCCTAATCGAGGTTTAGGATGTTGACTATTTGAGATTTTATTTCACTCTGTTGTTGTAAAATGTTTTTTAGGCCTGTAGTTATGGATGTGCACCATGTTCATTTTAGGGCCCCCCTATCCTTTGAGTGGGCCGTTGCCAAATATGTTATGTTAGGGACTGAGGCAACCTTTCTAAAGCACGCCACCACTTTTTGAGTTCATGGGGGAGTAGATCATCTAATTCCCCATCGTTTCATGGCTTAATTCATTAAGTTCGATGGGGATCTCATCGATCCTATCCCAAAGATTGATGGTCTACCGTAGTGAACTAGGGCTATTGTGGGAGTCACATTTTTAGATAGGCCTTGTGATATAAGAGTTTAAGTTAACCTTTATCCTACTGGTTTTTTAGATGGTCAATAGGAAGTTGTCATAGAAAGGCTTGTAATTTCCAAACTTCCTAGGGTTAACAATGAATTAATAAAAGTTGTGCTTTTGAAAATATTAGATGTTGTGTTTATACTATCCCTATTGTTGTAATTGACTTGGTGTTTATAAAATATTTCTACTTATATTTAATCAAAAGATTAAAAAAAAAAAAGGGTCAACAATGCATCTTGAGATGTCACAATTAATCGGCTATTGAGGGATATTCACGCACTCAAGGTTTGAGGCATGACATATTTATCATAGCATTTTAATGAGAAAATACCAACAAAAATTAGTATAGGTTGCATACTAATTATTTATACGTTATAACTGCATATTCATGCATTTCATATGATATTGCATATAACATTTCTATACCTCCCTTTTGAGTCTAAGGCTGCATTTGGTTATCCATATTTCTAATTAGGATAGAACTGGGAAAGATAAAATATGAAATTCAAGGATTTTGCCATATCTTATCAACTATTTGGTGATTACAGTAATAAAGTCGGATATAATCACATCATATCATATAGATTATTAGATATAAATGGCATATTAATATAATTGAACCAAACATTTTACGAACGAGAATGGTAAAAATTTCCCACGACATTTTTGCCTACTTTTATTTTTATTTGTTTTTTATTTTATTTTTCTATCTTTTTTAAATTAATTTCTTTATTTATTTCTTGATTCCCCTCCCATCATCCTCTAATAAAATTTTATTAAATAGTAAAGTGCCATCATCAATCCGACCCCAATCTATAGAGCAAAATTATGACGGGAATTGACAAACTGCAAAAAAAGCTATGAGTGGCTACCTTGGGATGAAAATTCAATTTTTTCATTGGTGGATTGCGAAATTTTGGAAAAGTGGAAACAGGCCGTGAATGAAAAGCTAGGAGGACCCGAACCATAGACGAGCCCATTGGGCCTCACACTAGTATTGGTCGGCCCAATAAGGCCCACAAAGGTGATCCAAGCCCATTATTGAGTTTTAGGAGCATGCACATTAAATTGGCCCATGTGCATGAATAATAAATTGGACTATAGTTGGTTTAATTCCCTTTTACCCCCTTCAAGAAGCTTGTAGGCTAATGGGACAAAAATTTTGGGCATGCAAGAAGGAAAGGGGCGCCTAATTGGAAGAAGGATGAGAGAGAAGACTACCTAGCTAGCCTTTACTAGTCTATTTCCTATGATAGTTCAAGCATGATATTTGTATTGAATGCCTCGGATAGGATGATCTTCAAGAGGTATTATTGGCCGTGAAAATGGCTTGGCCTTGAGAAAATTAAGGAGAATCATACATTGAATCATTAACGCTTACTCATTGTCTCCCTCATTTCTCTTATTCTCTCATTCTCTCATTCTCTCATCTCTCTCATTCTCTCTCCCCCAACTCTTGGTACTCTCACTCTCTCTCAATCTTACCGTCAAACCCCCTCCCTCTCACACTCACCCTTTTTCAGCTCACCCTCTCATCGCCGCTGTCCACCACTATCGCCCAAGCCGCCGCCATCCACTGTGCCGTGCCACCGTTCACCCTTGCCAAGCCACCTCACCACCGGCACCTCAAGGCCATATGTCCCATGTGCTTCTACTACCCTCACATAGTTCCTTATTCGTGAACCTCTACCGTTGCTCGCCGTTGCCATTGTCGTTCGTCGTCAAAGTTGTGAGCCATTGTTGAACCGCCGTTCACCATCCCTTGCTGCTCCCCGCCAAGCCTCACCTTACCTCACGTCGCCACCCTCACTGAGCCACACCTCATGCCTCACCGAGTCGCCATCGTGCCAAACCGCCACCTGCTATGAACCTTCTTGCCACCGCTTACAGTCAAGCTCGAGAATCCGAACCATGAGTAACTTCCTGAACCTTGTTTAGGGTAGTATTTACGCTTAGGATTAGGGTTAGCTTAAAGTTAATGATAATTAGATTAGATGATAAGAGGATTAGGACTATAGGTTATCATTAATAAATAATAAGTCAAATGATAGGTTATCATGAAAAGTGATAAGTTGATGTGATAAGCTATTATGAAAAGTGATAAGTTGAGTTGACAACCTATCATGAATAGTGATAAGTGCTAGTGATAGGCTATCATGAATAGTGATAAGCGCTAGTAATAATCTATCGTGAGTAATGAATAGTAAATGTGATAACTTATTAAAAAGGTGATAAGTGCATATTATATTTGCAATTTTAATTGTGATAAGTGCTTATTAAATTCCAATTTTTAAAGTGATAAGTACTTATTAAATTCTAATTTTTTAAGGTGATAATTAATTATTAAATTCTCCTTTTTTTATTAATGATAAGTACTTGTGAAATGTTATTTTGAAAGATGATATGCTAAATTGATAAATGAACTCATGGTGTGGTATTATATGCTATGAAGTCGATGCATGATTATTTTTGTGGATGAGTAATCAATGGGTGATCGCGTGGAATTATTTCATGGCATTTTTGTGTGTGAATATTGCTAATGTATAACGTGTGAGCATTTGACACTCTTGCATTGGCTAATGAGAAAGATAAAAAAAATTGGCTTGAGTAGTAATGTGCTTGTGTGATCATATAATGGTTCCGTACTCATATGATTACGAGAGACAATACCCAATGGATTTCGAATGCCCCTCACTTCAATGTGATGCCATTCACGGATGGATTTCAAAATGAATTTGCTTAAGTAGAATGTTGTCTTCAAGTGAGGTCGAGACGATGCCCAATTATAACGGAAGACCACCAATGCAAGTGTCAATTGTGACCGAGAGCGGTCGTAATAATCTGGAATTGTGGTCTCAAGAATATCATGGTAATATGGGATACCATGTAATTCTCGAGGTGTTAATGTGTACAAAGTGCATGAGTGCTGAATGCATATTTTGAGAATGATGATGGCCTACACACGTGTCGCATGAATTTATATGAGTTGCATAAGACGCATGCATGAATTACATGGCATTTTAATGGCTTATGTGGCACGTGCATGCTCGATTAATCCTGCCTATGAATTGAGAAGTATGTGGATTTGTATGCTCGTGTTAGGACTCAAAAAATTCAGGTTGAGGTTAGATCTCTTCATGTTATAGTTAAGCCAAAACTTAGGTTTTACTATTGTACAATTAAACTGCATGTTTAAAGTGCCTTCGAGGCAAAGTGTCTTCCTACATGAGATTTAGGGAGTTTACTTATTGAGTATATCTCATCCGTTGTTAAATGTTTCGGACCCTAAGCATGACTAGCCCATTCCACCATGTACGTTTTGGGATATCCACCTATGGACCAAGACACCGATGTGACTTCCTATCCGTTGAGGGGACCAACATAAGATACAAGAAGTATATGATCAACATTTGGGTGGATGAATCTAGTACCTCATAGGTTCATGACTTGGTATGTATGGGTCAAGGAGGAGCTATTCGGCCCTCTCTAGGTTTTGACGGGCCACCAAGCAATATGGACATCCCTAATGGTGCCATCACTCACCTGGGGACAAACTAGGAATAGGAAGGAATTCGCTTCACAGATGTGTCTATGCTAAGCTTTTGGTGTTTTAAAGTTAGTGTGTAAATGTTAATATATATATATGCGCGTGTGTGTGTGTGTGAAAATGTGTTTTAATATGTGTTCTATGATATCCCCATTAAAGGGCATTAGGGTATCTCATACTAAATGGGATTCTGCAAGCTCTAGAGGCTATTGGAAACCTGATGGGATAGAAAGCTGTTGCTACTGCCGTTGCCGCTACTCCCAATGATGCCTCATTAGTTGGAGACGAAAATGGCAACCGGCAAATACACAAGCTGGTGGAGCAGTTCATAAAGCTAAAAGCCACCGCAGTTTGTCGAGAATGGTGATCCTAAGGCTACTGTCTCATTGGTTAAGGAGCTAGAGAAGACCTTTGCGCTATTAAGGTGCACTAAGAAAGATAACGTGACCTTAATAGTATACCAACTGCAAGGTAATGCCAATGACTAGTGGGAAGCCACCCGAAGAAGGGTCTTTCTTGAAGGTACGGTCCCAACTTAGGGTGCCTTCGTTGAAGCATTCAATGAAAAATATTTTTTCGAGTGCACTCGAGAGCAAAAAATGGCGGAATTTATGTGACTCCGCCAAAATCATCTGTCCGTCAACCAATATGAAGCCAAGTTTGGCGAGTTGTCGAAGTACATGTCGAGGATCCAGTAGACAAAGTGAGAAGATTTTAGGATGGCCTAAACTTGAAATCCACAGCTGGCCCGTGCCCCTGAACTAGAAGGATTACAATGAGCTATATGAAAGGGCCCAACTAATTGAAAGGGACACGTCTAAACAAATAGCTGCATCTGGATCGCAGTTTGTCTCTAACAGGGACAACCATCGACTTAGGAAAAAGATGATGATAGGAGAAAAGCATTCCATCCCTCCTAACAGAAAGAATGGTGTTGGGAAGCAGGTGCACAATCTAAATATCGAATGTCGATTCTGTGGTAAGTATCACGAAACGGCACCGTGCCCTACCAAGACCGGAGCATGTTTTGGGTGTACCTAGCACGGTCATTAGGAGCAAAACTGTCCACGTTGACCAGCCAAGATGCAACCCTAATAGCTACACGTGGGACAGTGGAGCTACACTGCAAAACAACCTCAATCGACCCTTAGTTCAAGGAAGAGTTTATGTGCTAAGCAAAGAAGAAACGAAGGACTCTCAAGCCTTAATCACATGTACAGTCTCCTTACATCACCATGCTGCTTACATGATGTTTGATACGGGAGCTAAGCATTCGTTCATAGCCGAGCAACTTGTTAAATTAGCTAGATTAGAACTAAAGCTGTTAGAAACGGTTCTTAACATCTCCATTCCTATGAAAGATAAGGTGTTATCCGTCTTAAGCTACCAAGAGTACAAGATAGTTGTTAGTGGTCAGAAAGAACTAATAGACTTAGTTATTTTGACTATGTATGACTTTGATGTCATAATTGGAATGGACTAGCTCAAGAAGCAGTGAATCGAAGTGGACTGCTATAGTAAGATAATACAAATTGATAGCTCTCGTTACGAATTCTTAGGGAACGAAGGAGGACCCTTTATACCCTTGATTATATCACTCGACATAGAACGATTGCTAGAGGAAGGTTGCTAGAGCTATCTCATAACAGTGGTGGATATGACGATGGAAGAACCGAAGTTGAAAGATATCGCCGTGGTGTGAGACTTTGCAGATGTCTTCTTGAAGAAATTATGGAGATTGCCTTTGGAAAGGGAGATAGAATTCATCATTGAGTTGGCCCTTAGAACAACACCCATCTCTAAGGCACCATACTGAATGTTGTTATCAAAACTGAAGGAATTGAAGGTGAAAATGCAATAATTGCTCGATAAGGGATTCATTCACCTTAGTGCATCACCATGGAGACCACCATTCCCGTTCATCAAGAAGAAGAAGGATGGATCATTGCGTCTATACATCAACTACCTACAACATGATCAAATGACAATCGAGAACAAGAATTCATTGCTGAGGATCGACGACTTGTTTAATCAACTATAAGGAGTTTCGATATTCTCTAAGATAAATTAGAGGATGGACTATCATCAACTGAGAATCAAGAAAGAGGATAATCCAAAGACAACATTTTGAATGCGATACGGCCACTACAAACTTAAGGTGATGTCGTGTGGATTAACCAATGCCTCAACTACTTTCATGGACTAAATGAATCAAGTGTTCAAGGCGTACTTGGACTAGTTCATCATAGTCTTAATAGACAACATACTAGTGTGCTCAAAAAGCCCAGAGAAGCATGAATAATATTTAAGGATGGTACCACTGACCTTCCAAGAACATGCACTTTATACTAAGTTTAGTAAGTGCGAGTTATGGCTCAATCGACTAGCTTTTCTAAGTCACGCAATATCCAGCAAAGGAATTTCGAAGTACCCAACAATGATCAAGGCGGTCATGAATTGGCCAAGACCAATGACGGTGACCGAAGTTCAAAGCTTTCTAGGATTGGCCGACTATTACCAACAATTCATAGAAAGATTATCTAGAATAGCTATGCCCCCGATGCAACCGCTAAGGAAGGAAATAATAGTTTGAGTGGATGGATAAGTATGAGAAGAGTTTTCAAGAGCTCAAGCACAAGCTGACTACTACCCTAGTATTGACAATACTATCTAGTCCTAGAGGTTACGAGATCTATAGTGACACTTCATATAAAGACTAGGCTTTGTCCTAATGCATCATGGACCCATCGTAGCCTATGCGTCTAAACAACTAAGGCCTCACGAGCAAAACTATCCGATGCACAACTTCGAATTGGCAGCAATCATCTTCGCTCTAAAGATCTAGAGGCACTACTTGTGTGGAGTTGTTTACGATCTACACCAACCATTAAAGCCTAAAGTACCTATTTTAACAGAAGGAGCTGGACATGAGATAGTGACGCAAGATGGAACTACTCAAGGACTATGACTGTGACATCCTATATCATCTTGGAAAGGCCAACAAAGCAGCGAACACGCTAAGTCGAAAGTCAACGATTGCACAAATAATGTTTAGACAGTGGATCATTCTCGAAGGTGTACGAGATTTAAATTTCAAATTTGATGTAAGCCATATTTCTAGTCTTATGGCTACCCTTCAAATCAAACTCGAAATGCAAACCAGGATTAAGACACTATAGTCAATGAATCTATCAATCCAACAAATTCTACAAGAAAGTACGGAAAAGCGTAAACTAGATTTTCAAGTAACAAAGGATGGAATATTGAAATTTTGAGGACGGTTATACGTACCCAATAATGCAAAACTTAAGGAAGAGATTCTGGCAGAAGCTTATCAAAACAACTACAGCATGCATCCAGGTAGCACGAAGATGTATAGGAATCTTCGACAATATTATTGGTGGAATGGCATGAAGACTGATGTCACTAAGCACATGGCCAAGTGCTTAGCATGCCAACAAGTGAAAGTGCAACACTACAAACAAGGTGGACTACTACAACCCTTAGAAATCGTATAGTAGAAATAGGAGAACATCATTATGGATTTTGTGATGGGCTACCAAGGAACCAGAGAGGAAACAATTCTATTCAGGTTGTAGTCGATAGACTGACCAAGTCAACACACTTTATTGCAATATAAAAAGATTTTGCCATGGACAGATATGTCGAGCTTTATGTGAGAAAATAATTCGTCTCCATGGAGTGCCCATGACGATCACTCTAGATTGGAACCCCAAGTTCATAGCAACAATTTGAAAAAGCTTGCAGACTGCCATAGGAACAAAACCGCAATTTATCATCCATAAATAGATGGTCAATTTGAGAGGACCATTTAGACACTCGAGGATATATTTCGAGATTGCGTTGTGGATTTCAAAGGAGGATAGGAAGATCAACTACACATCGTCGAGTTCGCGTATGACAATAACTACCAATAGAGCATCGAAATGGCACCATTCAAGGCACTATATGGTCATGCTTGCAGAATATCTATCTGTTGGGATGAAGTTGGAAAAAAGGAAGATTACTGGCCCTGAGCTAGTTCAACAATCCGCATATGCTGTTAAGATTATTAGGGATAAGCTAAAGACAGCTCAAATTCTAAGTAGGTGATCACGTATTCCTTAAGGTGTCACTAATGAGAGGAATGTCACGTTTTGGCAAGGAAGGAAAGCTTGGCCTCAGGTTCATTGGACCCTTCGAAATTCTCGAACGAATAAGAACCTTGGCCTATCGATTAGCGTTGCTGCCTAGACTTGCTTAGGTTCATAATGTGTTTCACGTGTCTATGCTAAGGAAATATGAACCAGACCTAACACACGTGCTCAGTTATGAGGAAATTGAAATCGACGATAACGTATTGTATTTAGAGTCGCCAGTGTGGGTTGTTGACAGAAAGGAGCAGGTACTGTGCAACAAAATCATTCCCTTAGTTAAGGTTATATGGAAACACCATGGTACCTAGGGAGTGACCTGGGAAAGTTAAGATGTGATGAGAAATCAGTATGCTCATCTGTTTGAAGAAACGAGTAATTCTGCAAATTTCGAGGACGAAATTTTTTTAAGGGGAGATGAGTTGTGACATCCTCAATTCGACCCCTATCTACATAGCAGAATTACGACAAAAATCAACAGACTATAAAAAAAAACTATAAATGGCTACCATGGGATGAAAAATCAATTTTTCATCAGCCAATCGTGAAATTCCATAAAAGTGAAAACAAGCAGCGAATGAGAAGCCATGAAGACCCGAGCCATGGACGGGCCCATTGGGCCTCACACCCTTATTGGTCGGCCCAAGAAGGCCCACTAAGGCCATCCAAGCCCATTCATGAATTTTGGGAGAATGCACATTAAATTGCCCCGTGTGGATGAGTAGTAAATTGGACTATAGTTAGTGTAATTCCCATTTTACCCCTTTTGGAAGCTAGTAGGCTAATGGGACAAAAATTTTGGGCATGCAAGAAGGAAAGAACCTAGCTAGCATTTCCAAGTCTATTTCCCATTCTGGCTCAAGCATGATATCTTGCATTAAATGCCTTCGATAGGATGATCTGCAAGAGGTATTATTGGCCATGAAAATGGCTTGGCCATGAGCAAATTAAGGAGAAAAGTATATTGAATCATTAATGCTCTCTCATTCTCTCATATTTCTCCCATTCTCTCATCGTTTTCGTTCTCTCTCTCACCTATCTCTCTCAATCTCACCATTGAACCCCCTCCCTCTCACACTTTCCATCTCTCGACTCACCCTCGTCACCGATGTCCACTGCCGTCGCTAAATCCACCACCGTCTGTCGTGCCGTGCTGCCGGTTACCCTTGCCGAGCCGCCTCACCATTGGCACTTCAAGGTTGTGAGTCCCATGCCCTTCCACCACCCTCACACCATTCCTTAGCTGTGAACCTCTACTGCCACTCGCCATTGTTGTTGCCGTTCGTGGTCCCATTGTGAGCCGTCGTTGTTGAGCCATTGATGAACCGCCATTTACCATCCCTTGCCGATCATCGCCGAGCCTTACCTCATGTCGTCGCCCTCATCAAGCCGCTGCCATGCCAAGCCACCGCCCGCCATGAGCCTCACCGCCACTACTTCCCATCAAGCTCAAGGATCCAAACCGTGAGTAATTTCTTAATTCTTGTTTAGGGTGGTAGTTATGCTTAAGATTAAGATTAGATTAGGTTAATGATAATTAAATTAGATGATTAATTGATTAAGATGATAAGTTATCATTGATAAGTGATAAGTCAAGTGATAAGTTATCATGAAAAGTGATAAGTGAATGTGACAAGCTATCATAAAAAGTGATAAGTGGAGGTGATAACCTATCATGAGTAGTGATAAGGGCTAGTACTAGGCTATCATGAATAGTGATAAGTGTTAGTGATAAACTATCATGAATAGCGAAAAGTTAATGTGATAGCTTATGTTGACACCTAATTTTGGAAAAATATAATTACATTTTGAACAAATAGAAAGAAAAAAAAATGAAAATGGGAGAAATTGATTTGATTGAATTATGCAAGGAAATATGGAATTTTGATGGATGTCCGGATTTTCTTAAATGCAGCAACAATTTTGAAATTAAGTGAAAATGGGCAAGAATGGAGCGAATTGCCAAATCATACAGATTTGATTTAATGTGACAAGAAATGGTAACTCAGGAAATGCCATGTAAAGATACCGTTTCGAATCACTATAAAAGAGAGGCTCATTTTTCATGACAAGGGGGGGAATTCAAAAAAATTTCAGAGGCAAAGTGAGAGGAAAATTCGTGAAAAGAGAGAAGAAAAGCTTGAGGAGAGCGACCAAGGAAAAATCAAAAAAAAAAAATTGTTTTCTTCCGTTGAGCCAATTTTCCTTCGGTTTGTCTTGAAGAGTAAAAGTCAAAAAGAAGAAGGAAAAGTCATGTCTGCAGAAGGTCAGCAAAATAGAAAGTACAACAGCAAAGGACCGTGCGGCCAGCAGGGGTGAAAAAATAAAAAGAAAAGAAAAGTTACCGTTTTTCTTCTTTGCCCCTATCCGTCGCACCCTTACTGCCCCTCGCCGGCAGCCTCCTCGTCGCTTCACCTCTGCCGACCCGCTTCTGCACTGACACCCCCCAGTCGCCGGTTCCCTGCACCGCTGCTGCGCCCGCGATGCTCGTCCGTGAACACCGGTGCCACCCAACTCCTACCCTGCTCTATCCCGCCGCACCAGCAACACCCAATTTCACCGAAGATCTGCTCCTGCCCTGTGCTCGGGCCACAGCTCGACCCCAATAGTGAAGCTGCTTCTGCTCGTGACCCAGCCGTGCCACCGTGCCTCGCAAAGACGCCTCTACCCCTTCTCACCTGAAGCCAGCAACGCCGCGCGACCCGACGCTGCTAACCCGCTGCTGCTCTAGCTCTCTCGTGCTTCTTTGTTCCTATCCACTCGCCGCACCGTTCCACCGTCGATCACGACGCTGCCGCCGCCGCTGCCTCTCGGCCCCAAAGACCACGCTTGATCCCGAGTCCCCTGTGTTGAGCGACGCCCACAGCAACACTCTATTGGTTTTGCGCTACCTTCTGCTACACGAACCTGCTTTTGCCGAACTTCGCCGGAGCTCCGACCACCAGGACCTTCGACCAGTGGTGACCAGCGATAGCACAGCCACTGCCCTAGCACCGTGCCGCCTCGAATCCGTTCGAATTTTTGAAAAAAAATTCAATTTAGGTAGAGATTTATTTTACTTTTAGGTAGATTTAATTTATCTTATTTTAGTTTTTTATATTTTATCTCTTTGTTTGAAATGTTTTCTAATGCATGGTTGAAATTCCTAATGTAGCATCCAATTCACAACCGCACGAATTTTTATTCTATCTATAAGGCTTTAGATGGAATAATTATTAACGTGGGAGTAAAATTGATATCTTGATCTTTAAGGCTTAAGATCAATTTATTGATTTTATTAGTGAAATAATTAAGTTTGAATTTCAATTCGAATGGTGGATAACATTTGTGATGATTGGGGGGTTTATCTCTTAATTGCTCTATTTATCCCGAAAATACAAAAAATTGCATTTTGCATTCCATGTAGATTAGGATTGATTGCATGATAAGTTAGTTATTTTTGCATGTTGAGAAGGCTTTTAGAATAGATAACATTTCACTTTAGTTAGATTTTTATTGATTTTAATTATGAATTTTCATTAAAAAATACAAAAAAGAATCATGCGTATGTCATGTAGAGTTAGGGCATCTTTTTGTATGTCACTGCATATTAGGGTAAAATTGCACTTAGTTTAATTTTAGATAATATTTTTTCTTAACTTATTGTAAGTTTAGATATTAGATAAATTGCATTTTTGGATTATTTGGGTTAAGATAATATTCTAGGGCTGTTGATGTGGATTTTAACATTGCAGATGCGTTCGTTGCTTTGAGGTAAGTTTTTGCAATTTATTTATTGTTTATCTGGGTGTTAAATTAGTGATTTGCGCACCCGCATGATCACCTCACATGTTAGAGAAATATATTTAAAATCAATCCAATCTGCCTGCAAAAAACATTTTCAAAATAAAAGAATGGTACCAAAAGGGCATTAGAGAAATCTAGTATAACCAAGTCCCCGTACCCATAGTCTCTGGTTCGTAGGAGTAAAGTAAAACTCCCGTTACTTTATTTGGGTTTCTAATCGACCCACAAAAAATAGATTAGTGACGATTCCTAGATAAAATCTATATGCATGTTAAGAACTTGAACTTAAATCGCGAATTTGTATGGGCTTGGGAGAGCCCGAGTTAAGTCTAAGCTTAATAATCAATTAGCCAAATTTTAGATGGTTCACCTGAAAAATTGGTCGCGACGGCTTGGCGACTCTGCTGGGGACTTGAGTTGAAACTCTTAGTGGACTTAGGCCAATTTTATTTTTTGAAAAATGTTTTTTTTTTCAGCTAGAATCCCAGGTAAGTCCCTAACATTTAAGGTGTTAAATGTTTTTGCAGATTGGGAGATATAAGGAGAGTAGTCTTTGCTAACCCTTATCTTGCAGGTTGGAGTTGATGATGAATGTTTTAAATTCAAGTTATTGAAAGGTTGCTTGATTTAAATTGTTGTGCATGCCTTGCATTTAGCACTACACTATCGCATACACAATCTGCCGCCGGACCTGGGCCGCACTAGGATATTTAGGATGGTATTGAGTTGGATACGACTTCAACCGCGAGGCCGCGTAGTAGAGGTTGCCCAACTCAATCCTGAAAGTTTCTCTCTTGGTGTCAAGAATGTTTACCTCTACCCGCGAGGCTGCGTCGCATTGGGGTATCATTCTTGACTGAGCCGGAGTTAAGAGGACTTGACTTAGCATGCGAGGCTGCAACTAAGTCATCCCACCCTTTTAACTCCATTTTGTTAAGCTATTTAGATAGAAATCAAAACTCACACTTCATGCGCTTGTCTGTGTGATTGCCGTTGATTTTCCTTGGTGAAGTAAGTTTTCTATCCTTATACCATGCAATTTATTTTGGTCCGTCCATGACAATGTAGGGTAGTCATTTGATCTAATGCCTTTGTCGATCAGAAATGAAGTGAGGGAATTGTCATGCAATGAATCATTTGGAAAATAAAAAAACTTTGGAGAATTCTTTTTCAATTCATGTCTAGAAAATTTGATCTTGCTAAGGTATCTATTTTTCTAGTTCTCTTTAGGAAATTCTCTTCTTGTAAGAACTTTTCATAAAAAATAAAAAAAAAAATGAAAAAAAGAGTTGATAGATCATTGTCATGGATTGGTTCGCTATTTGCACCTCATACTTATGCATTTTCATCCATTTAGGTGGCAACGGATCCTCCACGCTCACCCATCATCACACGATTTAGACCAAGAATGGCCGACCAAAGCGAGATGCGTGATCGCATGTCCTCCGTGGAAGATCAACTCAAACAGTTAGCCGCTTCCATGCAGCTTATAACAGCTCAACTTCAATCCTTCCAAGTAAACCTGAATCCTCCACCCGCTCTCCCCGAGATAGTAGTCCCGAGGCAGGCAAATAGGGCCCAAATGCGTGATGACGAAATGCCAGGGCTGGAAGATGACACGGTCCTTGTTAGAAAGGCCAAGTTAGACAATGTTCCTAAGACGGATTAGGATGAGTGCGTTGCAAAGCTAGAGGAGAAAGTGAGACAGCTGCATGAGTCACAAAGCTCACTCCCATTCGACCTCTCGGTCTATGAGAAGGTCAAAATGCCGAGCAAGTTCAAAATGCCAGAATTTGAGAAGTATGACGGGACATCTTGTCCGAAATCTCATTTGCAGATGTACCACGTGCGCATGGCCCAGCACATAAAAAATGAGCCCCTCATGATCCAATCATTTCATGCAAGTTTGACCGGGCCCACACTAAACTAGTACGTGACGAAGAACGTAAACCTCCTCGAAACCTGGAACGAAGTGGCAGACACATTCTTCAAACAATACAAGTTCAACATGGACATTGCACCTTCCTAAGAAGATCTTGAGAGGATGGAGAAGAAGAGGAATGAATCATTTAAGGAGTATTCCGTGAGATGGCGAAATCTGGTAGCTCAAATGACTCCTGAGCCTACAGATAAAGAATTGATGAAATTGTTCGTCAAGACTCTCCCATCTGAGTTCCGTAACCGGATGGCTAGCACATACATTGAAGACTTCAACCAACTTGTTCCCGTAGGAGAACAAATTGAGATGGGGATAAGAGAAGGGTGGTTTACCGAGCCATCTAACAAAAGGTTTTCTACCAAGAAGGAGAAGGACCTTGAAGCTGAGATTAATATGACCTATTCTCAACCGAATCATGGTCGCACTCCAGTAATTAAAATTTCTACTGAGCAACAAGGTGGAGACCATCAGCTCCCTGGTTGACGAGGTAATGTTAGAAGACAGTTCACACCTCTTCCTGGACCCCTATCCAAAGTTTTGCCTGTCCTTCAAAAGAAGGGATTACTCTCTACTAAGCCGAAGCGACCAAATCCCGAGCATTATCCTGCATATAATCTCTCCGAAAAGTGTGACTATCACATGGGAGAAGTTGGTCACTCCACTAATGATTGCTATGTTTTGAAGCATAAGGTCCAAGACCTCTTGGATACAAAGGCGTTCTCTTTCAGCAGTAATCAGAAAAATCCTCCGCCCAACCATGATGGAGGCGCAAATGCTGTCGCTGAGTGAAGAAGTTCTTATCTTCTAGGACTTCAAGTTTTTTAGGATTTCATGCTTTCTGAGATTTCAATTATTGCTTTTGTTTCTAGGGTTTACTTGTTTGCATTTTCCATTTCAATAATGTAATTCATTTGATTATATTCAATGAAATTACAATTTTATTTCCAATTTTGAGGGCATAATGAGGCACACCAAACTAGTCCGGTGACGATATCCAACAATGAAAAGAAAATATCATCCAAGGAGAATTCCGAGGACTGGGCTTCTTCATGTTTCCTCATCCAAAAAAAAAAATCCAAAAAAAAAAAAACTTTTGAAGCCATTTCCAAAAGCATGCATTAGGTTAGCACTGTTTAATTTTCTAACTCATTTACTTCATGTTTCAGAGAATTACTTTTTTGATCTGATGAGAAGGCATCTGAAAAGGCACATTAGGTTGCAATAATAGATTAATTGGCTCAACTGTTATTCAACAGATGTCGAATTGGGAGTACTACAGATTATAGTAGTGACATGACTGAGATAAAATGAATGTGCAATTTGAATTCACCTTGATGTTGCATAGTATCCTATTCATGCACGTTCTCTTATGCAGGGGCAAAAGCGGATAGGGACAATCCAAAGACATCAACTGCTGAGGCAATCCCATTGTAGATGAATCCTTGAATAAATGCTTAAAACCATTTTGCAGTGTGGAAAACTGTTTGTTTTGGAGTTGATAATTTTTCATGCCTAAAGCTGTTGAGCTCTTTTTTTTTTTTTTTTTTTTTTTTAAAGATTTTGCATGATGACTTTTAGCCACCAATTCCACTAAAGAACATCAAGATTGACTAATTTAATGAATGATGTGGAATTGATTGAGCATACTAAATGAGAAGAGTCGGGATGATGAAAGGCAAACCTTATCTTATACTCAGTCCCCTACTCATGCACTCGTGAGATGAGTGTAGGAAGGTTCACATACACAAGGTAAAGAGTTCTCTCGCAAAAGGTACGGCAATCAAAATGATGAAAGGCAATTCATTTCTTTATCCCAAACACTACATGTGATCCATTGCTTAACCCTTTTGAGCCCATACACTTATGGATATTCTTTTCAAATTACCCATGTCAAGAATCACCCCACATTGGGGCAAATGGGAGATAAAATGGCATCATGAGGTGAGGAAAATGAATTGAAATTTTCTCGCTCTCACTTGCATCAATCTTCAAGTCGTGCTATTGCATTAAATTCATGTGTTAACTTAAGTGCCTTAGGATGATGAAGAGCATTTCTTTCTCTATCCTACATACTTATACCATTTGCATAGCCCACTTGAGCCTACAATTTCATTTCTTTAAACCTAGTTAGTGATTATCCCCCATACTGGGGCAAGGCAAAAGGCAAATGAAGACTCTTGAAAGTTCGAGTGTCATTTAAAGTGTTGCTTGACGCATGCATTGTGCGCAAGGATTGAAATCAGAATGAGAACTAGGGGTAATGAAAAAGCAGTGTGCCTGGTAAAAGCAAAGCCAATGCCCGGAAAAGTGAAAGAAATCAAATATAGTGAGTCGTATCCCTAACAATGCGATACTAAAAAACTCAAATGCTGTTACAATCAATGGAGTTGTGATATGAAAATCTTCGACAGTGGAGAAGGAAAGTGGTGGAAATGTCAAGATGATCACCAACTTTGACCCCCTTAAATAGTTTTTGAGCCTAATGATCCTTTCATTTCTCAACCCACGAGCCAAGCCTATGTTACGTCCCTTGCAAAGTCTCTTCAGATTATGGCACTTGAATTAACCTAGAAGATTCACATGCTTTAAGCATAGCTCGAAGAAGTGCGAGCAAGATTATTTCTTTCTCATTTTGCAAGGTTATTGACTTGTAAACCCAGAGATGATTGCGAAGCTATTCTTTCAATAGCCTTGACTCAAAGTGTCCTTTTATTAAGCCGTTGACCAAGCTCACAATATAGTCCCTATTGAAGACCTCTCAGATTGGTAAGGTCGTACCGCTTGCGAGAATACTCGAACCCCTGTCGATATGGTGAGATAGAGTGATTCTCTTTTAAATGAGAGTGAGTGAAAGTCATTTCTAACCGAAAGTCTCTCATTTAGTATTCTTAAGAAATCCATGTCATAAGTGAAAATTATCTTGAATGGTAATTCTCTAGTGGAAATTTGGGTAATGCAAAGGTCATTATGCATGAACCCCGATTGAATTGATAAAAACTTCAGTGGATTTTGAAGTGTGCGTTCCAGAATAGCATTAATTGTTTATTTCTTTGGTGAATGCATTTTTGCTCTAATCATGTCTGACAGATAATGGTTTCTCAAAGACCCAAGAGCTTCTGACATTCAAGAGGTGAGAGGCCTCCACAGGATATCTAAGTTCCAAAGGACATATCCCCAAGAATCAAAGATATCACCAGGTAAGTATATCTCTACCCATACTTTAAATACTTGTCATTGTGCAGGTATTCTCTCCCAAGTGCATCAACACTTGACTCAGTCAAGCTGTCTTCTATATTGACCCAGCGTGCTTTCGTAGCCCGGTGTCCTTTAAATTGACCTAGCGTGCTTTCGTAGCCCAGAGTCCCTTTCATTGACCCGGCGTGCTTTCGTAGCTCGGTGTCCTTTATATTGACATGGTGTGCTTTCGTAGCCCAAAGTCCCTTTCATTGACCCGGCGTGCTTTTGTAGCCCAATGTCCTTTATATTGACATGGCGTACTTTCGTAGCCCAAAGTTCCTTTCATTAACCCGGCGTGCTTTCGTAACCCGATGTCCTTTATATTGACCTGGCGTGCTTTCGTAGCCCAAAGTCCTTTTCATCGACCCGGCGTGCTTCCGTAGCCTGATGTCATTTATATTGACCTGGCGTGCTTTTGTAGCCTAGAGTCCCCCTATCAAATCGGCGTGCTTCCGTAGCCCGAAGTCCCCCTTCTTAAACATGGTGTGCTTCCGTAGTCCAGAGTCACCTCATTAATTTGGGAGACATATCTTTAAGAATCAGAGATGCCACCAGGTAAGTATATCTCTATCCATACCTTAGATACTTGTCATTGTACAGGTATTCCTTTTTCAAGCACTAGCACTCGATGGAGTCCTCAAAGATTTTTCCAGATTCATTCTGATCAAGGCAACCGGAGAATGGTCCGGAACCTGGTTAGATGATCTATGCTACAATGCTAGACGACCGTAGAATGGTACGAGTCATGGAAAATGAATCACAGTTTAGGCGATCGTAGAATGGTACAGATCCTAGACGACACTTACTCAGGCGACCGTAGAATGTTACGGGTCCTGGAAAATGAATCACCATTTAGGCGACCGTAGAATGGTATAGGTCCTGGGAAAGCAGTTTCTTTGTGAAGCCATGTTACTATTATGGGCAACCATAGAATTGTACGAGTCCTGGACATGTAACGCCAACTATCTTGAATCATTCTACCTTCCTCGATGGTAAGTAATTCCAGGTAAGTTTCTTTATCATTTGCATTAGCATTTCCATGAATCATATAAATTGCATTCAAAAAAGGAATTCATTTTCCAACAAAAAGTCATTTAGTGCATATGCATAATTAAAATTAGGTCTCAATTTGTCTTTGAATGCAACCTTTATGAGCTCACCTTCAAAGAAGGGCAGCTGTTGACACCTAATTTTGGAAAAATAAAATTGCATTTTGAACAAATAAAAAGAAAAAAAATGAAAATGGGAGAAATTGATTTGATTGAATTATGCAAGGAAATATGGAATTTTGATGGATGTCCGGATTTTCTTAAATGCAGCAACAATTTTGAAATCAAGTGAAAAATGGGCAAGAATGGAGCTGATTGCCAAATCATATAGATTTGATTTAATGTGACAAGAAATGGTAACTCGGAAAATACCATGTAAAGATACCGTTTCGAATCACTATAAAAGAGAGGCTCATTTTTCATGACAAGGGGGGGAATTCGAAAAAATTTCAGAGGCAAAGTGAGAGGAAAATTCGTGAAAAGAGAGAAGAAAAGCTTGAAGAGAGCGAATTTGAAGGAAAAACCGAAAAAAAAATTGTTTTCTTCCGTTGAGCCAATTTTCCTTCGGTTTGTCTTGAAGAGTAAAAGTCAAAAAGAAGAAGGAAAAGTCACGTCTCGAAGGTCAAGACAAAGAGAAAGTACAACAGCAAAGGAACATGCGGCCAGCGGAGGGTGAAAAGAAAAAAAAACAGAAAAGAAAAGTTATTGTTTTTCTTCTTCGCCCTATCCGTTGAACCCTTGCTGCCCCTCGCCAGCAGCCTCCTCGTCGCTCTGCCTCTACTGACCCGCTTCTGCATCGACGCCCCCCAGTCGTCGATTCCCTGCACCGTTGCCGCACCCACGACGCTTGTCCGTGAACACCGATGCCACCCAACTCCTGCCCTGCTCTGTCCCGCCGCACTAGCATCACCCAATTTCACCGGAGATCTGCTCCTGCCCTGCGCTCGCGCCGCAGCTCGACCCTAATAGCGATGCCGCTTCTGCTCATGACCCAGCCATGCCACCGTGCCCCGCAAAGACACCTCTACCCCGTCTCACCTGAAGCCAGCAACGCCGCGCGACCCGACGCTGCTGACCCATTGCTTCTCCAACTCTCTGTGCCGCTGTTCCTTTCCACTCAGCCACGTCGTTCCTCCGTCAGTCACGACACCGCCGCCGTTGTCTCTCAGCCCAGCACCGCGCTTGATCCCGAGTCCCCTATGTTGAGCGACGCCCACAACAACACTACGCTGGTTTTGCGCGACCTGCTACTGCACGAACCTGCTTTTGCCGGACTTCGCCGGAGCTCCGACCACCGGGACCTTCGACCGGTGGTGACCAGCGACACCATAGCCGCTGCCCTTGCACCGTGCCGCCTCGAATCCGTTCGAATTTTTGAAAAAAAATTCAATTTAGGTAGAGATTTTTTTATTTTTAGGTAGATTTAATTGATCTTATTTTAGTTTTTGATATTTTATCTCTTTGGTTGAAATTTTTTCCAATGCATGGTTGAAATTCCTAATGTAGCATCCAATTCGCAACCGCACAAATTTTTATTCTATCTATAGGGCTTTAGATGGAATAATTATTAAAACGGGAGTAAAATTGATATCTTGATCTTTAAGGCTTAAGATCAATTTATTTATTTTATTAGTGAAATAATTAAGTTTGAATTTCAATTCGAATGGTGGATAACATTTGTGATGATTAGGGGGTTTGTTTATCTCTTAATTGCTCTATTTATCCCGAAAATACAAAAAATTGCATTTTGCATTCCATGTAGATTAGGATTGATTGCATGATAGGTTAGTTATTTTTGTGAGAAGGCATTTAGAATAGATAACATTCACTTTAGTTAGATTTTTATTGATTTTAATTATGAATTTTCATTAAAAAAATAAAAAAAATCATGCGTATGTCATGTAGAGTTAGGGCATCTTTTTGTACGTCACCACATATTAGGGTAAAATTGCACTTAGTTTAATTTTAGATAATATTTTTTCTTAACTTATTATAAGTTTAGATATTAGATAAATTGCATTTTAGGATTATTTTGGTTAAGATAATATTTTAGTTTAAATTAGGATTCGGCTTAACCTAATTCCTAATGCAAATTAAATAAAATCTTAATCTAGTTAAATAATTTTCACATTTTCCTAATTCCGAAATTTCATGAAAAAATACAAAAATGACTTAGGATAAATTAGTTTCAATCTCTAGGATAGATTGCATTCTTTTAAGAAAAAAAGAAAATAAAAAATGTCATGTGCATGTCATTAGGATTAGATTCATGAAATGCATGCAATTTAGTGATTGTTGCTAGGTCCATTTAATTAGAAATTACATGTCATTAGAATTAGGTCATTTAGTTAATATTGCATTGCATATTGCATGATTTTCATTAATTAAGTGAAAAAAAAAAGAAATTGTGTGTTAATTAGAAACCATATCTAGGGCTGTTGATGTGAATTTTAACATTGCAGATGCTTTCGTTGCTTTGAGGTAAGTTTTTGCAATTTATTTATTGTTTATTTGGGTGTTAAATTGGTGATATACGTACATGCATGATCACCTCACATGTTAGAGAAATATATTTAAAATCAATCCAATTTGCCTGCGAAAAACATTTTCAAAATAAAAGAATGGTACCAAAAGGGCATTAGAGAAATCTAGTATAACCAAGTCCCCGTACCCATAGTCTCTGGTTCATAGGAGTAAAGTAAAACTCCCGTTACTTTATTTGGATTTCTAATTGACCCACAAAAAATAGATTAGTGGCGATTCCTAGATAAAATCTATCTGCATGTTAAGAACTTGAACTTAAGTCGCGAATTGATATGGGCTTGGGAGAGCCCGAGTTAAGTCTAGGCTTAATAATCCATTAGCCAAATTTTAGGTGGTTCACCTGAAAAATCGGCCGCGACAACTTATCAGAAAGGTGACGACCGCTTATTATACTTTAATTTTAAATGTGATAAGTGCATATTATATTGCAATTTTAAATGTGATAAGTACTTATTAAATTCTAATTTTTTTAAGGTGATAAGTACTTATTATATTCCAATTTTAAAAGTGATAAGTGCTTATCAAATCCTAATTTTAAAGATGATAGGTCCTTATGAAATCCTCATTTTAAAAATGGTAAGTGTTCATGGTGTCCTATTTTCTTTAATGATAAGTACTTGTGAAATGTTATTTTGAAAGGTGGTATGCCGCATTGATAAAATGTTATTTTCTATAACGTTGATGCATGATTATTCTTGTGGATGAATAATCAACGGGTGGTCACGTGGAATTATTTCATGGAATTTGTGTGTGAATATTGCTAATGTATAACGTGTGAGCACTAAACACTCTTGCATTGGGTAATGAGAAAGATGAAAATTGGCTTGAGTGGTGATGTATGTTCTCGTGTGATCACATAATGATTTTGTAATTGTATGATTATAAGAGACGATACCCAATGGATTTCAGATGACCCTATGTCAATGGGATGTTGTTTGCAAATAGAGTTTGGAACGAAGCTTCTTAAATAGAATGCCCTCTTTGAGTGAGATCAAGATGATGCTGTGGCTGATGAAGCGAGATGATACCCGGTTATGCCGAGAGACCATCGATGCAGGTGTCGGTTGTAATAATATGAAATTATGGTCTTAAGAATAGCATGGTAGTATGGAATGCCATGTGATTCTCATGACGCTAACATGATGTTATGGCCTGCACATGTGTGGCATAGATTTATATGAGTTGCAGGAGACGCGTGCATGAATTACATGTCGTTGTAGTGGCTTATGTAGCATATGCATGCTCAATTAATCCTGCCTATAAATTGAGAAGTATGTGGATTTGTATTCTTGTGTTCGAACTCAAAGAATTTAGGTTAAGGTTAGATCTCTTCATGTTATAATTAAGACAAAATTTAGGCTTTCTATTTATCTGCCATCAACAATTAAGCCACATGTTTTGTGACATCCTGAATTTCAGGTTTTGTTTTCAATTAATTAAGTTAGGCTTTTCATCGACGCGCCTATAGTTTTTTTCTCTAAGTTGGCCACTCACGAGATAACTAGTCTATCAGGTGAAACCATTAAGGAATCTAAACGCAATAGACTCGAGAATTCAATCAAAAATCGACTACTTGACCGTGCTAATCTGCAATGGTCATTATGGCACCGTCAAAATCGATCAGAGACCGGAGATAGGTCGATTCGATAAAGGTATGTGATTAGGGTGTGGGTGTTCCACCTAATTGCAAAATTTCCGTCGAACAGCACTAGACTGATTTTTTTGTCATTTCTGTATCCTATGCCCATATTTGAAACCTCGAGATTTTCACGATAATCAAGAGTCGTCAATGTGTCGAAGATGTACAACGTGGCTCGAAAATAATTGACCACGGGTCAATTGCACTAAAAATTCCTAAAAGCTACCCGGTAGGTTAGGTCACGCTAAAATCGTGCTAGATTAAAATTAACCGTGAAATTGAACCCAATTTTCTGTCATGTAATGATTCATTTTAGGAACGCCGACTCACCCTCCGAAGATTTTTCTACAAACCGGGATTTTGGCAAAAATTCAAAGTAGGGCCATTTTTTACCGGGAAAATTAGAGGGCCGTTTTTTGTCGTGTTTTTTGGATTCAAGTTGGACAAATTGATGAGGAAAAATGTGAATTCAAGTGTGGGCACCTTGGTGAAATTTATAGGCATCGATTTAGGTTAAATTGGATGAGAATTGAAGGGGAATTTAATGAATTTAATGGCCTATGGTTCAGAATTCGTAAGCCTTGGGGTGTGCAACATTTGGGACCTCAACTAAAGCTTGTTGGGGAAGTTTTGTGAATGAAAAGAGGCTGAGGATGATAGCCAAGATGGTGGGGGCATGAACTTGAGTAGAATGGGATATTTATGCCAATTGGGTCCCCCTCTATCTTTAGCAGCTTCTTCTTCTCCATTGAGCCACCTTTATCCATTGTTGAGTGTGCTTGGAAGCTTGAGAGAACCAGAGAAACCGAGCATAGCCTCCCCCTTCACCGTCGACCGTCCCCGCCGCCATCTAGCACCGTCGCATGTTGTCGCGCCACCCACGAGCCCACACGCATCGTCCAACTCGCCCACGCCTCTATCGCGCCCAGCGGTCGTCCGTGAGTTGCCTCTGTCCACCATCGAGACCTCCAAGCCACCGTCTAGGCCATCGGAACCACCACTGTCGCTGCCTAGCCTTGCTGCAGCCACCGCCGCCCGCCTTGCTCATTCCAATCCAAACCAAGCGCTACACCAACTCTTTCGGCCCAAGGACAGAGTCGAAAGGCCAGCAAGGGTCCTTGGTCTTCAAAGCCCATTTTTAGGCTCGTTCGGACCTTGCTTGGTGTCACCACAAGCTTGGTTTTCGCCCGCCTTCACGTCACCGTTGCCGTGAACTCATCAAAACGCTAAACCGGTGAGTTTACTTGCTAAACTCTGCTTATTTAAGCTAATTAAGGTTTAGGTGGTTAGTTAGATTGGATTAGTGGTTTAATTATTCAATTGTGCATGTTAGGTGGTTAGATTAGACTAATTAGGGACTAGATAAATTGTACTATTTATCTAAATAGGTTCGGAAATTTTTTAGGCCTGTTTAAGTGGTTAGATTAGCATTTCTGGCCTAAATGAGCAATTATGGTATTTAATTTGCATTATTTAATTAGGAATTTATTTAATTATTTATTATTTTCTGAAAATTATACCGTGATAGCCTGTGATCGGAATTTCATGCTAAGTGCAATGGTGCACTTAATTTCTACAATTGAGTGTTAAATTGTGCAAATTGAGTGGTGATTGTAATTTTGAGTATTTAATTCAAAATTTGGAAATTTTAGTCATTATTTAGAAATTACCGAATGTCGGGTTTTGACATCGAAAAAGGTTTTAAAGACTATATCAAATAGTGGGATTTTGAAAGGAATGGTATCAATTTTTCTAGTTCAAATTGGCTGTGTACCCACACACGATTATTTTTACCGTGTGTTTTTAATACCAAAAAAAAGGGCTAAGTACGTTACTTTGATTGGGACAATTGAGTGCAAAGCACGATGTCTTGGCCAAGAATTGGATGGGTGCATGAATGGTTATGAGAACCCGTCCTGAGTTGTTAAGTTAGACATTGCCCCTATATGGGATGCCCTATCAATGGATGCCGGTTGCAGTAGAGGCCGGACCGATACTCCTTTATGGAATGTCGTCGACATAGTGACATGCCTGGTTACTCTAGAAGACCGCCGAACATCGAGTAGGCCGTGCCCATGTGTGGCCGTGATTAACAATTAGAACGCATGCTGAGTGAAATTGACGTGCCGAGAATTGAATGTTTTCCTCATGATTGCATTTGGACCATCGTGAAGTCTTATTAGGCCATAAACACTAATCTAACCACCTAAACAGGCGTAGAAAATTTCCGAACCTATCTAGATAAATAGTACGACGACTTTAGCCCATAATCTATATGTTCTAACCACCTAACATGCACAAACGGATAATTAAATCACTAATTCATTCTAAGTAACCACCTAACCCTAATTAGCCTAAATTAATCACCCACTAAGCATCATTAACTCCCTAAGCAGAGCTTAGCAAGTAAACTCATTAGTTTAGCGTTCTGATGAGTTCACAGCGATAGCGACATGAAGGAAGGCGACAACCAAGCCTACAGTAACACCAACTAAGGCCCGAATGGGGCCCAAAATGGCCAATGAAGGCTCACGGCCCTTGCTAGCTTCGGCCTCTACTCCTGGGCCAAAGGGACTGCTCGAGCGGTTGACAACAGCAAGGAGGGGTGGCAATGGCTACGGCGGCTCAAGTGGGGCTCGACGGTGGTAGACGGCGACTAAAATGGTAATGGCGAAGCTTCGACTGAACAGACAGAGGCTCAGGAGGAGCGAAATGGCGGCTGGCGACAAACAGGCTCAGGTGTGCGAGTGAGCAACACTGGTGGGCGAGCGGCGGTCGGACGACGAACAAGGGCGGTCAACGGGCAAGGGGGCTGGCTTGGCGTGATTTCTCTAGTTCTCTCTCAAGCTCTCAAGGTTCAACAATGGATAAAGCATGCACAACGAAGAAGAAGAAGCCAGCTGAAGATGGAGGGGCCCAAATTGCCTCAATAGTCAAGCTAAATATCCCAAAACCCTCAAGTGGCTGCCCCACCATGCATGGCTGTCACCCCCAACCATTATCCACTCCCAAGCTTCCCTAAGAAGTCTCCCAAATGATCCAAAAGTGGCTGCACCCCATTGGCTACGAATTTGGACAATTTCCCTCAAATTTCATCCAATTCTAACTCAATTGAACTTCAATTTAATCCAATTGAGGTCTAAGAATTGTAGCCAAGGTGCCCACACTTAAATTCACATTTTTCCTCATCGATTGAACCAACTTGACAACCAACGGTGCGCTAAAAAACGGTCTCTTAAATTTTCCGATCCAAAACGACCCTATTTTGAATTTTTTCCAAAAATCTCGATTTGCAGAAAAATCTTTGGAAGGTGAGTCGATATTCCTAAAATGAATTGTGACATAATAGAACTTTCAATTTCTGAATTCGGGTTCAAATTCGTGGTTAATTTCAATTTGGCGCGATTTTAGTGTGACCTACCGGGTAACTTTTAAGAATTTTTAATGCAATTGACCCGTGGTTGATCATTTTCGAGCCACATTGTACATCTTCGACACATTGGCGACTCTCAGTTATTGTGAAAATCTCGATATTTCAAATATGGGCACAGGGTACAAAAATGACAGAAAAATCGGTTTAGTATCGTTCGATATAAATTTTGCAATTAGGTGGAATCACCCTCACACTAATCATATACCTCTAACGAATCAACCTATGTCCGATCTCTAATTGATTTTGACGGTGCTGTAGTGACCCTTATAGATTAGCACGGTCGAGCAGTAGATTCCTAGTCAAATTCTCAAGTCTATTGTGTTTAGATTCCTTGACGGCTTCACCTGATAGACTAGTTATCTCGTGAGTGGCCAACTCAGAGAAAATAACTATAGGCGCGTTGAGGTCACCGTTCAGTTTCTCACCCTTATTGAGGTCAACCACAATTGTCTTGCATACCGAAGCCATAATCAATTGTTACAACACATTGACATAATAAACACAGGATCGACACTAGCACATTTTCATAATAACGTACTTATTTAATTTGCAGCAAAAATAAATTAAATTAATGATACTTCAAAAAAAAGATATAGAAACGAAAATGCACTATGTTCTCAATTAGCTTCAATGTACAATTGTTCTACTATTATTAAATAGTTTAATTTGCACAAATTTTAAGTTCTAGGTGAGAACTCCTTTGAATTCTACCAACCTACGAACTCCTACTAGAAAAAGAATAATTACATGACCCCATGTAATTTCCACATTTTTCTACTACTATCAAAAGGCATGATGTAAACCAACCAAAAAAAAAAACAATCATGTGGCAATTATAATCAAAGGCAAAATTCAACGCATAATGAAAAAATCAAAGATCTTCAACCACTGTTCGAGTTTGCTCGAAATCAAGAAGTGGTAAGCACATTAAACCATGTACATACTATCATCGAACCAAGCTCTACATAATATATATGCGGTCATTTTCTTGGAGGCTAGCTTTTATATTTCCAAAAACATAAGAAATACAAGTTAAAAAGAATAAAAAATGCACTTATACCCCAAAAATCCATGTACTTAAGATTCCATACACAATGTAGAGCACATCCATACGAATGAAGCGCCACCAACCACACACCAATTGAATCTCCCATGCACCGACACACACTCGCCTAAGTGCGCAGCATGTGTGGCGCATGTGCCAACTATTGGAGAAAACTTCCTTATTTGTTTTGAAGTTGACAAAACGTTTCCATCTATCAAAGTCTGAAGACCGCCAGACTCAAGACTTAAAGTCTACCCTCATTAATAGTTTCTAGATCGACAAAGAAATCTTATTCAGATGTAAGGTTATCTTTAAGGATTTGATCCGTTTGGTTGAAGATTATCTCACGGCTGGAGATAGCATCTAAAAATATATTATTCGTATTGCAAATAATTCGAGTAATTTGGATCCATTGATTGGCGAAGTATACTTGGAAGGTTCTACTTATGGAAACTTAGTTCCTGATTGTATGGGCGAGCAGGATTGGTGGGCTATCTTCACATTCCTTAATTAACTCGAGATCTCTCTAATTGATTATGTCCAATGGGTAGATTGGAAGAACTCCTTTGGAAGGTGCCAATGGTTATGAATGCATGGAGGAGTATAGAAGGAGGATGCTCTAGTTATTGGAATGTGTGCCTAATAGATAAATTCCAAAGTCTGAAGCTCCTTGTTCTTTGCTAATTCATTTATTGAGCGAAAATTTGTACTCAAAAGAGAGTTTAGACATTTGTGAGACCTTGAGGAAGTGTAACAGAGTGTTTACACTGTGAAATCAATGACGTGACACTGTAATGACTCTTTTGATTCATAGTGAAATCTAGTCGATAAGCTGTCAATGCGAGAGAGTGGACGTAACCATGGATTAAGCCGAACCACTATAAATCATCGTGTCTTCAATTCTCTTTCCCTTATCCCTTTACTTAGTTCATAGTCTTATATATATATATATGTCATCGATATATCCCCTGTAAAAATTCTCTTGTATGGCTTTATAAATTCTATGCCATCTTGGCAAAAATTTGTTTTGATGCAACATTTAAAACGTCTTTTTGTAAAATGTCTTTGGCTGATTTGCAATCAATTCTCAAGAGAAATTTTTGATTTAATAAATCTCCTTGGAATTTTGATATAGATAAAACTATAGCAAGTATTTCTTTTTGATTGTCGAATAATTTTGTTGAGTGGAATTCCAATGTTTTGATATAAATTGAATAAATTGTTCTTTGTTGTTATTGACTTGTTTGAGAATACCACCATAACCTAATTCTGACGCATCTGTTTCTACTATTTTGAAAGTGGAGGGATCAGCAAGATGTAAGCATGGTATATCTTTGACATGAATTTTTATTTGTTTGACAATGTCTGTATGGACAGAGGTCCATGGTGGAGGATCCTTTCGTAACCTTTGATGTAAAGGTTTGCAAAGGATATTTATATTAGGAAAGAAATCTAAAATATAATTGAGGCTCCCAAAACCTTTGTAATTGAGTTTTGTCTTTAATCTCATCGGGGAATTTATCGGAAAAGAGATTGATCTTTCTATGGGAGTGATGGTGCTTAAATGGATGTAATGACCTAAAAATCTAATCTTGGTTTTGAAGAGTGCAATTTTAGTAGGAGAGACTACAAGACCGCTTTGTATGATTATTTTTATGAAAGTGGATAAATGTTTGAAATCTTTGTTCTATATTGGAAGAGAAAACTAGAACATCATCTATATAAACTATGATGTATTCTGAATAAGGATTGAAAATCTCGTTCATAATTCTTTGGAATTCGAAGGGGCATTTTTGAGACCGAATGGCATAACATTCCATTCATATTGGCCAAAAGGTACTGTAAAGGCTGTCTTGTATTTATCTTTTTCACTAACTTGTATTTGCCAGAATCCTGATTTCATGTCAAATTTAGAAAATATTTTTGATCTACAAAGTCTATTCAGTAAATCTTTTTTGTTGGGTATAGGGTATCTTATCCATCTAAGGGCTGTATTAAGAGGTTTGTAATTAATAACTAACCTGGGAACTCCTCTTTCTAGTTCAGCATTTTTATTAACATAAAAAGCAGAACAACTCCAAGGTGATTGGCTTTTTCTTATGAGTTTTTTATTTAAGAGATCTTGTATTTCTGTTTGACAAAATTTTAAAACTTCTTGGTTCATTTGTGTAGGTCGGGCTTTGGTAGGAATTTTGTTTTCAGAAAAATCATGTTCATAAGGTAAATCGACGATATGCTTTTTCCTTTCCCAAAAGGCATTGGGTAGAGTAGAGCATATAGTTTTTTCTATGTGTTTTTGTAGAGAAGCTATTTTTTCTATGATGTTTGGTTTTATGAGATTTTCTTCTATTCTTTTGAACTCTAAGTCTTCTTTTAAAAATTCAAGCTGGTTTTCTTTGTCTTTTATGAGGCGCTTTATTTCTGAAATGGAATGTTCTTGTAAAATATTAAGACTTCTTTTCTGCGGTTTTGTTATGAAATTGAAGGTGATTTTTTTGTTTAAAGCATGAGTTTCTATACCTTCATTAGTAACAGACAAAGGGTTGAATCAATTGTATGAAAGGTGTTCCAAGGATAACCTGTTGTCTCATGTTTTTAACTAAAAGAAAAGATGTTTTGTAAGACATTTGGTCTTTTATTATTAGGGCTTCCGGTAACTTCTATTGTATATTCAGCTTGTCTCCGAGGCTGATTTTAAAGACTCGAGATGTTTTGTCAAAGTATCTTGTTGGAACAAGGCCTTCCTTGATACAATTGAGGTCACCCGTATCAAAGAGTGCCATTGTTTCAATAATATACTCATTATTGATTTTTATCTTAATATTTATTATCCATTTCCTAGATGTGATTTCGTTAATAGCATAAGAAAAGTGGATCGAGGTATCCGGAGTACTAGCGATTTCATTTTGGTCTTCAAGTTTTGTTGTTCTTTTTATGACAAGAGACTTTATATCGAAATTTCTTGTTTCATTTCTCGATTGAGTTTCTTTTAATGCTTGTATTTCTAACTTTTGTTGTTTTATTTCATTTTGGAGGTCATTAATATTTATAGGTCCGACTTTGTGGTTTTTTGTTTCTATTAAGAATGTCTTTAAGGTTGTATGAAGTATTACGCTTGGAAGTAATGTTCATAGAAGAGTGAAGTCTATCTAAGTATTCTTTTTCGCTTCAGGGTCAAGTATTTTGTCGGCGGTGCTTTGAGAAGGAATTCTTCTTCTTTTGTTAAGACGTTTACTTCAAGAGTATGTTTTTCCGGAGAAGCGTCTTCATATTCGGAATCGAAGAGGAATCTATCTCATTAATCAAGACCTTCTTCCTCAAGAAATTCATCGAAGAAGTATCATCATTTTCTATGAAGATGTTATTTAATTGATTAAGAGTATTGTCATCTAAAGAAAGTTCATTCAATTTTTTATTAATCCTACAATATTTTGAAATATGACCTTTTCTTCCACAAGAATAGCATTTGATGTCTTTAAAATTTTTCTATCGGTATGATGAGGTCTATTTTGAGTATTCGATGTCTTTGTTTATTCCTACGAAAAGGAGGTTTGTTGTGATGTTTCTTTGTTTCTTTTTCAGGAGGACAAGTTCCCTTACATTTTGATTTTGTTTTTTCATTATAGGAGGGGTCGTATTGAGCACAAAAATCTCCTAGACTCCTATTGGTGAGGGATTGTTCTTCCTTGAGTTGTCTTTGTAATTTGATTGTTTTACACATTTGTGTTCCTTGTCTGTAAACATAGGAGACTATCTCTCCATAAGAAAGGAGATCATAAGGAATTTGACCGCTGTATTCTTCTCTAATTTTATCTCTAACTTGGTCACCTATAATCTGAGGTAAACCGGCTAAGAATTTTTCTTTCCAAAAAGGTTGATTGCGCTCGGATCTAATAAGAACCCTTTGAAAGAAAAGTTCTTTGTATTCTCTAAATCGTCCTAAAGATTTGCAACGCATATTGGAAAGGAGATCTTGGTTTCTATCCCTAATATGTGAAGGATCTCCTACAAAGTGTTGTGAAATGGAATAGATAAGGGTATTGACCGCATCTTGGATGAGATGACCTTGATCATCATCCATGCGTTGTCCAAAATCATCTACCTTATAAGCGGTTAAAATTTGTGTCTTTTGTTCATCCGTGAGGTAGTTATCCCACCAACCTTTTAGCTGTCCAGTGAAGCCAGCTACTAAAAGATTAGCAACAGCATGGTCAGAAACATCTTGCTGTGTTTTGTAGGCATTAGCAAGCATCACCATGTTGTTAAGGATGTTCATGACATTGGTTTCGCAACACCATCAATGTTCCATTCATAGATGGCGTCGGGAGAATATTTATTCTGTATTTTTGCGATGATTCTTCTTGGGCAATGTCTGGTGGGGTAGCTCTACTATAATAAAGCTTCTCGAAGTTGTCTCCAATTGAGTCTCGTTAATCTCATTAACCTGTCTCATTTTCGAGGGGTTTGGTTAGGGTATTAATGGTGGGTTGGTCTCAGTGTCTCTAATGATAAGATTCTGGAATTTAGGAGTGTCTAGTATAGGATCGGGTTCCAACTTTGATTTTCCTAAGAGTTTTTCTTTTGTTCTATGGCTTTGGCAAACTCGGGCTAAGATTTTTTGGAAATTCAAAGGCTTTAAAAATGGGTTTTTTGAGAGTGTCAACTTGTGGTGTAACAAGTTGAGTAGGATTCTCGGGAGGTGGATTCCATCCTATTCAACTGTTTTCCTATGGTTACTAAATGTTGATTAGTAAAATTGTTTTGTTCAATAACTTTGTGGATGTAGAGAGAGTCTCCTTTATCTGGAAGTCTAAAAGGAGTGGCTGAAACCTCGCTATCTCCATGCTGTATTTTTATTCTCCTAAGGGGTGGATGATTGGATTCTATGGTTTCACCATTATCAAGTTTCCACTTATAATGATGATCTAAAACAAATATTTCTTTAGGTTCGAGGAATTGTTCTTCTAACCAATCAAAGAAAAATATATGGACTTCATATTCATATATGTAGTCGTAATATTTTTGTTTGATGTCTTTTGCTTTATCAGAAAGGTTTTGAAGAACCATTCTCCGATTTGTTTGTTGTTTTCAGAATTAAATTCTTTATTAAGAAAAGTTTTGTTTGGCTCAAAATGTTTTTCTAAAACATTAAGCTCGGCATCTATCATTTGTGAATAAGTAGGAGAATGATGAGGAGAGTCTCAGATATCTACGGGTGGTTCGGACCGGTTCGGGCTGATTTTGTTGATAAATAGGCCTGGAAATTCCTGATCTATTATCTAAACCACTAATTTCTGGTTCAAGAGGTGTCTCATTATTACTTCTACCGGTGGAAGGAGGTAAAGGTGTTGTACTTCTTGTGGGAGTGTCTCTATGTATACTAGGAGGAGGAGTGTTTCTATGTGTACTAGGGGGGATGGTGATTATAGGAGGAAGATTAGGATTAAGATCTATGGACCTTGTATAGGAATTATGGAAAGAAGGACTAGATCTTGAATCGAAAGATCTCTGGGAAATCTAATAGTCACTCTTCCTTCTGGGTGTTGAATGACATTAGTAGGGTCTGCGTATTTTGAACAACTTGTTGGGGAATTTGGTTTTCTAATTCCCATTGTTCTGTAAAGTAACTTGATTCCAATTAATAGACCTAGGAATTGTCGTATTTGCTCTAGTAATGTCAGTTTGGAGAAGAAGTGTTTCTCCTCGTGGACTATGTTTGAAAGCATTTTCTCCAAAAGCGGAGGACATGGCTTTATAATGGATTCTATAGACAAGGGCTAAGGGAATAGATCCATCTGCTACTTTATAATTATGGGTTTTGTTTTGGAGTGTTAGAGCTCGAGAATGTTCTTGTCTTTAAGGGAAACCGAGAAATTGGGATAACAGTCAAAATGTATAGGTCCTTTGCGAGACTTGTCTCTACAAAGTGCCAAGAATAGATTCATCATAATTTAAAAGACGTGAATCACGTAAGACTAAGAGAATGGAAGTATCAAGGCCTTCTTTAGTAAGAGGTTTGACTCCTACTTGAACTAGTCCTATATGAATGTAGTTGTATTTTTGTTTGTGCTTTAGGATGGACTCTTTGTTCAAAAGATGTATTTTTTCATAAGAATTAGAAAGAGGAACATCTCTTTCTTCGATAGTTATGACATAGTCTGATTTTTGAAAAACTTCAATTTAGATTGCTTGTATATTTCCTTAAGCTGTATTTTAGGAATTTCCCAATTTTCTATAGATTTGTTGAAATCTTCTATCCTTACTTCTTCTCTATGTATAGGACTGGATCTGAGTCCATTTGTGATAGAGAACTAGAGGAAGATGTAGATCTTCTATGTAAACTCATACTTAAGATCGGAACTATTCCTTCTTCAAACCGTTACAGAGCTAAACCAACGGTCTAACAGCCACTCAGGGACTTACGGCCTGGACCACTCTGTAGAAACAAGAAGGATGCCAACGAATGGCTCTCGATCTAAGAGTATGTTTTTACAAAGACTATCTATACTTTCCTTCTGGCTCTGATACTATAAAGGGGTTAGGATCGGAGTACTATATGAGAGAACAAGAAAGTATAAAGGATTAACAGATCTATATGAAAGCAGAGAAGGATGTATAACAATAAGAAACAACAAGAAAGTAAATAACT
Organism: Eucalyptus decipiens; assembly: GCA_014182575.1. NCBI lineage: Eukaryota > Viridiplantae > Streptophyta > Magnoliopsida > Myrtales > Myrtaceae > Eucalyptus > Eucalyptus decipiens. The sequence continues at coordinate 21,274,542 of CM024609.1, read as the reverse complement.
TAAATAAAATCGCGAGAATTAAAAATAATATAAAGACCAAAGGCAATATATAAAATATAAAGTAAGAGTATGCATAAACAAAAACCAACCATGAAGGTGGTATGAACTTGTATTATATAAAGCATGAAAGCAGAGAAGGATGTATAACAATAAGAAACAACAAGAAAGTAAATAACTTAAATAAAATCGCGAGAATTAAAAATAATATAAAGACCAAAGGCAATATATAAAATATAAAGTAAGAGTATGCATAAACAAAAACCAACCATGAAGGTGGTATGAACTTGTATTATATAAAGCTGAAAAGCTGAAATTACATGTATTGAGATGCAGAAACTTAGATGCAAAAACTTAAAGCATCAAGTCATCCACTAGGGCGGTAATCCGCACTCCAGGGAGTATTGATGTCTGTATTACAAGAAATGGTTAACCAACTATCATGTAAGTTGGTTACCCTGTATAAAACAATGTATATGAAAACTAACTTACTTTGAAACCAGGGGATACAAGGTAAGAGAGCTTGGAGATGAAAGAGATGAGGATGGAGATGGAAGGGATGAAGGATTACAAGTGAGAGAGAGAGAAGGAGAAGAGAGAAATTCAGAAAATTTCGGGTCCCCTTCTTCTATGTCGAGTGGGTGTATTTATAGCGAGTGCTACGGTGAAATGCTACAAAGTCTTTGAACGAAGTGTAAAGTGAACGACCGAGTGAACAAAGTGTATGAACAAGTGTATGAACAAAGTGTGTGTCTACTACGCTCCGGTGTGTAGCCTTTTGCGCCGTTTGTAATAGTAACTGCATGTGATGTCTTTTAATCTCTGTCCCGTTGATCCCGTAGCGATCGTCTTCATTAGTGTTTCCACTATGATATGACTGGAAGATCCGTCTTGACTGTTTTGAGATTTGGAAGATCCACATTGTGATTCTTCCGCTTCTGAGAGCATTGTCCTAAGAATGTTGCAGTATTCATCTCTGTTTTGGACTGCTGCAAGTGCTGCACTTGCCATGGATTTTCTGTAAAACGATGTATTTGATGGGGATGCGATTATTTGGGTTTTCGGCTATTTAGCCATGTTTTAACCGCAGCCGGATCCTTGATCAAGAAATCTGAATCCATCCCACCACTTGGTTTTGTATTTTCGGACAAGTGTTGGTATACCCGGTTTTTTGGATGTATTGTATTCAAATTCCCATGCTTTACCCACGAGATTCTGAATATTATAAAGAAATGCATAAGGCATGGGAACCTTATATCATGAGGTGTTGGTATGAATTGTTCACTGAAAATCTTGTATCCTTGTTTGACCGTGGGGTGTAATATTATGTCCAAAGGACCAAAGAGATCCCACCAGAGTCAAACCCCTTTGGTAAGCTTTGTCTTGGGAAGTTGTCTTTGAAGAATAATAACCAGGAGTGTTGGAAATTTGTATTCTGTCGGAAAAAGACATTCCACCAAGCTTGTTGGTAGTCCCAAAAGTATGTATATGAAGAGGAGTATGGTAGACTTTGGGTAAGTCTGGTTTGGAATTTTCTGGGTGTATGGGGTGAGGCTCCCCGGTGTGAGGGGTGTATGACTTTACCGATGGATATAGTGGAATAAAGGATATTTTCTGTATTGGTTTTATCAGCAAAGTGAGTGAACCTTGCCGATTCTGTTTCCACTAAAATTTGCTCATAATAAGCAAGGGTTTTGTTTGTATTGTGTGGTTTGAAAAGCCAATTTTTTGGAAATATGTTTTCTGCAAATTTGATTGGATCTTTATCGAAGAATCCATCTTCCCACAATCAATATATTTTGAAAAGATGTTTTGGGAAAGAATTTTGATCTTTGAGAAAGAGGGTTGCACCTATATATATATATATATATATATCATTGCAGATATTTTATATCTTAAGTCTTTCGTTGTTATATAAATTGAATTAAGTTGCAGAGTTTTATAAAATTCGTTTTTACACCTATTCACCCCCCTCTAGGTGTTCATACTAGCTCTATCAATTGGTATCAGAGCTTGTGTACTCATTTAAATCGAAGTGTTTTTACTTCAGAGTTAAAGATCCATGGCTAATATGTTGGCTCCAGGTTTGGTTGAAGGGCAAAGCAACATCAGGACACCTTATTTCGATGGAAAGGAATACAGCATATGGAAAAATAAGATGAAAGCTTTCCTAAGATTGAAAGATCCTCTAGAATGGGATGTGGTAGACAAATGAATCATTCCTAAAACCACAACAGTCTCAGAAATGGGAAAAGAAGCTGTTGAGGCTAGTGAAATGACTCAAGAAGAGATAACCAAGAGACAAGCTATTGATGCAAAAGCAATTTATTCTTTGTATTGTGCATTATCTCCTATTGAATATAACAGAATATCTTCTTGTAAAACAGTTAAAGAAGTCTAGGATAGGCTAGACATCACCTATGAAGGAACCGATCGAGTGAAAGAAACCAGAATTAATATTCTGCCCGATCAATTTGAAGCCTTCAAAATGAAGCCAGAAGAATCTATCACTGACATGTTTAGTCGTTTTACAGAAATCGTGAATGGTCTTGAGTATCAAGGTCAACCAATCTCAAGACCCATGAAGGTTAACAAATTATTGCGTGGACTTTCCAAAAATTGGAATCACGTAAAGACATCATCAATAAGGGAGACACAAAGAATCATGCAACTCTTCGTTGACAAATTAATTGGCCCTCTTCAATCCAATGAAATGGAGCAAATCAACGAAGATGAAGATCCCAAATGTAAAAAATCTAATACTTTAAAATCTAATGATGATTATGATGTTACAGATTCTGAAGACGATATGGACGATGAAGAGCTTGTTCTCATGATAAGAAGGTTAAGAAAACTGAACAAAAATGGAAGAAGATTCAATTGGAAGAAACAAAGCTCTCAAAAGTTTCAAAACAAATCAGCTGAGGACGATGAATCCAATAAAGATGTGATTTGTTTTGAATGCAAGAAAAATGGACACATTAGACCCAACTGTCCCTTAGTGAAGAAAAAGAAAAGAAAAGCTAAGAAATATAGAAAGGCACTCAAAGCAGAGACTTGGAATGATACCGAATGCGAAGAGAGTGATGATGATTATGCTAATATTTGTTTAATGGAAAAATCATAATCAGATTCAAACTCTAAGAAAGATACAGACTCAGACTCAGATAGTGAAATTGAGGTAAGTAATTTTCAAATTCCTATTAAAGTCTCGAAATATATTAATGAATTGTGCCATAGTCTTAAAACCTCTCTTAAGAGGATTTCCGAGCTAAAAAGGGAAAATTCTGCACTAAAGCAACAAGAAATTTTATGGAAAGAAAAGTTTGAAAATCTTGATAAAATTTTTATAACTTTAAAAGAAAATGCAAAATCTCTTTCAAAATAAAACACACTTTTGAAAAATGATATTTCAAACATTTCAAAAAGGTTTTCCATGGGATCTGAAAAATTGGAAAAGATTCTTTCAGTACAAAGACCTTACTTTAACAAATTAGGCTTGGGAATGACATCTAAAACTATTCCTTTAATTGATTTTTCAAAAGTAAATGAAAGAATCAAACAAAGACCTACAAAAGCATTCTATAGAAATCATTTTCAAAAAATTTTTGTAAAACCTGTTGGCCGAAGTGCTCTTAGATGTTCTAAGTGTAATAGCTCAGAACACTTTGAAAAAGAATGTCTTATGGTTTGGAGGCCTATTAAGAAGGACTGGGCAAAGACCATATATTGCACTAACTCCACTAGACCCAAGAAAGTGTGGGTACCAAAGAAAACTTGAGTTTGTTTTTTAAATGCAGGTCACTATCAAGAAAAAAGGTCAAATGGTACTTGGACAGTGGATGTTCAAGGCATATGACTAGAGATTCAAGTTGTTTTATTAAACTTAAGCAAATAATTGGTGGAAAAGTTTCCTTTGGCAGAAACAGTAAGGGAAGAATAATTGGATGTAGAACTGTAAAAATAGGAAGTCTCACAATCAACAACGTCTCCTTAATGGAAGGACTCAATTACAATTTGTTCAGCATCAGCCAATTGTGCGACACTAGATTCAAGGTCAATTTTCAATAAGGAATATGTTCAGGCATTAGTAAAGATCTTTCACAATCTTTTACTGAATGAAGATATGGAAATATATATCTTTTGGATATCAATCCAGAAAGATATCAATGTCTAATTTCAATTCAAGATGAAGAAAATCTATGGCATCGAAAACTTGGGCATATAAACATGAAGCAAATTGCAAAGATTTCTTCAAAGTTCATGGACTACCCAACCTGAAGTACCAAAAATTTGACTTATGGACACCATGTGTATTGGGAAAACAGGTTAGAAGTTCTTTCAAACTAATAAATCAAGTTTTCATTAATCGTGTACTACAGCTCCTACATATGGATCTCTTCAGACCAACTAGGATTCAGAGCATTGGTGAAAAGAAGTATTGCCTAGCAATAGTGGATGATTATTCACGATTTACTTGGGTATACTTTCTGGCAAGTAAGTTTGAAACATTTTCTTATTTTACTAAATTTACCAAGAAGGTTCAGAATGAGAAAGGGTATGTTATTTCAAGCATATGAACAAACCATGGAGGTGAGTTTGAAAATCAAGACTTTGCTAAATTCTGTGATTAATCTGGTTCTCAGCATGTGTTCTCATCTCCATACACTCTAGAATAGAATGGAGTTGTGAAAGGAAGAATAGATCATTGCAATAAATGGCTAGAACACTTTTAATTGAAAGCAACATTTCTTCTCATTTTTGGGCTGAAGCAGTTTCTACAGCATGTTATATTATTAATAGAGTCTTCTTAAGGCATATTTTGAAGAAAACTCCCTATGAGTTGTTCAAATGAAAGAAGCCAATTGTTTCCTATTTTCATATGTTTGGTTGCAAATGTTTTATTTTGAAAAATGCAAATGATCAAATTGATAAGTTTGAAGAAAAATCAGACGAATGAATTTTCCTTGGATATTCATCCACCAGCAAAGCATACGGCATATACACCAAAAAGACTCAATCTGTGGAAGAATCGATGAATGTCAAATTTCAAGACTCATTACAAAATCAATCGATTCAAACTCAACTTGAAGAATCAGAACCTACTCTAGACTCTACAAAGTCTAAATCCCCTAAAGAAGCTCAGACTACAGAAGAGCAACAACGAACAATTATTGAAGAATCAAATGGTGAAGAAGTTCAGCAATCTGTCAGACCAACTAGCAACGGGAAGCACAAGTCCAGTCATCCCAAAGAACTCATCATTGGTAACATTGATGAGGGAATTCGCACTAGATCCAAAAGGCATAAAGAGTCTAGCGTTGTAGCTTTATTTCTGAAATAGAACCCAAGAGCATAGAAGAAGCTTTAACTGATAAAAGCTAGATTAAAGCTATGTAAGAAGAGCTCAGGCAATTCAATGTTAACGATGTTGGGGAATTAACTCATAAACCAAAAGGTAAATCTGTCATAGAAGCTAAATGGGTTTTCAGGAACAAAATGGATGAGAAAGGAAAAGTTATAAGGAACAAAGTAAGACTCATAGCCAAAGGATATACGCAAGAAGAAAGGATAGACTATGATGAGACTTACGCACCAATAGCAAGGTTAGAAGCAATTAGATTACTACTTGCTTTTGCTTGTTATAAGAATTTCAAGTTATTCTAAACGGACGTCAAAAGCGCATTCTTGAATGGATTTATCCAAAAGGAAGTCTATGTGGAACAACCTCCTGGTTTCGAAAACCCAAGGAAACTACACTATGTATTCAGACTGAAAGAAGGCGCTATATGGTTTAAGGCAAGCACCTCGAGCTTGGTATGACAGGTTAAGTAAATTTTTATTTCAAAATGGTTTTATTAAAGGTAAAGTAGACACCACTTTGTTTATCAAAAGAAAAAGTAAAGACTTTTTACTTATTCAAATTTATGTTGATGATATAATATTTGGATCATCTAACAAAAATCTATGCAAGAACTTCTCTAAGTCTATGCAGGAAGAATTTTAGATGAGCATGATAGGTGAATTATCCTTCTTTCTTGGACTACAAGTAAAGCAATTAGAGGAAGGGATTTTTATTCACTAAGAAAAATATGCTAAAGAACTTGTTAAGAAGTTCGGTTTGGAGAATTGCAAAAAGACTGAAATACCAATGTCAAGTTCTTTGAAGATGAACAAAGATGAAGGAGGAAAAAAAGTTGACCATAAGCTGTACAGGAGTATCATTAGTTAGCTTCTTTATCTTACTGCTTCTAGACCTAACATTTTATTTCGTGTTTGCATGTGTACCAGATTTCAATCAGATCCAAAAGAGTCTCATTTAAGTGCTGCGAAACGCATCATCAAATATGTTGCATCAACCTCGAAGATAGGTCTATGGTATCCCAAAGAGGGAGACTTTACTCTCCTTGGATATTCAAACGCAGATCTAGCAGGTTGTCGAGTTGAAAGAAAAAGCACATCTGGTACTTGTCAATTGCTTGGTAATAGGACAGCACCGTGGTTTTCAAGAAAGCAAAGTACAGTAGCTCTTTCAACAGCAAAAGCAGAATATATGGCTCTTAGAAGTTGCTGTTCTCAAATCTTGTGGATAAAATAACAACTAAGAGACTTTGGAATCAAAGATTTGTGCACTAAGATCAGATGTGATAACACCAAAAGCAAAGCAATTAATCTTTTATTGGAGACATGTTCAAAATGGAGAAGTTATGATCAAGAAAAGAATCCAATTCTTCACTCAAAAGCAAAGCATATAGAGATTCGACATCATTTTATTTACTTTTATTCAAACTTGTCCTTCTTGAATGCAAACGGTTTTCTTTTCATTGTGATGGACAAAGAGTTTTCTTCGAGAAAGTCTTCAAGAATTGTGGATTCTTCTCCACCACTACGCGGCAACAACCTTCTCAACAACGTCAACCTTCTCCATCGACTCATCTTGAAGAAGAAGCCATAAAGGATTAAGGTGGAAAGATCGAGTTTTCAACCAATTCTAATGTTATGTCTATTTTGCTTTCTTGATTCATGCTATTTGCTTTCTTTGCCATTGGTAAGAGATAGGAATGTTGGTGGCAAAATTTCTTATTCAAGGATAAGTGCCTCTAACATTTTGCTGCACAAGATTATGATAAATTGCACTCATTCTAATACAACATCTAAGACAGATGTTTCTGATGCGTGATGGGGTGAGTGATTCTAGAATGGATTTTTCATAGGAGATTTTTGTGGTTAAGTGTATGGAGTAGTGTATACGAGGAAGAAATGAAAAGGAATAAAAAAAGATAAAACGATCTCCTCCCAAGGTATAAAGGCCGCGCCACCAACCAAGGATGAGGATCGAGATCTGCGAAGCTCACCACCAAGGCCTAAAGCTTCCACCAGCCAAGGATAAAGGACTTCGGGATAGGAGAAGCTCACCACCAAGGCCTAAATATTCCACCGGCCAAGGACAAAAGGCTTCTTGGCTCACCACCAAGGAGTGATCTACGCTCTAAGGATAAAGAAACCGAAATGAGTTATCTACTCTCCAAAGGAGTTCACTCAAGTTGAGGAAATCTCACCATTCTCTTTCATGAAATTCGTATCTCCCCTACATTGGATAGTTTCCCCTATTTATAGGAGGATTTTAGCCTTAGGAAATATTAAAAACAAACTTTAATGACCTAGGAACAAACATTCAACTCTTGAGCTACTTAAAAATAAAAACAACCGGGAACTTAATAAAAAGCCTTTATTAACACGGGAACTAAATTTCTTTAATCTTCAGCCTTCCACATTCTCGAACCGTTAGCTTTCCGTGTTCTTGAACCTTTGGCTTTCCATATTCTTGAACCACATTCGTGAACTTCGAGTTCCTCCCTTGACCAGAAAATAATCCTCCTGAAACTTCATCAATTGGTCATACAAGACATCTAAAATGGCCTCCCATTGATACCTATCGATATACCATAAAGTGCCGATAAGTAATTAACATTATTCATTCAAAATAATCCATCGAAGCACATAATGCCCAACTTCTTTATTGGCTTGGATAAGCATCGATGGTTCTGAGTTGGCTGATGGAGCTATGTTGGATGCTCCCACATCAGTTTCTCAATCAGAGACTAAGTTGATGTGTGCTATCAACTATGGATATAAATTCTCTTTGCCTCACACTATATTGTTTCATATGTACCGCACTGTTGAAAAAGATATCGGACAACTCTCTTATTTTGCCCTTATCTCGAAGCTCTTTCGGCACTTTAAAATTCACATCTCTACACCACTATGCCTGACAACCATTCCTCCTATGGTGATTGGGTTCAAAAAGGTGACAAAGATGAGATTGAAAGAGTTGAACAAAGTGTTGGAGCATGTAAAGGAAAAGTCTCCCATAAAAGCAAAACAAGTCTCAGCTACTGTAAAGAGAAAAGGCAAGAAGCCTATGGTTGCTCCTGTGAAAAAGAAGAAAAGAACTCTCATCTTGCAAGATGAAGAAGATGAGGATGAATTGACCATAGTAGTCTTGAGAAACTTAAAGAGTTTTGTAAGCTTTCGTGAGACAAGGGAAGAGCCAGAGAAGAGGAAAGAGAGAGAGGAGTTACAGAGGAAGGAAGGACGAGGAAGAAGAAGAAGAAGAAGAAGAAGAAGAAGAAGAAGAAGAAGAAGAAGAAGAGAAGAAGAAGAAGAAGAAGAGAGAAGAGAGGAGGAAGAAGAAGAGAGAGACGGAGAACAAGATAAAGGTCAAGAGGACTCTCTCGAGCCAACCTTGGCTATCTCTCTATCTAGTGCATCTACAGATGAGGAAACTTCACCTACTCCACCTGAGGCCATCAAAACAAGGGGAGCTGTTGATCTAAAAGGTATTTCTTCATCTTTGCCTGCTAGTGATGTGAGTCATTCTGCAGCAAATCCTGAGGATGTGTATGCCTCACACAATCCCGAAGATAGTCATGATGTACAATCTACTGAAGATCCATCGATTCTCAAAATCTCCATCATTGACTCAATTGGTCCTAGTGATGCATCTGCTCAGACAGCAGACTTTGCAACACAGATGGAAGTTCTTTTGAACGTCAAAAAGCAGCAATATGCCATGGGATTTGAGATGCAGGATCTCAAGAATGCGTTTAAGGCCACTTCAGCATCTTTGCATGAACAGTTGAACGCCCTGAAGCTTCAAATCCGATCTTTGCAGGGTGAAGATTTTCCATTACTGAAGCAGAGTTTTGACAGGCTTGAAAGACAGTGCATTCTATGGGAGAATTCACGCTTGTTCGCCTGCCCAAACAGCCTTGATCTTAACTCCCTTTTCTATCCATCTCTTTAGTCTATTCTCCACTTTTTGCTATTGACAAAAAGGGGGAGAGGTTTTATACGATTTGTTTGATCTATCTTTTTTAACACTTTCTGTTTTGGACTTTAACTTTTGTTTGGTGTAGTTTTGATTAGGGATAAGTGTTCCAAAAGTCCTATAACTTGTCACGAAAATGCATTCCAGTCCTAAAACTTGCAAAAAGTGCATTTAAGTCATAAAACTTGTCAAATTGTTTCAAACAAGTCCTAAGATCGACGCCGTTAGTCTTTTCCGTTAAAAATGCTGACGTGGCATTTTAAATAATTTTTTATTTTCCATGTGTATTTTTTAATTAATTTTTATCCATTTAAAAAAAATTATAGTTCAAAACTAAAAAAATTAAATTTATTTTTATCATATTTTCAACAAAAACTAAAAAGAAAAATTAAAAAATTTACTTTTAAAATTATTAAAAAAAAAAAGCGCGGCTCTTCTCCTCCGCCACCGCGGCCGCTGCCGCCGCCGCCCGTCGCCGGCCCCAGGCGAGGCCGGCGGCCGCGCCCGCCACAGGCGAGGCCTCATCGGCCCTTGCTCGGGCCGGCGAGGATCGCCATCTGGCGAGCCTCGCCGGCCCCGAGCAAGGGCCGACGAGGCCTCGCCCGGGCGGGCAACGGTCGCCCGGCCCCCCGTGAGGGTCGGTGACAACTCACCCCTGGGCGACAGCCGCCGGCCGCCGCGAGGGCCGGCGGACCCAGATTTGGGCACCCGCACCAAAGCTGAGCGAGGGTGCCCCTATTTGGGTCCATCGGCCCTCGCGGGGGGCCGGCGGCCATCACCCCCCTGGGTGAGTCGTCGTTGGCCCTCACAGGGGGCCGACCACCCCTGCCCAGGGCCGGCAACCGTCGCCTGGCCCCTCCGGCGATGGGCGGCGGCGGCGGTGGCGGTGGCGGGGGAGGAGCCGCTGTTTTTTTTTTTTTTAAAAAAAAGATTTTAATTTTTTTTTAAGTTTTTGGTAAAAATAAGGTAAAATGAATAAATTTGATTTTTTTAGTTTTTAAATTTAATTTTTAAAAAATAATTACAAAATTCACGTGGAAAATTTAAAAAATATATTTAAAATGTCACTTCAACATATTTAACGGAAAAGGCTAACGGCGTCGATTTTATGACTCGTTTGAAACAATTTGACAAATTTTAGGACTTAAATGTACTTTTTGCAAGTTTTAGGACTGAAATGCATTTTCGTGACAAGTTGTAGGACTTTTGGAACACTTATCCATTTTGATTAAGACTAGTTTGGACTGATAATGCTTGCAACTTAAGCTATTATTGATTGCATTAAAGATAGTTGTGTTTATAGGACTAACAAGTTTTCTGTGGTTATAGAATTGCTACTATCTCTATCGTAATCTCTAATTTTCATCAATAAGAAATCTTGGTTTGCTGAAGTGTTGTCTTGCAAGTCAAAGTGTCCAAATCTACGGGAAAATTTTGTCACCATCAAAAATGGGGAGATTGTTGGAGAAAACTTCCTTATTTGTTTTGAAGTTGACAACGTTTCCGTCTATCAAAGTTTAAAGACCGCCAGACTCAAGACTTAAAGTCTGCCCTCATTGACAGTTTCTAGACCGACGAAAAAATCTTATTCAGATGTAAGGTTATCTTTAAGGATTTGATCCGTTTGGTTGAAGATTATCTCACAGCTGGAGATAGCATCTAAAGATCTATTATTCGTATTACAAATAATTCGAGTAATTCGGATCCATTGATTGGCGAAGTATACTTGGAATGTTCTACTTATGGAAACCTAGATCCTGATTATATGGGCGAGCAAGATTGGTGAGCTATCTTCACATTTCTTAATTAACTCGAGATCTCTCTATTCGATTATGTCCAACGGGTAGATTGGAAAAACTCCTTTGGAATGTGCCAACGGTTATGAAGGCATGAAGAAGTATATAAGGAGGATGCTCCAGTTATTCAAGTGTGTGTGTGATAAATAAATTCCAAAGTCTGAAGCTCCTTATTCTTTGCTGATTCATTTGTTGAATGAAAATTTGTACTCAAAAAAGAGTTTAGACATTTGTGAGACCTTGAGGAAGTGTAGCAAAGTCTCTACACTGTGGAATCAAGGACGTGACACTATAATGACTCTTTTGATTCATAGTGAAATCCAACCGATGGACTGCCAATGCGGGAGAGTGGACGTAGGCTTGGATTAAGTCGAACCACTATAAATCATCATGTCTTCAGTTCTCTTTCCCTTATCCATTTACTTAGTTCATAGTCTTATATATATCATTGCAGATATTCTATATCTTAAGTCTTCCGTTGTTATATAAATTGAATTAAGTTGCGGAGTTTTATAAAATTCGTTTTTACACATATTCACCCCCTAGGTGTTCATACTAGCTCTATCACCAATGAGCCAATCAGGCTTTTGGCCGATCTGACCAGCGACCAATCCAACCGATCCAACTACCAAACCAATTAACTGATCAAACCGGTCAACCGATTAGGTTCTTCGGTCAGGTCGAGTCACCGGGCAGTCAGCGACCGGCCAACTGCCGCCGATTGGGTGACGTCATCAATGACGTTAGCATGTAAGTTACCGACTATTGGCTGACATTAGCGCGCGCCAATTTGCCGACACCCTCATGGGGCATGTTCAACTCTTCCAGCAGCACTCGACCCACCATTCAACTCGTCTCAACAAGTACTTTTACCCTATATATTCGAAAATTGATTTTGACTAAGAAGATATTCTGAAAAATGGCCAAAATCATATGGGTGTATGCAACCTCCAAACCCATTCTTCACTTTGGTTCGTTTTTTACGATTCGTGCTGCAATTTATGAGCAATAAACATCTAGACAATGTGAAGTTCATCCTCTTGATCCCCATATCAAATAGCAAATGAGAAAATTCGATGGGAAAACAAGGCAGGAATCATAACACAGGCTCCGATACCAATGTAGGAGGAAAGTAGGCGAAAGAAACGACTAACCCTTTCCATATGCAATAAACAATTTACCTTGGAATGAAAGTTGAATCACGAGTGAACGACGGAAAATAATAAGACTTCACGATGGTCTGAATGCAATCATGAGGAAAATATTCAATTTTCACAGAGTTAATACCGATTGTCTTCTCAAAGCAGTAATGGAATGTCTTTTATTCTTTGATGGAGAAAGAAGGAGAAGAGAGAAAACTTTCTTTCAAAACATTTCTTTTGCCAACTGCCCCAACAGTTATCTTCAGAAGTTATTTATATGACTTCCTTTATACCCTTTCACAAGAGTGTCTCTCCATTATAATATATCGAGATGAACCGGTGTGTTTTAATCACACCCCATCATAGACGTACTAATAAAAAGTATAACAAAACTGTTGAAAAAAAAGTGCACATCTTTGTCTCAATCTAAGCCTGTCAATTCGGCTTGGAGGAAAGCCCAGATAGTTTCCAAGCAGGTCCAATTTGGGTCCGCCAATCTAAACTGGTTCTGTGATGATGAATAAATATGCAATTTCTTCGATTAAAGACTCGATTTTTAGTACATGGGGCGCTCATATGTCTTCAATCATGATACGATCCGACAAAATCTCAAATCTCACCAAAGGCATTACAATATTAGTTTTTATTGGTTATGAAAATGAGTTAATTAAAAATATTTCCATTTTCAGTACAAAATATTTTGGGCATTAAACTAACATTAATTATGAAAGCATTTTGATATGTTAAATTTAAAAGGGACAAAAATGACTAAATTTAAGAAAATATTTTTCCAATTTTTAATTTTTCACAAAATAAATGGATCCTTGAAGCTAAAAGAATGAATGGACGAACTGCAGGACTTGATGGTATTTTTACTGTTGAGGAGTGCTAAATTCAGGCTAAACAATGAAGGCCCATGATGAGCTCATGACTTAGTCTTTTAGCTAATCGGGGGCTGTTGAACTTCCTCTGATCCAGATCTTAGCCCAAATATCTATGTAAAGGATATTTAGTGCTAAAATAACCATGAAGAGGGAGATAATGAGATCGAACAAAATAACATAGAGTTAGTAAAATTCAAGGTATCGCCCGACGTGGATGAGATGAGATGCTATCACATTAAATGAGAATTAGCTTGGATAAGCCGAGTGTTACCAAATTTACAGCCCTTGATTATTAGAAAAAAGAACGATAAGAAAGTGATAGATAAAATGCGAGCAAGTAATTGACTATCGCAAAGGAAAGGACTAGAGTATTGAGCATGGATTTAGCATTAAGTCGCCACGAAAACTTCCATCATTTCGATGCCCATTCGAAGAGTGCATCCATGGACAAGTTCATATCAAATGTCAATTTGAAAATGCAATTTGGGATTGTCCCTATTTGCCCATAGTTTGTTTTGAAGAATAACATACATGTAGGCATTGAGAGCAACCCAACATATTTGGGAGTCGATTTGAAATATCCCAAAGATTGCTCATCAATTTACATAATTGGAAGGGAGTCTTATTATGGTAGGATGTTGAAAAGGAAGAGATTTAAATAAGAATTAGTATTATTTAGGAAGAATACCAAGATATAATTATGATGACTGCCTAAATTAGAGGAATTCGTAAATCAGGAAAGTTTCTAATTGAGAAGTGATTACCAATTAAGTAGGATTCCTAATTTGGGTGGAGGTCTATCGCTATAAATAGAATGATTGGATGGAGATTTACTAAGCACTAGAAAATACTCCAGAGAGATCACAAGAGTCTTCAATAATAAAAGTAAACACGAGAGTTCTTAAGAGTTTTTCAAGAGATGATGTGTTTTGTGACAGTTGTAAGGATTTATCATTAGAGAAACGCCATTAGAGTGTTAATTGTAATCCTTTGATTATAGTGGAAATTTCTTGGATTAGCGTCCAATGGTCTTTCCCATCTTGGGTTTTCCACGTAAAAAATTTCCGGTGTGTCGTTCTTCTTTTCTCTCATCTACTATGTTATTACATTCCGCATAATACGCAATTCTAACAGCTAGAATTCCACTGCAATCAATTGCGATCCGACTTAATTTACAACAAGTGGTATCAAAGTCATGTTGTAAAAGATGTCAAAAGACAAGGTCAACATGATTATGCTCATGGTTACAAATTATGCATATAGGCATGCAAGATGAAGGATCATCTCTACATCAAAGGCTTGCAAAGGCCAATCAAAACAAGAATTCCCTCAAAGGGCATGGTAAAGACTCCAGCATCAGCTTCTAAATCAGCAAAAGATGAAGAGGAAGAAGATGACTTCTCAAAAGTCTTGATAATAGCAGTAGAAGAAGAAGAGGGGTGGAGGAGGATGAGTGGACTATCTTCAACAAACGATGTGTTGGCACTATTAGAAGGTGGTTCGATCAAAGCATCTTTGAAAAATTCACTCAAGAAAACAATGCTTATGACTTATGGAGAAATTTGGAGCGGACATAGTGAGGAATACATCTCAAAACATAGCACGCTTGATAAAGAAGGTGTTGCATATAGAGTACAAAGATGGAACAAGTGTCTACAAACACATAGTCACTATAAAAGGTCTAGTGAATCAAATCAATGCAATGGAGAGGATGATCACTTTGAAATTGCATGCACACTTCCTAACAAGTTATATGCCAAAAAGTTGGGACACCTTAGTTGTGTCTATTCACAATTCCACACCCGATGGAGCATTGACCATGGAGTTAGTGAAAGACAGCTTGCTGAGTGAAGAGCAAAGGTGCAAGGATAAGGGATACTATAACCATGGTGAAAGAACTCGTGTTATCAATGAACAAGATAAGAAAGTAGATCATGAGAGGAGCAAAAGCCGTGGACCTAAAGGTCGTTCAATCTCAAGGCCAAGGGATGAGAAGAAAGCTTGTTTTCTTTATGGAAAAATCGAACATCTCGTTAGAGATTGTCAATTGATGGCAGCCAACAAGGAAGTTGAAGCATTAGCTACAAATGTCACCACAATTTATGAAGACATGATGATTTTCCGCACTAATGAAAGCATCAACTTACATGCCAAGACACCACTTGGCTAGTTAATTTTGGAGCCTCCTTCACATAGTGCCCAAGAGAAAAAATTTCTCTTCATATATAGCTAGAGACTTCGAGCTTGTGAAAATGGGAAATGCTAGCTCATTGAAGATTGTTGGCATAGGAAACATTGAGATCAAGACCAACAATGGATGCAAGCTGATCTTGAAAGAGGTAAGACATGTCGCATATATTTGCCTCAACCTTATCTCCGTAGCAAAGCTAGATGATGACAGTTATATAAGTCTCTTCGGCGAAGGGAAGTGAAAGTTAACCAAAGGCAGCTTGGTGGTAGCAAGAGGAATGAAAAACGTATCACTCTACACTTTACAAGTGAAACTATGCAACATAGATGTTAATGCGGTGAGGGAGATATCTACTAAGCTTTGGCACAAAAGAATTGGACAAATGGGTGAGAATGGAATGAAGGTTCTTGCATCAAAGAATAATTGACTTTTGGAGAAATTTGTTAGGACTTCCAAAAATAAAAGGTACCTCTAAGACTGCATTGTAGGAAAAATTAATAGGGTTGCCTTTGAATCTATTCTACCATTGAAAAAGGCTAATCGGCTTGATTTCTTACATATTGATGTTTGTGCTATGACTTCGAAAACTAGTGATGGCACTTCCTATTATGTTGCCTATATAGATGATTTCTCAAGGAAGGTTTGGGCTACTGCTGAGACCTTTAAGGATTTTCATGTCAAACTAGAAGGGGAGATTGGCAAAAAATTGAAGTGCGTGAGGGCTGACAATGGCTGGGAATACCGAGGTCCATTTGAGGATTAGTGTAGAGTTCATGGCATAAGGCTCGAGCAAACAGTGCCTAAGACACCAAAACACAATGGCATTGCCGAGTGTATGCTCTCCAATGTGAAGTTGCCAAACTCTTTTTGAGGGGAGGCAATGAGGACGGCGATGGACTTGATAAATCTATCACCATCGATTCCACTCAAGGGCGAAACAATACAAAGTGTATGGTCTAGTAAGAATTCATCTTATATCAAGAAGTGAACGAGCCAAGCTTGATAGAAAAGCCAAGGAGTGCATATTCTTGGGATATGCTCACAAGGATTTTGGTTATAGATTGTAGGATCCCGAAAACAAGAAGGTATTCAGAAGCCGAGATGTGGTGTTCCTTGAAGATCAAACTATCAAAGACCACTAGAAGCATGAAGAACCTTAAAGTATGGAGGAAGAATTAGTAGACTTGGAGCCCTTAGGCTTATTAGTAAATTCTATTTGTGGGGAAGCACAAGAAGATGCCGAGAATGAGTAGGGTGTACAAGCACAAACTGAGACTACAGCTAATGATGATGCTGCCGAAGGAGTTGAGGTCAAGAATGATAATAGTGGAGATGCAGTCATTGATGATGAGGTTGAAGAGGAAAGAATTGATGTTGATGATGTTCCTTAAGAGCAACCAAGGGGATTAACAAGAAAAATGCAACCTAACGGAAGATACTCTCCAAATGAGTATGTGCTTCTCACTTTTGAGGGAGAACCCAAGAATTTCTGAGAAGTGGAAATTAATACCCACATGAACGAATGGATGAAAGTAATACAAAACGATATGCAATCCTTGCATGATAATCACACCTACGATTTGGTGAAACTACCAAAGAACCCAAAAGCACTCAAGAATTAATGCGTATTTAGGTTGAAGACTAAAAAAAATGACCCCAAACCGTGTTACAAAGCAAAATAGGTGGTGAAAGGTTTCGGCCAATAAAAAGGAGTTGATTATAAGGAGATTTTCTCTCGTGTTATAAAGATGTCATCAATTCGAGTAGTTTTTGGTTTGGACTTGGAAGTCAAGCAACTCGACATTAAAATGGACAAAAATGGTGCTGATATATTGATAAAGTATCTACCTACAAAGAAACTAAATTCTGTAGGAAGGAGACTGGCTTATCGAAGTGATAAGAATGTTTAAGACCCTCATGATGGGCTGGATGGAGATTTATTGGGAGTAGCCCAACATATTCAAGAGTCGATTTGGAATATCTCGAAGATAGCTCATCAAGATTATAGAATAGGAAGGGAGTCTTATATGGTAAGATGCTAAAAAGGAAGAAATCTATATAATAATCAGTCTTATTTAGGAAGAATACCATGATATAATTTTGGTGACCACCTAAATTAAAGAAATTCAATAAATCAGGAAAGTCTCTAATGAAGAGGTGGTTATCAATGAGGTAGGATTCCTAATTTGAGTGGAAGTCTACCACTATAATTAGAAAGATTTTATGGAGATTTATAGAGTATTAGAAAATACTCCAAAGAGATCACAAGAATCTTCAATAACGTGAGTAAACACGAAAGTTCTTGAGAGTTTTTAAAAGAGGGTGTATTTTGTGACAGTTGTAAGGATTTATTTTGAAAAACTAAAGTTGAATTGTTATTTTTTAACAAAGAGTAAAAAACAACTATTGAATTTCATGCACCCTATAGGTTTTTTACTGGTTATTAGAAAGAAAAGAGGGACATCATCCAATCAGTCATAAACCTATTGTATAAATATCAATTCAATCCTAAATTTTTTGATTTTGTAAATTTAGTCATAAACTTTTGAGAGAAATTCCAATTTAGTCATTCCAATGAATTTTCAAAAATCGATAACATGGCAATTTAGTCATTATCGATCGTCCTATGCGGGCGCATTGTCAGGTTAGCAATTTCTAGTGAAAATTTGTCAAAAGAAAAAAATTAGAACTTCGCATAAAGATTTAAACTAAATTGACAAAATTGAAAAGTTTATAAATGAATTAATATCCGTACAATAGATTTAAGACTATTGGGTACTTTTTCCAAAAAAAAAAAAAAAATTGATAAAGCTGTGGATGATAGATGAATACAAGAAAGCATTCCCCTTTTCAAAAAAAATACAATAGTAATTACGATACTGATAATATTTAATTTTTCATCATCTAAAGAAAAGAACCATAAATTAAAGTCTTGATTTTTTTTGTAAGTTAAATAATGGAGAGGGATGACTGGCGCAAGTTATCTATTTAGGTGTTATCATAAGTATCTCGCACTTGTGAAATGTTTGCTGAATCATAACTATCCCACACCACCCGTGACATAAAAGTCTGAGATTTGTGAGTACAGCACCACCAAAATATTATCAATTGGGAAGTCCAAACGAGGTATGTTATAGCTAAGCAATGTAAGACAAGCAATGCCATCTAGAAATTTGCTCATAATATAAATTTTACTCATGACCTCATAAAAAGATACGTTATTCCTTTGTCATAAGATGAACCACCTTGGCGAAGCTATACATTGTCAATAACGGGTAAAATAGAGTTTTGTAGCTGAATCACATTCTTACAAAGCTCCATTCCCTGTCACTTCCCCTTGACATCTAAATATAAAATTATAAAATTGTATCATGTCATTAAATGAGTCTATTTATTACTAACACTAATTGATTTTCGAACAATAAAAGTTCTAATTTATGATTTTCTTAGTTGAGTTCATTAATTATAATATTTTTTTTTCGGTCGGTATTAATTATAATAGTTAGCATTACGGAAAATATGAAATTTAACTCAAAAAGTCAAAGGGCTTGAGGATAAAGGTGAAATTGTATTTGATAAGTTATATAGAGAATTGAATATATTCCATAGTTCATTTCATAATTGATGGTGTACGAAGATGAAAAAAAAACACACACACATTTCACTTCTGCTAGAAGCACGACATAATCTCTTAAAATATCTATGTTATTAGTAAATAAATAAAAAGAAGTTAATTCTTAATGTTAATCTAAAAAAGAATTTAAATTATCAACCAACGCACAAAAAAATGAAATCCCATTCATATGAAAGTTGCCCATCTTCCTTTTCATATTCATGGCTTTCGTAGTTAGTTCCAATTAATTTATTTTCATAATTAGCTTTAGAAAATATTATGTCCTAATTAAATGTTGGGTAAGTGCCAAAAACATGTATCTTTTACCTCATGACTACTCGCCTACCTCTACTTTTTTAAATGAATTTTCCATGCCTGTCAACAACAGCCCATCGATACTCTTAATAGCCCATCATTCAAAGAATGAATGAACCCTTTGAAAAATCCCCAATATTTCAAATCCTTAAAAAATCCTGATCTCTTCTTCACCACCCACCCCCATTAGCTGTGCCATCCTCCACCGGCAACAACCAACGACTACCGTCCCAACCCGGTGCACCATCCCCCACCTTTGTCACCTCGATCTGAGGGGCTTTGGGTGTGGGTGGGAATCGAAATTTTGTATTTTACTAGGGGTATTTTGGGAATGAAAATGACATTTTCGTAAATAAAGAGGCACTACTATGTAATGTAAGGATGTAAAGTTGTAAATGTAGAGTTAAAACTTAGGGCAGCGTTACTTCCTCCCTTTATATGGCTAAATCCATTCAATTTTTTATCAAAAAGACAAAATTTCACTCAATCATTGAAATGCAATTTAAAATGGTGGCCCAAACTTGTTTTACTTTCCCTCTTTTTTCAATTTTTCTACTTCTATGTAGATTTTACATAATTGAGATTTTTACATTATGTATTTGTTTATGGGTATCCCATGAATACTTCTATAGAAATTAGTTTTGTTGAAAAGAGAAATTTCTAAGAAACCTAATTCTTTTTAAAGTTGTCTAACAAATTTTTGAATTAATTAACAAGTAGAATCTATAAAAATATCAACACAAACGCCTCCTTAACATAGTCACTTGTTTATAAACTTTCTCATATGTTGCACCTATCACCATCAAACTTTCTCAGTTGTCTTCTATATACATATACATATAATGGGATAATTGATTAAACAAAAGAAAGATCTCTATAAAGAATTTTCAAAATAAAATCATGTTACATTCTTCAATATAAAATTTCAAAGAGGAACGGTAATTAAATCACAACGTTCATAAAATAAGAAATGTCATCTTAAAAAGGCCAATGAAATCGCATCATTTTGGATTAAGAAAAATCAACATCATTTATGAAGTGTTTTTGAAAAAAAAAATCAAGAAAAGAAAGGTTTTGATGGTAATATGCACAACACAAATAAATTTTGTGAAGATAAGATTGTTTTAAAAAATCTTCTATGTTAATCTCTAGATTCTACCTGACAATTAGCCCATATAATTTGCTCGCCAACGTAAAAAAGAGTTAGGGTTTTTGGAAAAAATTTCTTTTGGGAAAAAGCCACAACAAAATCCCAAATTATATCTTTTGTGACACATCTACACTGAATTTTTTTTGTGACATCAAAGATCCCAAACCACTATGACACATCTACCATAAACTTTTTCGCATGACATAAAAAATCTTAAACTTGTATCTTTATGACACATCTTCTCTACCTCAAGGTTTCATCATATGATTTTTTAGCTATAAAATTTCGTTTTTATTTCACTTAAACCACGTAAGCGTCATGTCAATACTATTTGCTTTCTAGCATCCATATAGGCAGAATTTTAACAGTTCTGGTTGAAAGAATTTTGATGAATGGTAAATATGTCACACATATTACGCCAAGACTCTCGGATGTGTGACAACCCTTTCTATCCTTTGGTCATTTAATCGCGACGTCCCAAGAGGCGTCGTCGACTCATTCATTTTATCTTTTGATTATACGCAAGCAAAATTAACACCACCCAATCATTCATAAAAAGTGGGATAGATAGAACATACATCAAACACACTTTCATATTATATTTACATTACACTTCAGATTAAGCGTCAGAAGTTCCCCTTTATAGTGGATCCTTCCAGCTTGTCAAAAGAGGGTTGGATTGGTCTAGCACCTCTATACTATGAGGGTGACCTCAAAATGTATTGTACCCCACATGCCTAGTATCGATCGACTCAAGGTACCATGGCTCAAGCTTGGGGTCGAGGGGCGGCTGTGGCACCCCGAACCCTTCGTAGGTCGCCACAAGCACCAACGTTACACCTTATTACCTTTCTTCTTAGAAGAGGCGTCGTAATTAGTAGACATATATTTTTTTTTTTTTTTTAAACGGTCCCAGCGTGACTCATTAGTGAAAGCAAAATAAAACATCACCATCGCTCCCCCTACCAACCATGATACAAATACATACCACTAATTATCATGATTAAAAGATAAGCCACGACACTTTATTTACATATACCTACAAGATGGGATTTCTTTGGGTCGGTACATCAAAAGGAAAAGCCAGGACTCAGCCATGTCCGGCCTAAAACCCCAAAAAGAACCCTCGACCCGCTACAACTCATGTGCAACAATCCCCATCATCAGTGTCGGCTAAACTATCCCCAAAAGATCCAGCTCCTACTCGTCAAGCACGGGCCCTCACACCCAACCCAATGCATCAGGCGGTGGCGGTGGCAACATCCCTCGCATCACCCCGTCGCGACGAATGTGTACAGAGATGAACTCTTGGACAACCGGGCCCCCAACCAGGCCTACATCGTACATGACTAAACAGCGCACTCGAATATACGTCAATCCAGGCACAGAAGGACAGCCAAACTCCTCGCACTCGACCTCTACATCGGATGGTAGGTCGTAAAACACACCCTACGTGACGGCAGGGAGCGGCATGCTGCTAATCTGAAATGTTGGTCCCCAAAAGGGATGAGTACAACCACTCAGCAGGTAAAGGAATCCAATAACCACTCAAAGCATCATGCAATACAATCATAACATCATACATGCTATTCATGCATTCATGCGTACTTACCTTGATGCCATGCATATACCATCATGCATCATCCTCACAATCACATCATACATCATCATCATCATGTCATACTCGTATCATTGTTATCATGACATCATCATCATCATCATGTCATACCCATATCATCATCATCATCATGACATCATCCTATCATACACATGTCATCATTATCATGACATCACCATATCATACACATGTCATCATACCATAAGTGATCATCATAATATCATGCATATCATCATGCCATGGGTGATCATCATCATATCATGCATATCATCATGCCATATCATATATCATCATCATATCATGCATATCATCATGCCATGGGTGATCATCATCATGTCATATCATATCATGCATGGTTCAATTTTTCCACTTTTAACTTTCCATTCGATCACCACATCACCCTTCCTCGGATCATCAATTTCATCCCATACATTACACTTGCACCCCATCCTAGCATCGCGAGAAAAACCTCCGGCATTCAGCCATTCAAGGCCACCAGGCATCCGACACCCCCACATTTCGGGCATCTCGCATCCCAACTGGCATCACGAGGCATCCCCTCGAGCAAAAACCTCCAAGGCTTCTGGCACCCAACCATTCCGGGCATCCTGAAACTCCCAGGGCCATCCGGCAATGTACCTCTATACATTCCGGGCATCCAGCACCCCCCATCCCGGGCATCCTGATACTCCCAGGGCATTATCATCCGCCAAAACAATCTCCTCATTTAACATTATTCATATTCACCAATCTCGGTCTCAATTTAGCATGGCATATGATGTAATGGCAACCAAAAATCATATTCAGCATTGAATTCATACATGCATCTCAATTCATTGTCATGCATACATCAAGACCTCATCATACATGCAATATTGTACAATTATTCATAAAATAAAATGTACCAATTAAAATAATCCATTTATCATGCCCATTTTTACATCTATTTAAATTCCAGCTTATAATACCACTTTCAAAAATATTTAATTTAAATGTCCATATGATTCTCAAAAATCATAAAACTAAAGCAAGTGATAAACAAGACAATAGGATAATGATTTCATGCAAAATACATGGCCAAATAGAATTCCACACAATTTCATAATTCACACAAAACAGCATGTAATTTCGGATGAAATCAGAATGCACAGCTTCCGAAATAATTAGATTAAAATATACATACGACCTCCCAAAATTACGAAATTTTACCAAGTTATAGCCAAGACACTAAAATACATTTTTCATGAAGACTTCTAAGTCAGATTCTTTTTAGATTATTTTCTACAGTCACACGAAGCTTCTGGATCTAACACCAAATCGTCCAGTGCATGCTTCTCCGAAATACTGAGTCTTCGCCTATCTATTCTTCTTCGTTTCCTCTGAAATTTGTATATGTTTTACATCAAGATGTTCTCTACAAGTTTCATGAAGAGATCTAAGTCAAATATCCAGAGTATAGTCGTCATTTAGGTCTATGAAGTCTCGGGTGTCCTGTATTATGTCTCCAGATTTACCGTCTTGAAGAGTAAGTCGATTTACTAGGTTATACTTGTTCATTTTACTTCAAATTTGAGTATGTTGTATTTTAAGATGTCCCCTACAACTTTCATGAAGAAATCGAAGAAATATTCTTAGCACAAATCAACATGCAACCAAAAATCCATCAAAAGGTCAGTGAAGTCGTTCCAGATCTGAGGTCTCTGTAGGATGAGAGTTTGACCCCTCAAATCTCCATAATTTTCCACCAAATTTTAGTATGTTTTATTTTAAGATGTTAGCTACAACTTTCATGAAGAGATCAAAGCCAAAATCGAACTCAAAACATGTATGAAAGCTCTCACAAGGTTCTGACTCAGGCGGATTCAAACGAGAACAGCAACATCACTCAAGAACAAGTCATTATAGCTTCGGTTTCTCCCTTCCAATCACTCAAATTTCGACACTATATCAAACATACATGCAAAACACACATGCAAGAGTAGGAAGTGGATTCTCAACTTGCCTCTAGACCGAACGGACGACGGCACACAGCGGCGAATCGAGCGGCACACGGCGGACGGACGGCGTCTCCCCCTCTCGGCTTCTCCTCCCTCTCGGCCTCACTCTTCCTCTCTCTCGCACAATCTCTCTCTCTCTTGGCCGAATGGCTAACCGGCCATTCTCTCTCCTCTCTTCCCTTTTATCTCCCCAAATTTCCCATCATTTGCAATCATTAGATTGCCTCTTCCAATGGCCAATGCATGCAAGTCCTCTTGCCACTTGTCATGAGACATGCAAGATGGGCTTTGGGCTTTGGGCTTGGGCTTGGGCCTCCCTTGTGGCCGACGGCCACACCTCCTTGGGCCTCAATGGGCCGATCGACGGCCCCTCCATGGGCTCCTATTGGGCCGACTAGCTTGGCCCACTAAAGTTTAGGCCAATGGGCCTAAGGCCCAACCTAAATAAAAATTAAATTTTCCCCTTTTATAATTTCTTCTACAAATTTTAAATTTTAAATTCCACATGGCCAAAGTCTTGTGACATTTTATTTATAGGAATTTAATTCATAAGATGCATGGCCAAGCATATATTATCATCATATCTATCAAATTTAAAATCTCATAAACACAAGCACAAATCACCTAATCTTAAAAGAGACTAATGGCTAAAGCATTAAATCATAGGTAATTTCATTACCTAATTAGAGGCTTTAACACACCTTATAACTTGACTTGAATTTTGGGATGCCACAGTCCTGATCCGGGTCAGTCTCCAAGTTGGTGACGGCACCATTAGGGAATCCACATCCATAGGGGGTCCCAACTAGTACTCCCGGGTCCCCCACCTAGAGGCCTGTCAAAGCCCCCGAAGAAGGCCAAATAGATCCTCCCTGACCCATACATACCAAGCCATGAACCTGTGAGGCAGGTTCATCAACCCCTCACCCACCCATATGATGGCCACATACTTCTCATATCCCATGTATGTCCCCTCAATCAAAGAAGAGATCACATCAGTGTCCAAGTCCACTAGCAACCCAAACTATATATGGCAGAACAGGTTAGGCATGCTTAGGGCTTGAAACATTTAAACAATAACAGGAATGACATATACTTAGTAAGTAAACTCCTTAATCCCCGCGTTCCGCGTAAGAAGGTACTTCGCCTCGGAGACATCCTAAACATGCAACTTATTTATCGATGGCAAATTAATAACAAAGTCTTTACTTTACATTATCTATAAGCAGGAAATAGGCAACTCAACGTATGACACCCTACCAACGTGTCCAATTATTACATAATTAATCACATGAGTGCACCATTCCGACAACCATACGACAATCATAATTAATAATCCAAACATGAACATCAATACTTCCATGCAAAATACATCGCATAGATCTAGATTATTACGACCACTCTCGGCCACGATCAACACTCGCTTCAATGTTCTTCTAGCATAATCGGGTATCATCCCGTTCCATCGAGCATGGCAACGTCTCAACCTCAGGAACTTCATTCCGAAATCCATCCACGAACGGCATCTCGTTGACACAAAGGTATCTGAAATCCATCGAGCATCGTCCTTCGTAATCATACGAGTGCGGAACCATTATGTGATCACATGAGCACATCAATCACTTAAGCCAATTTTTATCTTTCTCATTAGCCAATGCAAGAGTGTTTAGTACTCATGCTATATATACTAGCAACTTTAGCACACATAAATGCCATGAAATAATTCCATGTGATCACCCATTGATTATTTATCCCTTAAAAGAATCATACATTAACCTCATAGTACACAACCTCATACCATGAATTCATTTATCAATTTAGCATTTCATCATTCAAAGCAACATCTTGAAAGCACTCATCATTTATGAAATAAAAAACCATGAACACTTATCATCTTTAAAATGAGGATTTCTTAAGCACATATCACCTCCAAAAATAGAATATATTAAGCACTTATCATTCTAAAAATTGGGATTTATTAAGTACTTATCACTTTAAAAATAAGAATTTAATAGTTATTAATCACAATTAAAAGTTGCAATATAACATGCACTTATCACATTTTTGATAAGTTATCACAAATACTATTCACTATCCATCACTAGTACTTATCACTTATCATAGAGCTTTTCATCCTAATCCACTTATCACCTAATGTAACTATCATTAGCCTTAATCTAACCCTAATCTTAAGCGTAACTACCACCCTAAACAAGGGTTAGGAAGTTACTTACAGTCCAAATCTAGGTTTAACAGTGAGCGACAATGATGACAGCAGCTCACAGCTCACGTCTTGGATGGTGGGGATGGCAGCGTGCGGCAACAACGGTGTATGGTAAGGCAACTACAAGGCAATAGCTTGGTGAGGTGAGGTGCGAGGATGGGTGTGAAGACAACAATGGTTGGCAGCTTGGCATAATGACTCACGACACGGCTATGAATGGTAACAGCAACGGCACCACGATTGTGAGAATCATGGCAAGGGTGGCGTGAGGGTGGCTTGGCAAGGGGGGGCAAGCAGCAGCACTAGCATGTAGTGGTGGACGGCAGCACGGCAAAAGCAACAATAGCACGGCTTGTGGTGGTGGATGGTGGTGAGGGACAAATTGAGAGAGAGAGAGAGAGAGGCCCCATTTGGTTTAGAATTTGGAGGTGTCCTTGGCCAAATGCTAGCATTTGGAATGTTGTAGAATGCTGATATAAGGTTTAATGAGTTTTTTTTTCTTTCCAAGATTGCCTTCATTATAATTGTGTTTTCCTCTTTTGCCCTCATAAAACACTGTTCACGTCTTCTTTGGCCTTGCTACTCCACCGCGAAGCTCAGCCGGTGGGTGTAGTGGGCGGCGCTCAGCAGCAAGCAACCAGATTTGGCTGCCGGGAAGCCTCACCTGAGGTTGCACAACCTCAGGCGAGGTGGCTTGAGGTCGCAGCGGCGTTGCCGGAGGCCACGCAACCTCGGGCAACGCCGCCGGAGGCCATGCAACCTCAGGCGTCGCCTGGGTCGCGCAACCCAGGCTCGCCAGAGGTTAGCGAGAGCCCCCACCAACCGCCATCGCCGCCGCTGCCACCAACCGTCTCCCCACCGCCACCGACACCACTGTAGAGCCACCTCCCCCACAATTTTCCCCTCTCCAACCAGCTGCATCTCCTCCCTTTCTTCTTTTCTTCTCTTTTTTTCCTTTTTCTTTTTAACCTAAAGCTACTTTGCAAAATATACACATTTTTTAGTGTCCAAACACACTAGCATTCACAAAATGCCCATTCAATCAAAAATACTTGGGGAAATGCAAAGTCATTTCCTCAAAGTTGAACCAAATGGGCCTAGAGAGAGAGAGAGAGAGAGATAAGCCAAGTGAGAGGGTGAGGGTAAAGGGGTGTTCGGTTGAGAGAATGAGGGAGAGAAATTGACCAAGAGATAGGTTGGGAGAGAGAGAATGAGAGAAAGATGAGAGAATGAGAGAAATGAGAGATGGAATGGACAAGCATTAATGAAGCAAGTATAAATTTCCCTAATTCTCTCACGACCAAGCCCTTTGCATGGCTAAGAAGACTTCATGAAGATCTCCACATCCAAGTTCATTAATGCTAGGATTTCTCACATGCTAGAATTAGGAAATAGACTAGATAGGCTTCTTCTTCTCTCTCCTCCTTCCTTGGGCGCCACTCTCACTTTGCATGCCCGTAATTTATCTTCTAGAAGTAACAAAATAGGAATTAACTCAAATTACAGTCCAATTCACTATTCATGGACATGGGCATATTAATGCGGAAGCTCCCAAAAGACTAAGTTGAGCTTAAATTACTAAAATAGGCCTTCTTGGGCCGCCCATAGTGGGCTTGAGCCCATTGGGCCCACTCGTAGCTTGAGCCCTCATGGCTCCTCGTTCACAGCATGTTTCCACTTCTTTGAAATTTCGCAATCTACTAATGAAAAATTAAGTTTCCATTCTAAGGTTGCCATCTTTTGTTTTCCCATAGTTTGTCGATTACCGTCGTAATTCTACTCCATAAATAGGGATCGGATTGAGGATTTCACAACATAAGTATAAGTTTGGGTATTTTTGTGTCAAAGAAAAAAGTTTAGGATAAATGTGTCACAATGGACTTAGATTAGGTTTTGTGTGGCTTTTGCCCTTTCCTTTTTTACTAAACTTAATCTACAAAAGTAAAATCTAAAAATTAAAAAAAATTAAAAAAAAACATAATGCCTTTAATATACACGAGATAGCCACTTTAAACAAACATTAAACATGTGAAATATATAATTATGGCAACTAGATTCAAAATTAAAATAAGAAAGGGTAATAAGAAGGAAAACATATATATTTGGGGCTATCATTTTAAATTGCAATTGATTGATTGAGGGCTATTTTGCCATTTTAGTGAAAATTGCGGTGGCTATAGTCATTCAAGGGTAGAAATAGCGCTACCCTAAAGCTTAATGTGCAAAGATATATTTGTAAAAGTCGATGCATGTTTTTTGGCTAATGGGTAAATTTTCAAACATATTTTTAGGATTTGCCTTTAATGGTTATTGACCTTGATCAATCGTTAACTAACTGTGGTAGTCCATCCTACATGGTGAGGCAAGTTTGTGATCTTAAGGATGGCCGCTACAATGTGTAAGAAACTCATACGTGAGGATGAATCTAATTGTTAATAATGTAGGTTATCAGGAAAACATTTTTCTAAAAGTAATGATTGTATCACTTACAAAAATAAATGAAGAAATTTTTTTCATTGTCCATAAATATGTTTAGACATGAATCATTATCACTAATGAAAATACTCATTGAATAATTTTTTTCAATCATATAATGATAACAAAAAATTAAATCTTTCATTTTTTGCGAAGTAGATGGAGTTTAAGACCGGTAGTGAAATCTGAGGACGACAATCAACTGAGCACATGTTTCTGTTGCCAAATTCGCTATAAATTCTCTCCATCGACCTAAAAGTATGTTGACCCACCCCTCCACTATCCCATCTTGGACATTGGCCATTGGTGAGGTCACAACAAGGTCCCAGCGTTCCGCAAGTTGGCTTCCTTTTCCTTTTCTTGAAAGCTAGAGAGCAAAGCTGCGCCAAGACTAAAGGTCTCGTCCAAAGGGTAAAAGGCAGAGATAATATCACAATGCAATTCTCAAGAGTAATTCTTTTTCCTTATATATCAATGGGTGCTCAGAGACCTCTTTGGGTATCCAGCTAGTCTTTACCGGATGTAACATTCCCCATTTACCACATACCGAGACAGGTCTATGCTCCTAGGGAAAAAACCAAAAGAATACCATAACTAAGTGATTCGAACTTAGGTATTACGCGAGTAAACAAACAAGCTTACCATTTAAGTAATTCTTTGGATGCACGAGTAATTCTTGATAGATTAAACAGATATACAAAAGTCATATATCAAACAATGTGAGTTTTACTTAAAACATATATTTGAAGGAGTCTCGAACATTAATTTGTTCAAATATATAGTATGATTATTCATGTCATTTCATATACCCAGATTTTAAAAAAAAAAATTCCCTACTATATCTTCTGTATGTTAAATAAAAAACCACCCTTTTGTCACACATTGCCATTTCTTTCAATATCGCCTCAACAACAAATGAAAAAATATGGTTCTATTCCCAAATTACAAATGTATTAAGTAATACAAAACCAAACATGATATAATTTGCGTATGACTTATGATTTTTTTTTTTTTTAAGAACCAAAAGTATAAGAAGATGGGAGGTTACCCCATGCCAAGGTCAAGGCATATCACAGGCCTAGAAGGTGTGAATAAAATTCGAATCTGATGGCAAGATTGTAATTTGAGCATGGTGTGAATAAAATTCGAACCTTAGCAACTAAGCCAACCCACTTAAGCATCCCTTATCATTTTTCATTTCGTCTACTTGGTCATGTATGCAATCACTCAGTTTTCTCTCAA
Source organism: Eucalyptus decipiens (assembly GCA_014182575.1). Classification (NCBI taxonomy): domain Eukaryota; kingdom Viridiplantae; phylum Streptophyta; class Magnoliopsida; order Myrtales; family Myrtaceae; genus Eucalyptus; species Eucalyptus decipiens. Next base: position 21,244,567 of record CM024609.1, on the reverse strand, counting down.
TTAGACGATGAGCAAACTCCCTCGAGTGCCACGGTGTAACATTTTTCATTCATAAAAAAATAACATAAATAATCCAAGAACTTTGACCCAACATGCAATGCCGTCTTTGAACTTTTAATTTATTAATATGATGCCTGAATTATTAGTAAATATTTAATCTAGTTCCTAAATTACATAAAAATATTTAATATCGTATTTGCGTAAATTCCAATCAACGAAATTTGTTGATATGGCTTTCAATCCAACATTCATCTCAACTTAAGGTGTAATGATACACATCATTAAATAACATGGGATATGTTAAAGCCTTAATTTTTTTCCTTTTCTAAAGTAGATAGATTCAAAAATAGACATGTTAAACTCAACAATCAATATATAATAATTCAAGACATTAAATAAGGTCGGATTTGTCTTTTAAACAAATAAAAAGACTACTTTAGAGATCATATTCAATTAATTAAAAAAAAAGGTATGTTACTGCACGTCGCGCCAAAAGTCAAGGTCCATTTATTTTTCCCATCATTCATTCATCCCTGCAAAGGCGAACGCGCCGAACGGAAAAATGACTGATTCCCACATCCACCGTTGACGGCCCAAGTTCGTTGTGGCCCCACCACGAAAACAAGCACAGTATGATTGAGGGGGGGCCCAGCCCACGTCATGTCACCTCGAAAGGAGGGGCTCTAACCGTGCGTGGGACCCACGGAGCGCAGGGCACCCATGTGGGGAGACCGTGGAGAGTGGGGGGAGAGGACGTTTCAGTGGCTCCTTTTCGTACTTAGGTACTTCGCTTTTATGGAAGGCAGATGCAATATGTCCGAACCAGATTTTTCGTTCGGGAAGAGGTGAGCCATCCTTTTTTCGCGAATGCGCCTGGGCGTCACGTCCCTGGGGGAATCTTGTGCTGTGTCCCTTCAAATGACGTTACCTTTCATGCTATCCAGTGGATCTCTGATCTTTGCTCTAGAGCCTTCCCCGGTTGCATTCGTCCTCGTCAGTTTAGGGGACAACGAATGATGATGTTACGAAATCCAATTGGCATAAGATTTTTACATTTTCCTTTGGATCAAGATAAAGTGATGCCACCACCGACCACGGTGGCAGAGATGGTAGGGCCTTGGACCTCCCCGGTGGAGGCCAAGGTTCGAATCCTCTGCGAAGCGGGGGAGCGATCTTAGGCTCTTACGTGGTGATTAAGCGTGACATCGGAGTGGTGGTTTCCCCGCTAGCGTTGTCGGGGGGTTTATGGCGCACTGCCAGTGCAAGCTGGTTCCTCCTTAAATCAAAAAAAAGAAAAAAAGATAAAGTGATGCCCGAAGTCTAAGTTTTAATTAGGGTAATCTTCTCATAGATTTTCGAACTTTTTCTCATAGTTCACTATAGATTCCATAATTGAACAGTCCGTACCATCAATAAAAATTCATAAGAAAAATAAATTTCTTCATCGTTTTAATAATAATGAATAATTGACTTTATATATATATAATTTAGAACTTTCCTCTAAAACTACTTGCTTGCCTCAACAAAAGGAGAAGACAGGTTTTGTGTTTTAAAAAGCTTCAATAGCTCAAAATTTTCGTTGCTCAACTAATAGGGGACAAGGCTTTGGGAGATTATGCGCAACTGTGCAAGTCAAATACAGGTCTCGGTTTTATAGGATGCAAGTTTCGAAATTTCTCAAGTACGCAACGTGAGACCATTGTCTTCCATTGTTTTTGAAACTCACCTATGTGACCCTTCTCTCTAGTAAAAAGAAAAATTGATCTTGGAAGTGATTTTGAGTTCTCTTTTAAAGCAAAAAAAGAGCTTTCTCATTTAGGGTGGTGCCTCACGTGGCACCATTGCTTCTTGAGGCGATAACCGCTCAATTCTGAAAGTGTTCTCACTTGGCATTGGCATTCCAATTTAGGGTGTGTTTGTTTTGCGAAAAACAATTTCCAAAACCACCCATCGTTGCAGCGTGGATGGTAGGGCTGCTGGACTTCAACGCAGAGGTCCCAGTTTCGAAGCCCCTGCGAAGCAGGGGGCTCAAGCGCTGTTGATGATTTGCCTGGGGTACGTGGGTGGTGGTTTCCTGCGTACCTCCCTAGGGTTTACTCCCCGGCACCAACCGGCCGTGCGGGGGTTCCCTGGGTCACCAAAAAAAAAAAAAAAACAACAATTTCCAAAAGAACGTTTTCCTCATTTTATAATGTTTGGTTCATTTAGGAAAATGAGTTAACGAAAAATGTTTTCCTAGTCAACGGAAAATATTTTCCTTCCAAAACTTAAATTCAGGAAAACGATTTCCCTTTTGAAAAAATCGGAAAACGTTTTCCAAAATATTTTAAGGTCCTTGCTTGATGAAAAATTTTATTAAAAAAAATTAATTAAAATTTTGAATTTGTTATTATTATATCTTTTCTTTTCTTTCTTCTTTCTTTTTTTTTTTCTTTTTTTTCTCTTTTCTTTTTTTGCCTGGGAACATAAACCCTAACTCCTCCCCTCTCTCCTTCTCCTTCGCCCCCTCCTTTTCATCACCGTCACCTCCTCCAACCCTAGCCCCTCCTGCCCTCCCGTTGGCTTTGCTCCCTCCTCTTCCTCTTTGTCGGCATCTTCTACACCTTCAATCATTTTTCAAATGCAATCCAAACACTAAAAAATATTTTTAGTCACATATCACCAAACAAAGGAAAACTAACTGTTTTCCTAGAAAAGAGTTTCCCGGAAAACATTTTCCAAAAACGTTATGTTTTCCGTGAAACAAACACACCCTCAGTGCTAGAATTGTTTTCTCTTTTTTTTAAAAAAGTTCTATGAATCCAGTCTAATCTTGAGTTAGAGCTTTCTTCTTCTTTCTTTCAAGTTTATCAATGAACCCAATCTTGTTTTTCCATCAAAGGCAAGGATAATTGTACTAAAAGGAGTGTACTGCTATCTTAACTAGAAAAGAAGGGGGAATGTACTACTGTAATTTGTGTACAATAAAATATCTATATATCCATCCCTCCACTCCCAAAAAGAAAAAAAAATGCTATCTAACTAGATATTTACATGAGTTTTATCTTCTTCTTTTTTTGTGAAATTAAGAAATATATTGAGCTTTAACCAACTTATACAAAAGAGATTACGGCACCAAAACTTACACTCAAAATGAGAAGACATTATGAGTGGAAGGGTACCAAGATGTAAGAAACAACCCAGCAAATACAACAAGCCAAAAGGCTACCGAACAAGGAACCACCTAGCAAAAACAAGGCAACCAGCCAGCCAAACAAAGGCTATCAAAAGAAAGACGGGGAACCCCTGAACACAGACGCCGCACCCAACTACAAAGCAGCAACCAGCCGAACAAACCCACCAACGCCAGCTACGGAATAGCCACCAGAAAACAGCCACTTGACAACAACCTCCAACGTCAGATTACACCCCCAAGTTTATCTTTTTTTAGTATTGAATAACATCAAAATTCAAATTTTAAAACTAATGATATGAGTGATAAAGTCAAAAATAAAAATCATGTAAGTGTAGGAGAATGACACTTGAAGTGCCAAAAGTTAATACTCACGTTAGTGCTAAAACTTTTGGCTAGCTCACTTAAGTGTCAAGTTGAAGAAAAAAACGATTACTTAAGTGTCAACAATAAGAAATTTTGGTCAAATTAATTACGTAGCATTTGCCAAAAAAAAAAAACAATTTAAGTGACATGTCATAATTTTTTAAAAACCCAGTCCACATGGACATGTAAAACAATGTCACTTAGTCCAATGTGGCTAGGTAATGAAAAAAAAAAATGATTCCGCACGCTATCCATGGCAAAAGCAACATTGTTTGAGCTTGAGTTGAAGAGGCTAACCACATTGCATCTCTCCCCATTGCTCACTCATCGTTGCTCGCCCATCGTTGCACGCCCACACTCGCTCACCATCACTTGCTCATTATCCATGGTAAAAAGGTACATTTGTCTCTCTGTGTTGCTTAATTAGAGGGAAAATTTAGGGTTGTGAGCCTCTGTTGATGCTTCTGCCTTCCCTTTGTAAGATTGAGTAGTTAATATTGAGGGTAAATCGAAATAGTGTGTGAATTTTGCTTCAATGGCCGATTAGGGTTTGAAATTTGGGTTTCTTTCAATTTGGCAATTTAGGGTTCTTATTTGGCGGGCAAGCTACTTTACAATGCCATTCATGGCTTTAAGATGCCAACTAGACCATGCCGCAAGCCACGTCAGCTTAAGAAATTAATATATAAAAAAAAAAAAAGGCCATGTTGGATTTATTGTCAAACAAATTGGGGTTGGCACTAAAATAGTTGTTTTTCAAACATTTTGGCACTTAAGGATACGAATGATAATCATTCTAGTTAGAAATTAATTTTTGAAACATAAATAGATTTTGCTATTAATAACGACACAAAATTTTTATTCTCGAAATATAAATTTGTTTGATAATTGTGGCACCCCTCGACGGCTCTCGATCTGTTAAGGTCGCCACAGATCATGTCATTTCTCTTTACATAAAAGTTTATTACTCCGATATCATAAAATTTTTAGAAGTCCCTGAGTCTCTAGGGTTTACATCTTTTAGATCGGTCCCTACGCAATTTATATGGCGGAAGCGTATCCAACAACTCCCTTCCCTATATTCAGAAAACGATGCACACCAACTAAACATTTTTATAGGTAAAAGCCGAACACTTTTATTTACTTAAACCAGATGGACATCATTCGTCGGTACACCAAAATGCAATAGTCTTCTATACTCGACTATACTTCAAAAGATGACCGACATCTTGTCCAACAGTCGTATACTTAAAGTCCATCGATCAATGTCGGCGTCCAAAAGTTTCTTCCTCCACTGTCCTCCTCCTCGCGGTCATATCCAACCACTCGATCCATCTACTAGTGACGGTGGTAGTAGAGGTATCTTGTCTAAACTGAAATGTTAGTCCCCAAAAGGGATAAGTATAACCACTCGGTTGTAAAAGATTCATTAAGCTATATCGTGCAGTACCGTCAATATCTAGATTCATGCAAGATAGACAAAAACAAGTAATCGAAGGATAAGTATGCATCAAAATCATGAAATTCTTTAATGCAATGGCAAATACAATTTCAAAACCCTCAAGATGCATCATGTCCAGTTACACAAGTCCCGATCATAGGGCCAAACTGTTATGACACGTCACATTCCATGCCATACAATTTAGTCCTATAACCAGACCATACGCACACTTAGTGGAATCATCAGTTTTAATATTCAAAAGGTTTCATCTCCCAGAGGACCAACGTTTGCATTCTTCTAGAATTCCGCACCCAACCCTGGTGTCACGGAAGACTCTGGGCATGTATTCATAATACAACCAGGCATTCAAAGCGTGTTGCATTACACCTCCAAGCATCTCGCACCCCACCTGGCATCATAAGGAACCTCCGGGGCATTGCCATGAAAATGGTTACCTCGACCCTCCGGATTTACGTACCGACAAGCATACAACCGGGCATTCCGATGCTCCCAGGGAAAACCTCTAGGCATGTATTCATAATGCAACCAAGCATCTAGAGCGTGTTGCATTACACCTCCAGGCATCTCGCACCCCACCTGGCATCACGAGAAACCTCCGGGGCGTGCCATGAAAATGGTTACCCCGACCCTCCGAATCTACGTACCAACAAGCATACAACTGGGCATCCCGATGCTCCCGGAGAAAACCTCTGGGTATGTATTCATGATACAATCAAGCATCCAAACTCATTCAAATCTTTGGGCATCCCGACTCCTGGGCATCGTTGACCCGAGGGTCCAACGGTAATAATTAACATCTTAATTTCCAAAAACACCTTTCAATACAATGACAAGATGTCACATGAATCTTCATCAAATCTCAATATTGCATGATATGCTAAATGCCAATATCATCATGTTAAATAACAACTTAAGATACATTCACATTTGGGACAAATTGAGCAAATTCGGAACAAAACAGCTCAAACATCACAATGCATAGTTTTAGTAACAATTTCGGAATAACCCCTAAATGAACTCAAAAAACTCTGAAATTTTGATATGTTATAAACAAGACCTAAAGGAAAAATTTCATGAAGAACACTAAGTCAGATTCATTGTATATCAAGAGAACTAATTGCTATATTCTTTACTAACATTCGGTAATAGCTTCCAGATTTAACATTTACAGAGAAAATCATTTTACTGACCAAACCTTGTCCATTTATTCTCAAATTTTTATGTGTTATTCCTAAGGGTGTTTCCTACAACTTTCATTAAGGGTTTGAAGTCTAATTCTAACTAGATAATTACAGAAAATTCACAGAATCATTAAAGGTCATGCTGTTTTCTATGAAACAGTTTACTAATTCTAAGAGAACTACTTCTACTCATTTAAAATCCAACATCCAACATCCACAACCCAAACATCTCCAAGTCTATTGCACTCCACTAGACAACAACAACACAACATGATATAGGTTAATGGACTTTCACTTGCCTCTAGTCCTTTAGCTTGACGGCAAGCAAAAACAGAGGGCCCGTGGGTCTCAGGCGTGGCTCAACGGCGGTGAAGACCAGCAACGTCGACGGCGGCAGCATTGTGCTCGATTGAGGGCGACCTCCTCCTTCCTCACGCCGTGCACCCGCTCGCTGCTCGCACTTCTCTCACTCACGGCCCTCTCAATCGTTCACTCTCTCTCTCTGTCTGAATTTTTTCACTCGGCTCCTTCTCTCTCTTCTCGACTAATCCGCCCCTTTTGCTCCTTACTTAATTGGTTGGTTAATTAATTTTCTTGCATGTAGGTTATTTGATGGCAGCAGGAATTGAAGACAACTGGTGGAGGCGTGGCTTCCCTTGCTCGATCCCTCCTCCTGCGCTGGCCACCGAATAAAGAGCCACGTGGCCTCCGCTGGTCACTCTTGGTCAACAAAGATGGAGGAATTCTTGAGAAGTGTTGACCCCCTTTGTCGACAAATGAAGAGGAAGTGCGGGGTTATCTTGGACCAGCGGGCTTGTGGTTTCATCATCCTTATTACACAGCCCAATTTCCTCCAAATATTTACCTTAATCTCTGCACATACATGAGCTAAATTGCAGCCTACTCACATGGCCACACGGTGTCGCAACAATGTACATGTATGTGATCGAAATTCTCGAGTGGAGAAAGAACTCGACAGAGTTGTATGGTGATAAAAATTCATTTCCTCACTTGCCGAATCGCACAAAGAAAAGACGTGCATGGTCCTCATGCACGGTCCAACTCCTCAAAATTTTATTCTTAAATTCGGCATGTGTGTTCCTCAAGCATGGCCGAATTCCATTCCCTCGGTTCTCAAAATTCAATTGGTAAAAATCCAAATTCCTCTCTTATTCCATATACACTTAGGTGATATAATTGTATAATATTACCGAAAGAATTATGTGCGTACATCGGTGGGGTCCAAAGTAGTGCCGATGATTATGATGGTACAACAAGGTCCAACGTCAATGTCGATGACGAAATCCATTAACAAATTCGTCAATCCGCAACGTGTCGTTTTTTTTATGATGTCGACAAAAGTATACAGACGAGGTTGGTCTCACTTAAACCTATGGAAGTTTTCCGACAAGACTATGGTTTACTCGGCAATTACACCATCGCTAAACAAAATGCATTGGTCCAACAATAATACAAGCCAATGTCCGTATATAGCACCAATGGCATAATCTGACGATACTTTCGTCACTTAATCACGAACCGCTGCGCATTCAGAGGTTGTCGAAATTCTCGAATGCCACAATAACGACATAAAATTTCTCCCTCCTCAGCAGCGGCAAACGGCGATAGGGGGTGGTGGGGTGATGGCAATGGCTAGTGGGTGGCAATGAATGACCGACAGTGACAAACGGAGATCCACAACGACGGGGGCAATGGGGCAGCAGGGGGTGGCGGGGACCAGCAGCAAAGCGACTAGCTAATAATGAAAATGAGTAATGATAAGAGTTTTTATTTCTTATTTCTATTATAAAAATAAAGAAGTATAAAATTTTTACTTCTTATTTATGTTCCAAACTTATTTCTGAACTAAAAATTTGTTCTAGAAATAGAAAAATGAAATTGTGTTGCCAAATGAATTTATATTCTAGAAGTAAATCCAAAGTAGAAAAATAGTTTTGGAACAAAAATATAATAATTATCATGCACGCCCAAAAGAAACTCTTGGCATTTAAGTGAGCACCATGCACAATACAATGAAAGTTGTAAACTGTGTTGGGGGGGGAATTATTGTCTATCGCTGGCCTCTATGATAGAATCAACCAAGGGGCCGAAGAGGCAATGGTTTACCCTATGGGGAGTTCAACAGTTCGAGTCCGATTATCTCCAACTCATGAACTTAGCCGACATAAAGCTATATGATAGCACACAATTTTTCTAATTCAGCAATTCGATTTATGATTTCTCATTCATAGACATTGATAAGATTGTTTTATTTAACAGCACCTTATGATGTCCTTCTCTCCATTTATTTTTGTTGCATCTATAAACAATGAAATCATTTGACTCGTTTTTAGTATATTTAAACAATTGCTTAATCAAAAGCAATATTTGGTTACGTCTAATTATAAATTTTTTATTACCAGCATAGCTTTTTCACAGGAAAGATTGGAAATACTTTACTTTATAGGGAATGTTCATTGACTCCATAAATTTGAGTTCCACTCAAATGATTGGTTTTGTCCCAAAAACTTGTAGTCTATACAGTTTATACAGTTTATATTTTTAAAGCTTGTCCCAATTGCCTTTTGTGTCTTGTAATGTAATAATTAGCATCGAAAGTACCCCTCTATGAATTTCCTAATTAATAAATTTAATGTGTATTCTCACGAGGGTGTCTTTACTAGTAACATATATATTCTTATAATTATGCCATATGAATACACTTACAAACCACTCATGAGCAACGCAAGCATAGTTGGTTGAGATCTTTCCTCTAGCGAAGGAGGTTAAGGGTTCAAAATCCTGCGTCGTTAGCGATTAAAGCGGAGGACCCCGGCGGTAGATTGTTGGGCTAGTTTCCCGAGATATAGTTGTTGTTGGATCTCTACGCAGAGGTGCATGAGACCCCAAATAGACGTAAGCCAACAAGGGCAGGCTCCAGCGAATCCTTGGTCATCAAAAAAAAAAAAAAAAAAAAAAAAACAACACAATTACAATATCTCATAATGCAGAATGCTAATTTTTATCACCGATAGCATTGTAAAAAGACCCGATCAATGAGTAGGGCACAAACGGGCCCGCCCATTGGCCGAACTCTTTTGCCTCCGGGAACTTTTCCAAGCTTGGTCAGTAGGCGGGAACAGGGTTGGGCAAGTGCCTTGACATCTGACCTGTCCGACTCGCCCATATATTTATTAATAGAGATTATCAAATATTATGAATAATATTACTTTGATACTTTATATCTATAAAACTAATAAGATAAAATAAGCCCCAAAATTCTACTATAGTAGAGAAAAATAGAACAAAACTCATAGGTAAAATAATAAAAGAAAATAACACAAACTCTTACAATTATTTTTCATTTGTTTTCAGATTTGTAATTTTTTTAGCTGAGATATATATTATTATTTTTTCAGAAGAAAGAAAGGTGGCCCGATGGACGGGATTGTGCAAACCTCAGGAGGTTCGGGCCCGAGCCCACTGAATAAGCAGGTCTAATTGTAAATAACATTTATAGGCGTAAAACTTTAAAGAAAACAATATTTTTTTCATATCAAATTTGATTGCAGGGACGGTCCAAGGCATCAACGGTAGGGTCAACTGGCCCCACTGACTTTTACATTATTACTTTGTTCATTTTTTATCAGATTTTCATGAGACATACTGACTTTCTTGGTAATTCTCTTTTATGTTGACCCCACTAATAATTTCACCCTAGTGACATTAACCTACAATAACTCATATAACTCATATTATGCTTCGTGTTTGTGTCCAGTTTTTGGATTTTGCTAGAAGGATTTCTGAAGTATGATGCATTTGCTAGAGATGCATATAGTGAAATGAGCTTAATTAGTATAAAATTTAATTTCTTCGTTATGTTAATGCATCTGTTGCCAAAATGTTCTAGCTCCGTCCATGATCAAAGGCTCATACTACTAAAGTGCAAAAGTGAATTAGCACACGCAATTCCCATAAATGGCAATCAGATTACATCGTTATTTATGACTTATGATTTTGCTATGTTTGTAATGCTAAATCAAACGCTCTCACTTTCAATCTTCGTGATTTTGAAGATGCAAACTCTTTTTGAAGACTGATCCCTTTGCTACCATTGTGAGTTTTAACTAAGGGTGCGAATGGTAACGTTTACATTTTTTTTGTTCCGGGAAAAAAAAAAAGTGTTTACTCTGTTCCTAACAATTTTTGAACAAAAGAACGCGTTTGGTAATGTTTGGTCCGGAATAAAAAATGAATAAAACACGTTTGGTAAATTTTATTCTTTTTTGTTTCTTTTAATTTTTTAAACATTTTTATTTTTTTTTTCCTTTCTTTTCATTTTTTTTTTTTTTTTCGGTCCACCGCCTCCGCGACCGACCGACGGACGGGCAGCCTCGCCCGGCCACGGCGAGGCTCGACGGCCGGTCGCCGGCCATGGTCGAGGCGGCGACCGGCGAAAGAAAAAAAGAAGAAAAAAAGAAGAAAAGAAGAAGAGAAGAAGAAGAAGAGAGAGAGAGAAATGTTTCTTCAAGAAATGTTTCTGGAGCAAGAAACAACAAATTGTTGTTTCTTTTTTTTGTTCCCATTTTGTTCCGGGAACAAAAAAACAAAAAAAGAACAGAAACGCAACCAAACGCGTTTTGTTCTTTTTTTGTTCCCGAACAAAATCCGTACAAAAGTGTTCCGGGAACACTTTTTGGGAGTGTTACCATGCAGCCCCTAAAAGGCCATATTTTATAGTGTCTGTTATTTGAGATGTCAAAAATTAACAAAAGCTACCTAAATGTTTAGACAACATGAAGTGTTGTCACCATAATATGTTGGATAATAGGACATTGTAAGACTAAATTTTAAAAAAAAAAAAAAAAAAAAAAATTGACAATCCTGATCTATCATTTACAAACAAACGTGCATAATTCAGAATCGATTTGCAAAAACGTAAAAAATCAACTCCCCTCCAACCATTGATAAAAATCTGCAAATGCAGAAGATCCCAAAACCTTGAACTTATGCGCAAAGCATGATCGATTTGTGAATATGGAATCACCGGATCTATATATCCTACTCCACTAGCCAATACCTCTTAAAACACGATAGTGTGTCTATTTGCAGTGATGAAGTTTAAACTAGATGACCTAACATTTTATTCCATTTATTATGTTACTGACGTCTTCCATCAAAACTGTTATGATAACAAATTAACGGGTAAATATTATGTAATAAAATGAGAGTAATAAATTGGGCAATAAATCAGAATTAATTGATAAATACATAATTGGGATCACATTATAACATTCTCCTACTTAATCACAATATTCCATCAAATGAAATATTAACCCAAACCCACATAAACTTCATGTTGAAATAAAACACATGAATTACGGTGATGAAACATCTTAGAACAAATATTATCTTCCGTATATCATAATGCATTTCATCAGCCCATATATGATAACATAACTTAATGAATAAACTTTATGTTTACTCCAAATCAAATGTGATTGCTTTTCTCAGAATAACTAAATGTATACAACCATATTAAGAAAAACATTACAAATGAATAAAAGTCTCACAAATTCTTTCATATATAGAAAAAAAACTACATGGTTAGACCAATATTCATTCTAAATACATGATCCCTATATTTTATTGGTGGCATGTCTTTAGTTAAAGAATCAACTATCATCAACCAATGCTTACATGTTCTATGACCACTTCCATCTCTTTAACACATTCCTTGATGGTTAAATACTTAATGTCAATGTACTACCTTCAACAACTACTTTTTTTATTCTTAGCCATGAAAACTGCAGCTGAATTGTCGCAAAACATTCTTAATGGCCTAGCAATGGAATCCACAACTATAAGTCCCAATATGAAACTTTTCAATCACACACCATGTTAGGTGGCCTCAAAACAAGAAATGAACTCTACCTCCATTGTAGAAGTGACAGCCAAGGTCTGTTTCACCCTCTTCCAATATATAGGTCTGCCAGAAAACATAAAAATATATCTGGATGTTGATTTACGAGATTCAACGCAACTAGCGAAGTCTAAGTCCGAGTAATCAACTACGTCCAAATTGTCCGTCCGTCCATACATAAACATGTGTCCCTTTGTATCTTGAAGGTACCTCATCACCTTATTTGTAACTCTCTAATGGTCCATACCTAGATTACTCTAATATCTTCCCAGACAATTGGCTGGAATCCTCTGCTAAAAACTTATCAAAGGTTACAAGGTCTGAGCTCTGAACACTCAAGCTCATGTATATAATTGACACACTCTCAACCTTTAACTGGTTACACAATGATGCTCACAGAGATGAATGTAAAAGATCACAAAATACTCTTCAAACTTTGAAATTAAAAGCTTCAATTCTCGTGAATGCGAATTCTAATTTCTTCAGCTTCGAGATCTTCTCTTATACTTCTCCTAGTCGAAGCTAACCATTGGACATATCTCTAGGAGGACTTATCCAGCCAATCTATCAATTGGCCTATATCTGGTTGAGAAGATCCGATGCCTTCAGGATCGCCAAGGTTGATACTTTCCATAATTTCTGCCGCCCATACAACAATTTGGGTTTCCATAAGTCAAGTGCTTCAACTTGGAAAGAATGTTTTGCCTCAAATTTAACATTCTAGGAAATCCAAATCTTCGAGAGATACTTTCCTTTGAAACTCCTTATATATAAGGCAGGAAATCCAACCAATTGCTACTAGCCGTTGCACGAGGATATTATCTTCTTCTTAGCCATTTGATAGAACACACAAGGAAGGAAATAATTAAACCACTACTTTGGTTATGATTTTAAACCACGTCTAATCACATCCCATCAGACTTTCAATCGTTGTCATTGATTATCATAACATAACACAACCTTAATCATAGGCAACCATAACGTCTTGATAAGTTTTAAGTCTAGTTCTCTGAGTCTGATGAGTAACGTCTGATGATACATATCAAAGTTTCCATCTGAACTTCTTGATCAACCAAATTGCTCCAAGAATATCACCTGGAAATTCTTTCATCAGAACCATTGAACGCTTATAGAAATGTTTTGTCAATCTTCAAAATTAATTTAGAAAATTTTCTCAACAGATAATTGCTACAAAAGAAACTCAGTGACCATATTCTTCTCCAATTAAAGTTTTGTCAACGTTTCCAATGAATTAAAGGTCATATTCGAAAAAAAAAAAAAAAAAGTCTTTGATCAATGATAAATTACTTAATATTCATTATGTCCTCGTTATTCTCTTACCGGTCTACCTTAAAGTGGGCAACACGCAAAACTTACGTCCCTTCATCCCCAGGTTTAAAGAACCCGTCTTTGGCATGACCGTGCTATGGAAGGCTCCAAGGAAGTTAGAAAAAGAGAACACTCATTTTGGGATGGACTTTTTTTTTTTTTTTTTTTTTTTGCATTTTTTTAATTTTCATATCTTGTCTTGTTTGGACAAAGTTCTATGAAAAATTTAACTCGTGCTATATGTAAATATCATCTTGAAAATTGAAATATTTCTAATTGAATATATATATATATATATAATAATAAGTGCTCCAGGGACATTCGTCTATAAGACCTAAATGATAAAAAGGAAGGTTAAATTTAGGCTAATTAGTATTGCTTTTGACGGGCAGCTTGAAATGGTGGATAGGCATTTTTCAGTCACGACTCTCTATATTGGAAATATTTCAACAAATTTCTTCAAGTAAACCGACAATCATCGTTGCCACCAGGCCCAATGATACTCCTTTTTCTTCCCTCGATAAAAAGAGGCGAGCAACAACACTCTCACGAGGCGTTATTATAAAAATTTCATATCTGCCGTGAAATATCCGATTTCAAGTAAAACTATTCAATCCACTCGTAAATATACAAGCCCACCAAAATTGATCAACATGATCAGAGCTAAAAGATCTAGAGAAACTGAAGGGAATTCAATGGGAAATTTCCATGTAAGAAAGCTGACATTCGATATTTTAATTAAAGTCAAGACAAGGTATTCTCTTCCTTAACCTGTCAAACATGGTGATATAATATTTAAAGAGTGTGAAAGGACCAAAATTCTGGACGATGATTTTCACTGCCATATAAGTCTCTATCCATAGAAATTCCTTTCCCTTTCCATAGGCAAAAGAACAGCTGTGGCGTATCAACAGTTGGGAATAACGGATCCCCGAAAACTGGATTCGACACTAAATCGAACCCCTAAATCAATGCGGAAGACGAAGCCCAGAAACGACACGTATCACTGATCGTAAAGCATACCACGGATTCGAGCGTACCTTGTTAGCCACAGATTAAACACCGTCGTCAATGGAGGAAGAGAATCCAGTCGATGAAGCCTTGAAGGGAAGAAATTGGAAGCCGTATGCCTACTGTTCTTCGGGAGAGAAAACGCGCGGGAGAGAAGCGTACGTTGATTTCTAATCCAACAGGTGCCTTCTCTCTCTCTCTCCTCTCTTTTATACCTTCCCCCATCCACGGGCCCTATTCCCGTGGGCCGGGCTTTTTGGGCCCAGCATGGGCGGACGGGCCTTAAGCCCATCTAATAAATCCATCATTTCCCACTCGCACATGGTGGTACAAAACCAACATGGGCGGACATGCCCTACTCATCCCCATCAGAGAAAAATCCATCATAGACTCTCACTTAACATGATGTGCCGAACAGAATCCTCTTTTCCTCTCTTCAACATTCATACCGGTGAATAATCCGTGCGACCAGCATACTTTGAGAGCTCGTTGCTATACATCTGTTAGGAATATATAGCAGCTCATAATGGGCATCACATCCCGAGTAGATTTAGTATGCGTACTCTAGATCGATCGATCACATTTATATCTCTCTTGATCTCTTTTAAACAATGACATATATATTGTATTCACAATTATGATTATCCCAAAGACAGTCATAATTGGTTAACCGGTGAATACAAAAACTACAATGTGATTCTCCAAAATCGATCTTCCTCTTTCCTTCAAACTCTCAATTTCAGTTCAACTTGCTTTTCTAGAAATGCCCCATTAGATCGAATCACTCATGACCATTGGCAACATCCTAAGATAGCAAACACTAAATAGAAATCTTGAGAATAAGTAAGAGTCTTGAGGGGACTAAAAATTGAGGAACTCTTTTCCTCAAGAGTCTCACACGACATAAAAAGTTGAGATCAAACTTTTGCCACTCTTATTGATCGTCTCATGCATACGTAGTATGAAATACGTATTACGATATTAACTCCTTTCCCATGGAGCGTATGTCTATTTTTCAATACCGTACAGATGATAGTTCAGACATACCCAATGTCTAACTTGAGTTCACCTATCTACTCATTCACAAAATTCATCAGAACTCACATTTGGCATCTTAGACAGATAAAGTAAAATATGTGGGGTATTTTACTTTCGGACATCGTAAGAATTATGTCTTCATCTTAACACTCGATTAAGGCACATACGTGTTTTAAGCTTGAGCTCTCGATTATCACCTAGATAATAAGCTTAAAAACAGTCTCATCTCTATTTATCACACAATAACTAGAGGCGATTACCCGTGTGAGTGGGCTAATCTTATATCTGTCCGACATACTTCTCAACTTAAAATAATGCACTGAGCATTAAGATGCATAAAGATCTAATAAAGATTCATAGGCATTAATGATGAAAACACAAATTCATCAAACTGTGAACACTTAGGGAAATTGCAATATTCAGTACATCAGCCTCTACGCAATCCTAGAGATTTCATATAACCACAAAACACATCTCTAGGTATCGGCTTTGTCATAGGATCTGCTACCATTCGATGCGTAGTATGTACTCTAAGTTCACATCATTTCATGCAACCAAATCTTTGACAAGATTATACTTGGTATCTATATGTCTGGTCTTGCCATGATATTTTGGATATTTGGTGTACTCTTTTGCTGCTTGGCTATCATCGTTAACCAATAACGAATCTACAGCACTTCCAATAACACCTAAATGATCCAATAATCTCTTAAGCCAAACATCCTCATATACTGCTGCTGATAATGCCACGAACTTAACTTCCATCGTTGACAAGGCTATACACTTTTGTTTCTTACTGCTCCAACATATGGTACCATTATTCGGTAAGAAAACAAACACAGAGATAGATTTTCTTTCATCTAAATCTCCTTCCCAATTAGTATCAAAATAGCCTTTGAGTTGCAGATCCTTTCCTTAATAACTCAGCGTATAATCAGCAGTCCCTTTAGATACCTTAGTATTCTTTTAATGGCTTTTCAATGTGCTTGACCTGGATTGGATTGGTATCTATTCACCATCCCAACTGCTAAACATATGTCAGGTCTTGTACACATCATAGTGTACATAAAGCTTCCAACAAAGACTAACATAAGGAACATGTTTCATTTGTTCCTTCTCTTGTGAAGTCCTTGGACACGATCTATAACTCAATCCTTCACCTTTTGTAATAGGAGTGTCTATGGGTTTGCAATCTTGAAATCTTAACTTCAAGAATGTATGCAACCTCACCCATATCCTTCATCTCAAAGTTGGAAGACAACGAATTCTTCACAAGATTAACAAACTCCATATTACTTCCGACAATTAGTATATCATTAACATATAATGATATGATCACAAATTGATCATTGGATCTCTTGATATATACACAATGATCCTCGTCTATCATTGTAAAGTCATATGCCATTATGGCATTATGAAAAACGTATACATACCATTGTCTCGACGACTGCTTAAGGCCATATATCGACCCCCAAAGTCGACATACCTTTTCTTCTTGGCCTTTCACTATGAAACCAGCGGGTTGTTCCATATATATTTCTTCCTCTAATTCTCCATTGAGGAAAGCAGTCTTTACATCCATCTGATGTAACTCAAGATCCATACTAACCACTATTGCCAGAACTATGCAAATCAAGGTAAATCATACTATAGGAGAAAATGTACTTTCATAATCAATTCCTTCCTGTTGATTATACCCTTTCGCCACAAGGCGAACCTTATACCTTTCTATCGAGCCATCAACCTTTTGCTTTATTTTGAGAACCCATTTGTTCCCAATAGCTCGCGTCCTTTTGGAAGATCAACCGGTTCCCAAACTTGGTTTGATTTCATTGACTCCATTTCCTCTTCTATTGCATAAATCCATTTTTCCTTATTAGGGCAACTCGAGCCTCATTAACATTTCTTGGCTCATCCTCATCTTGCGGAGCAATCATAAAAGTTTCCCTTCAATGTTAAAACGTCGACGGGGAATACTTTGGCAACTTGTTCGCCGTATGAGAGATTGTACACTTAGCACATCATTACCCATCATGCTCCCACTTGGATTAGGTAATGATGATGTCGTCACATCAGGTGGTTGCAATTGAGAATGAGTTGAATTCAATTCATTACATCTCATATTACTCCCACTTGGACGAACTCCACTGACATCATTATTTTGATCCAAGATTTCAAATAGAGAGTAATCTTCCCATATTTCGCCCTTCTTAGGAAATTCATTCACTAAGAATGTGACATCCCGTGATTCAAATTCACTTATACTCCCACTTTCCTGCTCACCTATGAACACATACTCTTTCGAGTGTTCGGAGTATCTCATGAAAATACTCTTATTTCCTTTGGGACCCAATTTCCCAAATTTGTGAGAGGACTCATGTGTATAGGCAGCACAACCCCATGACTCAAGAAAACTTAAGTCCGGTTTTCTACCTGTCCATAACTTATATGGAGTGGAAGCAACTGATTTGGAAGGCATCCGGTTAAGTATATAGGCTGCAACTAACAACGCATCACTCCAAAAAAGTTATAGGTAAGTTAGCATGCCCCATCATTGACCTAACCTTATCCAGTAGGGTTCTGTTTCTTCTCTCTACAACACCATTTTGTTGAAGAGTATATGGAATAGACAACTATCTTTCTATTCCTTTTTCATCACATAATTTTCTGAACTCATCGATAAATATTCTTGACCTCGATCGGATCTCAATACTTTTATTTTCTTATCTAATTGATTCTCTACCAGGTTCATAAACCTTTTGAAACAACTTATGCTTCAGATTTATGAGAAATCAAATAGACATATCCAAATCGAGTAGAATCATCTACAAAAGTGATGAAATAAACAGCCCCTTGCCTTTCTCTCACATTCATTAAACCACAGACATCAGATTAGATTAAATGCAGAGGAAATTCAGCTCTTTTACATTTTCAAATGGTTTCCTTGTCATATTCCCTACTAGGCAATGCTCACATCTAGGCAAATCGACTTTTTCAATGTTGCCCAACAAGCCCTCTTTGGCTAGTCTATTCATATGTTGTTGGCCCATATGACCAAGTCTAGCATGCCACCATATTCACATCATTTTCATATAAAGTAGAAGACGTGAAACAAGGGAATAACATATTGACATCACCACAGTCAACATTTAGTACAATAAAACCATTCAGAAAGTGACCACAACCATAGTAGTTTGTATCCAAATACAAATCTACATCTCTACTACGGAAGTTCACACTAAAACCAAGCTTAACCAACACCAAAACAGACATTAAATTTCGACGAATCTCCGGAGCATATAGAACATCATGTAGGAACAAAATGCGTCCACCACGCATGTTTGATTGGCAGATGCCAATCCCTTTAACTTTAGCTTCGAAGTTGTTTGCTACATAGATCCATATAGTTCCAGTTGGTATTCGTCGGAATTCCACGAAGGATCCTCTATCCTTCCTTATATAGTCTGTCTTATCTGAATCTACAGTCCACAAAGGATTGGATTGAGTCAATAATACAAAACTTAGCACATAAGCAAAGTTCTCAAATGTACAGGAGGTGTATATCTTCTTTGGCTCACGATAGTCGCGAGCATAGTGACCCTTTTGTCACAATTGTAACATCTCACCCTTGACATTTTCTTTACTTAAGGACGTTTTCCTCTCTTGTGTTGGTTAACTCTTGATTTCTTGCAATATAGACTTGATCATTTGCATGTCCACATATTGAACGAATCAATACGCTTGCGCTTAGAGCACAAAGCCCTTTTCTGAGCTAGAACCAGCATTGCAAATATCTATTATCGACTCAAATGCCGATAGGCAGTCCTCAGCTAGCTCAAGGTGGCGCACAGCATCCTCAAGATTTTCCATAATATGGTCAAGAGCTTCTAGTGCTTCTTGCTTTTCCAGCACATATTGAATCTTCATATTCAATATTTCACGATTGTTGCCGTTCATATCAGCAATCACATTATTAGTTGCTGAAACCATCAGTCTGAACACATCAGACATACATGCACGAATAATTAATGCCTATCATTTATGCATCCCTATTTTTGCACAGACCCATTATATCAATGAACAATTTCAAGTAAGGTTTCAGAATCAAAAGGTCACTATGTTTCCAATCATCCTCCAAAATCCTAACTCAAAATTGTTATTAATATAATTATCATATGCAAAATAAGTCCTATGAAGTTATAATTACCCACAGCTAACTACCTACAGCAATCAGCAGTAACAGAAAGCAAATAATAATTTATATTCAACAGAATAATCATACTTGCAACATAATACAACTAATATATCACACTAAGCAATATATACAGAGATATTTACATCCATAAAAAATCTCATAATTAATCTAAGAAATAATCGGGGAATGTCCCTTCTAATCTATCACCAAAACATCTTAGAAAACGAAGGCACATTTGCCAACCATGGAAAAACTTTTGGAGAGCTTTCATGTCGCCACCAAGGCGCATTCACCCTACGCCATGTGGCGCTCATTCTAAGGGTTAAAATTTTGGCCAACTCAATCCTACAGTACTCTCTTACAAAAGCTTCCACTAGCTCCCTATAACCCTGGACCACGTTGACCTCCCATAACCGATCTAACACTGCTTGCCATTTAGGTGGAAGAGTGTTCATCATAGCCGGCACCTTCTCAAAATCCGGCATAAGATAACCATTCCCGATGATTTCCTGTATCATCGATTGACCACGACCACATGTGATACTAAATCACCGTCATGCCACCGATAATCGCTAAATCTTTCATCAGCCTTTTAAGTCTTGCATTTCCCTCGTCCGTTCTCGGATTGCGGTATCCATGCATGACGCGTCATAGTTCCTGCAACAAATGCAGAACTAAAATTGGATCACTTATAATCCATAATGCACATTAGGGAAAATACATAATTTTCCAAAATTTATGCAACACATGCATAATAATAAAAAAAAATGGATTACATATAAACCACATAGGCATACATGAAAAAAAAGAAACAAATTCCTTTTCTTTTTTTTTTCAGGTCAACGGTCAACAGTCAAAGTCAACAGTCAACGGTCGTCGGTCAACGGTCAGCGGGTCAACGGTCAACGGGTCAGCAGGTCGGGTCAACGGTGCGCGGGTCGGACCGGTCGCGACGGTCGAACCGATCGGACCGGAAGGGCCGGTCGGGCCGCTCGCGCGGACCGACCGCACGTGCCTCGCGCGTGCGGGGGATGACGTCACGCAGACGTCATCCGGCACGTGCCGGGCGCGTGCCTGCGTCCGCGAGTCGGGTCGGGTCGGCGGTCGGGTCGGGTCGCCGGCCGGTGACCGCCCGGCGAAACATCGTCGGCGATGACGTCATCGGTGACGTCATCCGAGCGGTTATCGACCATTGGATGACGTCACGATGACGTCATCGCGTGGCGTCAACACGTGTCGGTCCGCGGACCGGCACGTGGACCGGCACGTGACGTTTCGCCGGTCGCCGGCGCGCATGTGCCGGTTCGTCGCCGGCGCGTGTGGCGCAAGCGCTGGCCATAGCCAGCGCTTCGGGCGCGTCGTGCCCACGCACAGCGCCTTCCGGCCGCGCGTGTGGGCGCGTGCGGCGTCTCCCGGCGGCGTGCGACATGTCGCCGAACTCGTCTCGACGTCGCCTTTCACCCAGTGCTTTCAGAATTCGTTTTCGACTTACGAAAACTCATAAAAAAAGGCCAAACAACGCTCGGGTGTCGGGATTTCACGCCCGATCCGTACGGCCGTGAATATTTTTGTGAAAAATCGAAGAAAAAACATCAAATTGATCGGGAAAACGTGAACTAGGGCTCGATACCAATGTTGGGAATAACGGATCCCGAAACCGGATTCGACACTAAATCGAACCCATAAATCAATGCGGAAGACGAAGCCCGAAACGACACGTATCACCGATCGTAAAGACACCACGGATTCAGCGTACGCTTGTTAGCCACAGATTAAACACCGTCGTCAATGGAGGAAGAGAATCCGGTCGATGAAGCCTTGAAGGGAAGAAATTGGAAGCCGTATGCCTACTGTTCTTCGGGAGAGAAACGTACATTGATTTCTAATCCAACAGGTGCCTTCTCTCTCTCTCTCCTCTCTTTTATACCTTCCCCCATCCACGGGCCCTATTCCCGTGGGCCGGGCTTTTTGGGCCCAGCATGGGCGAACGGGCTTTAAGCCCATCTAATAAATCCATCATCAACCATTTTCTATACTTCTTAGCGAATTGACTTGCTTTGTCCCATCAAAGATCAACAATCTCATGCTCCTTTAACCTTCGATTCAAACAATTTTTAGATAGCAGCAAGAAGTCTAACTCATCCTCTTTCCCTTCCTTGTACCAATTCTTTTTCATTTATGAAAAACTTTTTTAGAGTCATTCCAAAATAAAAAAGATATTCATGTTTTTTAATGATAGATTCGACTCTTATTTCGAATGAATTTTTTAAAGTCAGTTTATAACTGTTTTATAATGTTAATCAAAATACATTACTTTATAAAGAATGTTTTTCGGACCTTGGAAATCTAGACCCAGTCCATCATCATTCATCTATATTTTATTAAAAGGTGGTGTGTTATGATTTCAGAGCTTGAATGGAACCAATTATTATATAAAGTCGTAATTGGAGTTATTGAAGCCATCACTCCCTTCATATAAACTTTTCAATCGGATCCACTGATGAAATTGGGTAGGTGAAAATTCATTATCAACACCAACGTCATGTCAATGTACACATCAATCAAGCCTTAGCACTCATTAACCTTTTGCTAAAGTTGGACGGGTCAAGTTCATCCGTTTTCGACGGGGTGAAGCTTTCAAAGGAACGAGGCTTTCACAAGATCACATTTCTCACCTTTTCTTTCACCCTCTCTCCCCAATTTAATCTCTAGGAAAAAGAAAGCCTAAGTCCACGTGTCTGTCACGTGTTTGCCCCGAGCTATTTAACGCTATTCATTTGTTCCGGTCGAATCTCTATGCAAATCTTTATCTTTAAAGCTCCGTTTGTCTCGCAAATAATAAATAATTTAATAAATCTTTTCGTAAAAATGATTGTTTGAAATAATTAGTCATTATTGAAATTTTCCATCACCAACAATAATTTATGGACAAAGAAAATATTTTTCATTTATTTCTTTCAATAAACAATACAAATAATCTTTTTAAGAAAATACTTTCTTCAAATAATCATTTATTTATTACAAAACCCTAATCACTGGGGTTTCTTCCGGTGGCCAACATTCCCACATAAGGGAGGGATTCGGAATATCACCTTCTTAGGGATTGGGGTGGGGACGATTTAGTTTTAGTTGTTGATTTCAACTCCCACACCCTATAAAAAGATAGGATAAAAGTTTAAGATTGATAGTTAAAGTATTGATAAAGTAAGACTACCGTAATAATAATAATAATAAATAAATAAATAAAAGGAGCTTTGCCTATTTGGATTCCAATTCATGCTACAAGCTTAGCATTTAAACTACTTTAAGTTTTAATAAAATCCTTTTTTTTAGTATTTAAGGTTCTTGATATGGAATAACCCGTATCTTTAGAGCCTCGTAGGTCGATAAATAATATTTTTCATAATTTTCTAAAGTAAAATTCATTTTCTGTTGTAAATATTTATTTGGGTGAAAAGGTCAATAAAATTTATTTTCTTAATAATATGTTGAAAAAACAGAGCCTTGTACTCGATTTTGTTTTTTGAAGAAGAAGAAGCTAAATTTTTGTCATTTTCCGATTGTTGAAACTTAGGGATACCGTCACTAGATACTAACTCAAAGGACCTAAATATTCTCTTCATGGCACTAATATATTGAAATTGATCTAACCATAAGTATGGAAAAAGACCGAGACATTGAATTTTCTGCACCGTTTGCGACATTAAATCAATCGAAAGATCATGTGCTAAAAGAAATACACCAAAATAGCAAGAATTTGATCTAAATTGGTAGGATCAATTGTTGTTAAAAATAAAAAAGCCATCTATCCTATGGGTCTATTTGTGTCATGAAAAATAAATAATTTAGAAAATATTTTTCTAAAAATTATCGCTTATTTCACTTGCAAAATGAATGACAAAAAAAATATTTATATCTTTCACGGAAATATTAATATATAAATCACTGTCGATAATAAAAATATTATTTATCAGTTATTTATTCCAAACTATATAACTAATTACTTTATAAAGATATTTTCCAAAACTTGTATTGTAGGTAAAACAAACAAATCCTAAATATTAAATGTATTAATAAATTCGATATCCCGGAAGCGAATTTGGAATAAATTATTGAGTGGCGAGCCTCGAAATTATCTTTGGCTCCGTTTAGCACTAAAACAGAGCTTTGGCTCCTTTCCGCACTTAAACATGGTGGCGAATCTGGGCTCTTTTTTTTATATGACCAAAAAAATAAATATCTGAGCTTTTAGATAAGAAGAGACGGTGCGTGCAAGACGCAGCTGGCTTGATGATGACGTGAGGCTCCAAAGCCGGGCCCGCCTATTTCGTCTCGAGCGGTATCTCGCAAACAAATTCAGGCCGTCCGATATTCCCAATGCCTCATCCAACGGACGCGACACCGTCCCACCCGAGGAGACCATGAGGGCCCACATGTCCCGCCACGCCTAAAAGCCGACGAAAGTGGGGATACGTGGAAGGAAGCAAATTCCAGGCGGATCGTCGGGGCGCGAGAGCCTACACCATCTCGAACCGTTAAATTTCGCGGGTCCCACGAGATGCACATCGTTTGACGGCCGAGATGAGATGACAGTCAGGCGGGATCAGGCGCACGGGATACTTCCTCGCGTGGGAGAGGAAAGGGGCCCCGCACACGGTATCGTTTTTCGGAGCGATGCGCATGGAAGGGAGCGAGGGGAAGACGTCGCGACACGTGGACGGTGATATGGCCCCGGGATCCTCTCCCTCCTCGCTATAAATCCGGGCCGCGCGGCGTCTCCTAAAACTCGTCCAGCGCCGAGAAGAGTGTAGTATCAACGTCGATCCTCCTTAGTTTTCGACTTCAATTCGCCTTTACCGTAATCTGAGAATGTCTTGCTGCGGAGGAAGCTGTGGCTGCGGCTCTGGCTGCAAGTGCGGCAGCGGCTGCGGAGGGTACGTCGTCTCTCTTCCTGCGTCCGATCCTTGTCGTAGACGATCGATGCACTGATTCCTGTTCTACGCCTATTGAAAACTTCGTCTAGTCGTGTGGTGATGTGGTTGAAAGGAAATGAAACGTTGTTTGTGTTAAACGATGACGACGATGACGATGACGATGATGTTGATGTAGGTGCAAGATGCATGCCGACCTGACCTACAACACCGAGAGCAGCACCACCACTGAGACCCTCGTCATGGGCGTCGCTCCCGCGAAATCGTACGCGTCTCTTCTTCCCGAAAAATCGGAACTTTATCAAGAGACGTCTCTAATCTAACTTTTTCCCGTTTGATCCGTGATGTAATACTCTTTTTTTTTTCGACATGCAGGAACTTCGAGGGGGCGATGGAGGCCGGAGCCGAGAACGGGTGCAAGTGCGGCTCCAACTGCACCTGCGACCCGTGCAGCTGTAAATGAAACGGATCGCGACCTTGAATTCCAGCCCCGCCTACCCTCCCGATCCCGGGGGGGACCGATCGAGAGAGACCGGGTCTAATGTTTTAGTATATAACATGTTTAGTGTTGTCTGTGCGTCCTTCGCCGTGTGGGTCTTTTACCCTGTTGTCGGAATAAAGCAGCCACGGCTGGATATGTGCGACTGATCCTGAACTCTCTTGTTTAGGGTCCTCCTTTGATGAAGGTGGCTTCAGCCGTGGCCGGCTTTGGTCTTTTGTTCTTTTTTTATTTTTATTTTGTGTCTGATCTGGGTGTCTCTGCTTAGGGTGGGTTGGTTTGTGTCGGGCTCAGATAATGAATGATAAAGGCGATTGAAAGGTCTGTTCTTGGGTCAAAAAGTTGGCACTATCTCTTTGAATTGACTGCCCGTTTTTCGTCTGGTATCATGGATAATTTGACTGATGGGTACCGAAACACATTACCCTTTTCTTGAATTAAAGATTAGTGTAAGGACTTTACCAAAAAAAAAAGATTAGTGTGAGGAATATAAAGATTGGGTTGCAAATCACATGATGTTCTTTTGGTGATTCGAGGGAGACTTGGAAGGGGTGAATTATTGAGGAAACAAAAGCGGGTAGCTGTCAATTCAATGGTTGAAACGCGTGCCTAACTTTATCCACGGAGAGTCGTCGACGTTGGACTTTGTTTCTTATCCAATCACTGACCCCCGACCTTTTTTTTGGTACCTTAGATGCCATACGGTGCATGCACCTTTAAAACGGGCGTGATTCACTGTTTACATCTAAGATGTCATCCGGTACATGTATCTCTAAAACGGGCGTATACACTGTTTACATCAGAACCGTTGATTTTTTTTTTTTCGGGTTGTTCATTAAGTTAAAGTTTGGGTTTGTAATGTGCTCCCGTCATAAAGTTTGGGTTTGTAACTTTGTATGTGTTCCCGTGATCAAAAAACCACAAAACTTTGTATGTGCTCCCGTGAGACAAAAAAAAAACACACACAAAATCCATCAAAGCGTTTCTAGATTATTCATTTTTATCCGACGGTTTGATTCGACAACCACGTTTCATCTGACAGCCAAAGGCGCACCAAACAATCTTACTTTGTATGAGAGCATGACGGTCCCATTGACGTATACGTTCACATTAGCATTTGCACTTATAGTTCTGCCCTTTTTACACGAATTAACAGGAGGGGCAGAGACGGAATGCTAAAAAAGCTTGTCAACACACGTGATCTGGGTAAAATGGACGTACACAGCAAATAGTGAGATATTATAGATCAAGAATAGGATTGACGGTGTTTGTGACATTACATCCTTTTTGATCTCACGATTCATGGATTTCAAGACTCTCGTCAACTTAGACGCGGCTTGTTTACAATCTCCCAGAACAGAGATAAGATTGAGAGACAACATATGAGATGATTCAAGAAGCAACGTTACACAATAGGTTGTTACCAGTCTTCTAGATCACTCAAACACGTCTCTGGCGACTCTACCAAACATGTTATGAACCTGCAGAAAATTCCGGGTCACATGAAGTCAAATGAATTGAAATAAATTAGCTATAGTCGAAGATGCGGAGACGTCAGAGTTTTGTCTTCGATGGAGATCACATATTCGTGTATCTAAATGCAAGTTTATGGTGCACCTGCTTAGAGGAGAGGCCGATCTTCTCCAAGTCATCCAACTGCATTACCCAGATAATCGTAATGACAAAATGGGTTAGAGAAAGAGTAGCGTTCATTGCTATAGTCTCCCGCTTTCATAAACCGAAAGGAGAAGGAAGTTGATGACAAAATGGGTTAGAGAAATGCAGATAATCGTAATGACAACTGCATTACCCAGATAATCGTAATGACAAAATGGGTTAGAGAAAGAGTAGCGTTCATTGCTATAGTCTCCCGCTTTCATAAACCGAAAGGAGAAGGAAGTTGATGAAAATAAGTAGTCGTACCGATTTCAAAGGGCCGGAGTCCCTGAGTTCAAGGATGTAATCTGCTCTCTTCGGCCCAATGCCCTGTATTTCAAGAGAAAATATCAAGCAGTGTTACGACCCGAAAAGTTCATTTTGAAGTACCTAATTCCTACTACATGCATACCTTAAGCTCGAGAAGCTCCTCTCTGCAATTGCAACAACCAAAGCACATGTTCAGTACTCATTGACAAGAATAAATACATGCTCTTAATACAACAGACAGTCACATTACCTGCTGGCGACATTCAAGACATCGATGAATTCTTTAATAAGACGGGTCTGCAGATCAAATAACGCACATCATTTCCACATCCAGAGTACTAAAATGTTGGCAATGATAGCAAAGCGTTTCTAGGTTATTTCAACTTGCCTTCAAGTAAGAGCTGCACTCGTTAAATTTATCAAGTGGAGTGACAACATTCTGGAGCTTGCTTGTGCAGCTCTTGGAAGATGTTACTGGGGTCTGTGGCTCGAAAGGCTCGGAGCATGTTACTGGAGCCCTTTGTCCAATGTTTACATCTACTGGAGAGAGTGCTTTTCTTGATGGGCTCTGCCTTTCACTTTTCATATCAGTAACTCGATATGACTCAATGAAGTCGATAGACGTTTTGTTACTCCCTACTGGAGACAGCACTTTTCTTTGTGGGCTCTGCCTTTCACTTTTCATATCGGTAACCCGATGTGACTCAGTGAGATCGATGGCTGTTTTGGCACTAGCTCGGTCGTCCTTTTCCATTGGCTCACCTATATATAATTAAAGCCACCTTAAACAATAACATGAAGCCTGTATTTCTCATGTATCGTAGAAATTCCAAATTGTAGCTTATCTAAATTGACTGCTAATAGAAAAATCCTTGAAGACTGGAGTACCTCGGAGATCTATTCTTGATTCCAAAGTAACTGCATCAAGTGCATCTTTCACCATGATGTCTGTGTGCTCAGGAATATACTGCAGGTTCTGAAATGAACATGTTTAACTGTTAGAGAAGCCTGTACATCTCTCCTTGTAAAAAGTCTATGCATTCTTCGTAAAGAGATGCTTCAGATCATAATTGACAAGAAACCACTATAATCATTGCATTATATCATTAAAAACTTCTCAAAAATATTAAGGGACTGGCCAAAGCAATGAACGCATCATAGTCATAAAGACGGCATAGGTAAGGATGTCATGCGGGGTAGCTCCTATTGCTGGTTGGATTTTCAATTCAAGGTGCATAATGTCATTAACAAATTGAGCCTCTTAAGCATGACATACCTCTGCGTCCATTTCCTCCAAACCTCCATTATCGAATAAATTTCTGCAGGAGACCAGCAAGATCCTGCATTTATGTGACCATCGGATAAAATTGAAGGAATAGTATATCGTTAAACACTTTCATTGGCAATCACGACATTACCTTCGGGAGACAGAAGTATCCTGTCTAGAGCTGACCTTTGTTTTAACAGAAGTTTGATGCTCAGCAGTTCTCTTGACAGAAACTGGCGTCTTCAATGCTCCAACTCTGGTTGCACTCTTTGTTTTGCCTCTTGATTCAAGCCAAGCACGCAGTTTTGCCTCCATGTCAACTTTCAACTTAGGAGTCTCTTGCTTTTGAGCCGAAGGAATAAAGTTAGTGATGTGGCGTGACCGAGCTGCCAAGCTCACAGTATGAACAGATTCTTGGTACTCTCCAGGATTCTATTAGTAAAACACCAAATAGAAATTATAACTGTTAAAGATCCGACATATATTCGCAAATTGTTGAGGTAACTTCAACACTTAAGTCTTACCAAACAAGCAACCATGATGGCACAACTTGTTCCGCCAAGAGAGTCCTGCAGTATTCTAGTCAGCTTGCTCTCTCGATAGGGCACGCGAGGTTTGTTGTTGTTCAGAGCATAAATCACGTTGGACAATGCAAACAGCGATTGGTTTATCTTGCTGCTCTCCTGCATACGGATTCCCTCATTGCAGGTCCTCCTGTTATCTTCGTTCCCTGATGAACAATGATTATATAAATAGACGTGGGCCAAAATGAGCTGCAGCAAACAACTTAATGGCGAGATAATTAGAAAGTACCAGCTAGATCTATGAGGTTCAACTTTCCAGTGACTACAGCATCAGAATCATCGCCACAAGGCGTGGTGACAGCGATCACGAGCGCACCATGGCTCCTGCTAGAGATATCATTTAAACCAGTGTGAGCCACTTTGCGCTTCTGGATTCCACTAGCAAACACCTTGTTAAACTCAGACATTGATTGGACATGGACCCGCGAGAGTCCTTTCAGGTGGATTTGCCCATCCTTGTCGTCCAGAATCACAATTTCCTTCCGCTTCTCTTGCAGAAGGTCATAGCATCTCTCCATGTAGACCTCATAGTACGAAATCTCCGCAGTGCTTCCTGTGGTCTCACACATGGACAAAATCGTGGACATGGCCAACAGCATCAGGCCCGGCAGTTCATTGGTACCCTAAATCATTAATCATTTCATCAATTCTCTCTCGGCAAAAACACTAATAGCGCTATCCAAGTGAAGGAAACGAATTCTGTCACCATTAAAGTCCAAATCCAACAACAAGAAGAGATTTGAAAACCAATAATCCACCCCCCAAACATTCTCATTCGTGACGACATTCTATTAGTATTTCGAGCATCACTGCATTCATCATGAGGAACATAGAAGTCTCTAGCACTGCGAATTCTGCTCGCTGCAGAAAACTTTCCTCCTTCCTTCCTACCAATTCTCCCAAAACCCAAGCAGAGACTAACGACATACAAAGTCAAACGAAATTGAACAACAGAACGATGATCGTCCGAACGTTTTTCTCAAAAGCTCAAGCTGCATATCAATATGAGCCCAGTATTCAATTCAATTTCCCCCAGTCAGCTTCAGAAGCGCCCAGATTAACTTGGGAACTCAGTACTTCCTTTTGTTTTCGTGCAATAATAAAATTCAGCGGTCTAAGTCACAACAAAAACTCAAAAGCTAAACTTTTCCTCAAAAATTACAGGACCAACCTGCATCGTGTAGGTTTTACCGCTGCCGGTGGCGCCGTAGGCGAACACCGTAGCATTGCACCCACGGAAAACGCCAGCAATCAGGGGCTTCACTTCTCTGTTGAATATCTCCCTCACGTTGTCGTCTTCCTGGCCGAAGAACGAGTCCAGCTTATAGCGCTCGTTCCGACTGCGCGCACAGAAAGCAAAGGAAAAAAAAAAAAAAAATCACCCACAAAAGCAAAAAGACGAATCGATCTCCGAGAGCAGAAACCGAACGCTCGAGAAGGGACTTTTCACTGACCTCGTGACTTGGTCCCTGAGATGGACGGTGACTTCGCCGTCGGGCAACGACCCGCTCGCTCGATCGAGGACGGAGGCGCAGGGGACGGGCTCGCCCTCCGTCGCGGCGGCCTCGTGGGGGAGGAAAGGGCGGACCCGCACAACCACCCGGACCTTGGAGGGTAAATCCAAGGACGGTGCGTCCATGGGAGTCGAAGATCGCGAGAGAACTGAAGGAATCGGGAGGAAAGGAGGTGGGAGAGATGGACGGGAGACGGAGCAGAGCAGTTGGGAGTTGGACCGTTGGAGTTGAGGGAGATTTGAATTGAAAACTTCGGATGCCTCCGGGTTTGGGCTTTTCTGTCTGGGTCGCAGCCCTTTCCATTTGAATTGTGGCGCTACAGCGAACGCCACGTGTACGCAAAATACTTTCGTGCAAGTTTGGTCGGTGTTGATTATCCAAATCTTAGCGTTTAATTAGGGCAAAGGTTGAATTAACTCGTCCGTGTTAAATAAGATTAATCAAGAAAATTTTAATTTTTCGAAGTATCTTTTGAAATCATTATACTAAAATTACTGGGATTTGCTCCAATAACCACCCTTCTAGCATGAAGGGAGGAGTGAGAAGTTCGAATATTCACCTTTTCGGAAAGTTACGATAGAAATAATTTAGTTTCAAATGTAGGTTTCGACTCCCACACATATAATGAGGTAAGGCAAAAGTTTGAGAATTAGAGTAAGACCGATACAAAAAAAAGTCATTATATTGACAGCTACATGATTTTCCTAGTTAATTATTTATTGAGTGCACTTAGGATGATACTTAATATAAAGCTTTATTTAATGAGTGTTTCCGGGCACTTGGGGCACGCATGACAATCATTCTGTTTCTAAATAGTTTAAACAGTAAATATATTTTTCTATTTTTATTTCTAGAAGAATTTCTAAGAAAATAACCGTTTGATAACGACACAAAATTTCTACTCTTAAAATAGAAATTCGTTTGATAACGACACAAAATTTCTTCCTTTCGGACGGCGGCGGCAACGACCAACAACCTTTAATATAAAAAATAAAAATAAAAATGATTTAGTAACAAAAAAATAATGAATAAAATAAAATAAATCATAAAAAATAAAATAAAAATATAAAAATAAATTTATTTTATTTATTCTATTTTATTTTATTTTAGGAATAAATTTATTTTAAAATGAATAAAAATAAAAATAATAAAAATAATTTATTTGGCAAAACACTCAAAGCAAATAAAAGTAAATTTATTAAATTTATTTTTAATAAAATGATAAATAAAAATAATTTATTTATTTTAATAATTTTATTTTTATTTTTAATAAAATGAGGAGAGGCAGAGGAGGAGGAGGAGGAGGAGGAGGAGGCAGAGACGTAGAGGAGATAAGGGAGGACTCACCGAAATTAGGGTTTAGTGAGAGAAATTATTTCGATTTCTCTTCCAAAAATCAAGTAGAAAATTTTAGTTTCGATTTCTTTCCAAACCTATTTCTGGGATAGAAATCTATTCTAGAAATAGAAAAACTGAATAGGTTTATTAAACGGATTTATCTTCCAGAATCAGGTCTGGAACAGAAAAACTATTTCTGGAACAGAAATTTTGGGTTGTCATGCACCTCCTTGGTATACACCAAATTAATAGAAATTTTGTGAGCTCTAGTGCGGTTTCCGTCTCCCATTACGTCCGGTCAATGCTTTAAAAATCAAAACATTTCAAGTGTGCGTGATTATTTTTAAATTTTTCTCAATTCATGATTATTTTATGAATTCCTGAATCCCAACGTGAGTTTTCCTCCAATTTTAATGGGTAAATATCTTTTTCAGTGGCAAATAGTTTTGTAGATGTACTCGACTATAATTATGCCCTTGTTTTTTGACTCTATGTTATTTTAATGTGGGGGTTTTCATGGGATGCTTAATGAGTGAGATAAATGGCACCTTCGAATTATATTTCTAAATAATAGAAATTCATGAGCATTCATTAATAAAAAAGTTAATAAAATATATTTAATATTTTCTGGTAACTATTCAAATCCTTCATCCAACGCCCTTCAAAGTACCTATCCATCAATCGAAACTTGGAAATGTAGATACTCTTCATTGGGCCTTTTAATAAAAAGATGAATAGTCTCACGCTCAAATGATCATTCAATTATTACTAAAGCGCTACGCTGCTATTATTTATTAGTAGCTTTAAAAAGAAATAAAATCAAATCAATAATTCCATAACTTCATTAAAATAAAATTCGAAAAAAAAAATGGCACTGTTAAGTAAAACAAAGACGGAGGAGGGAAGGAAAAGCTGTGAGGTCGATCCACCCAAGCATGACGGGGTTCCGTGGCCCACATCATGCTACCTTGCTCGTTGTACGCGCACACTCGCATACGCACGTAGACGTGCGCGCGGAGAGAGAGGTCTTAGCAAGAGTTGCTAAATTTGTGATGTGGCAAAAGCGGCCACCTTGATGTGCATCAAATTGCCAAGCCTAGCAAGCATGTCTTGATTTTCGTCGTCAAATTGCCAAGCTTAATAAGCATGTCGTGATTTTCGTCGTCCCTTCATGTCAATCGTCTCGTCCATCTCAACCCAAAGAGTCACGCCATTGTATAGCCTAAGACCCATTATTACACAAAACATCATTTGTGCACTTGTTCCCTTGTGGAATAAGCATAGGATCGATCTAATTTAATATTCAATATGAATGGAGTGCAGTCTCATCAATAAGAAAAGGAGAATATTTTTTTCTTTTTCTCTTCATTTTGACCAATATTATTAAGAGGCTTAAAATATTTTTAGGTCAGATATTAAGAGGCTTAATTGACAATTCAAAAGGATTGAGGGACTCCATATCTTTTGGCAGGCTATTTTTTAGTATTGAGGCACTTGATAAATGCACTTTTTCTTTTTCAGTAAAAGATCATTTCATTTCAACAAGGAAACGTAGATGGATACGCTTCAGAATATAACAAGGTCAATAGAGGGGGCAGGGGAATGAGATCCAATTTAAAGGAAGAGCGTTGCGGAGTTAGACCCAATTCACAACATTATTCTAAGTTCTAAAGCAATGGAATAAGCAAAGGTTGGGCAAAAAAGTCAATTAAGTATTTGATAAATGCATCAAAAATCGTAAGATTTGTCACGAAATTGTAATTGAGTCTTAAAATATATAAAATTTGTCAAATTAATATAATTGAGTGTTTCCATGAACTTCGTCGAACTTGATTAACCAAAAATATGAACTTGACCTTTTTTTTATTATTATTTTCTCTATCCTACATGGTGATAAAATGACTAAAACAATTTTGTTTTGATCCAAATCTAATTTGTATAAAAATTATTTAAATTAAATTGAAAAACAAGGTGAATTAAGAAAAAAAGAGACTTGCCCCGCCAACCATCCCCACCCTCGTCGACCCTTCCCGACAATGGTAGGGGCAACGGTCAGTTGCTTGTTTCTCATGTATTGTTTTGAAAAAGAAAAATGTTCGCTTTTTTTAAAAATTTAATTTAAATAAAATTCACATTTAAAAATAGATTTACACTAGAATGGCGTCGTTTTTGTTACATTATGACGACATAAGAGAGAGAAAATATTAAAAAAAGTCACGTCAATATTTTCCATTAATCAAGTTGGATAGAATTAGTGAAATGACTTGATTGTATTAATTTGACAAATTTAAAAATTCAATTGCCCTTTTATACACGACAAGTTTTATAATTTACAGATTATTGTAAAATATTGCGTTGCAAATGTATAATAGAGAGAATAGAGAGATTGAGTAAAGAAAATTAGACACCAGAGATCGTAGAGAAAGTCAAGGGAGAGAATTTTTATTTCCAGCGTATAACTGTTATATCTACAACAAAAACTAAACTCCTATTTATAGGAAAAGAAGAATGTATTTATCATTAATATAAATATATCGAATGATACATGTATTAGATAGGGAAATGAACGTTCATAAAATAGGGAAATGTACTTAGAATGTATGATACAAATGTACTATAATAAGTACATTAGATAAGAAGAATATAATGAATATTCATTCATGTATTTCATAATACTTCCCCTTTAATATTCATTGTATTCATTACGAATGTGCATCGAATGATACTGCCTCATTAAAAACTTTAAGCCAGAAAAACCCAGTGGGACAAAAACCGGACAAAAGGGAAAAAGAGTGCATAGCACAAATTTTATGATCTCTCACTTTTATGGATGCATTAATTGCCTCATTAAAAACTTTAAGCCGAAAAAACCTTGTGGCAAAAAACCGAATAGAAAGAAAAAAGAGTATAATGCATAGTTCATAATATAGCCACTATTGGAGCTAATCAATCTTGCATACCAATGCTATATATTAATTTCTCAAAAGTTGATGTTGGCAATAATTTGGTAAAAAAGATCTGCAAGATTATTTATGGATCGAGTATGTTTAACATCAATTTGTTGACTTTCTTGGAGTTCATGAATATAGAAAAATTTTGGCGAGATATACTTGGTCCTATCACCTTTGATATATCCTCCCCTAACTTGTGCAACACAAGCAGCATTATCTTCATAAATTATAGTGGGAGAATTTGTAACAAATACTAAACAACAAAAATTATGAATATGCGTTATAACGAATCTTAACAAAACACACTATCTTCTAGCTTCATATAAAGTAATAATCTTAGAGGTTAGAAGATGTAGCTACTAGCGATTGTTTTGTAGAACGTCAAGAAATAGCGGTACCGTTATAACAAAATGAATACCGATTTGAGAGCGAGCCTTAGGTGGATCAGATCTATATCCAGCATCAGCATATCCAACGAAACCAAAGTTAGTGGAATCCTTGAAATAATATAATCCCAAATCTATGGTTCCTCGAAAATAACGGAAAATATGTTTAACTCCATTCCAGTGTCTCCAAGTTGGCTCAAAACTAAAACGTGCCAATAAATTTACCGCAAAAGCGATATCTGGTCTCATATATTGTGCCAAGTATTTCTTCATCAAATTCTCTAAGACGAAATGAATCTTTTTGGGGATCTAGAGACCTTACAACCATAGGGATGCTCAATGGATGAGTTTTGTCCATATTGAAGCATTTAAGCAATCTTTCAACGTATGCTGGTTGATGGACGATTATTCCATTTGCTTTATGTTCAAGCTCTAGATCAAAATAAAGTTTGGTTTTACCCAAATCTTTAACTTCAAACTCCATTTTCAAATACTCAACAGTTTTAGCTAACTCTTCTGGAGTTCCAATTAAATTTATATCGTCGACATAAATTGCTACAATAGCAAATCCAGTTTATGATTTCTTAATAAACACGCATGGGCAAATATGATCATTTTTGTACATTTCCTTAATTAGGTACTCACTTATGCGTTAATACCACATGTGACCGGATTATTATAACCCGTACAAGGATCTTTGCAATTTTATTGAGAATAAATTGCAGGAAATGCATGCTTCAAGCATTTTGAATCTCTCAAGAATTTTCATATAAATATTATAGTCTAATGAGCCATATAAATATGCCATCACGTCTATAAGACGCATTTTTAATCTTTAAGAGATTACTAGACTAATGAGAAAACGAAATGTAATCATATTCGTCACGGATGAATATGTCTCATTATAATCAATCCCAAGTCTTTAGGAGAATCCTTGGGCAACAAGTCGGGCTTTATACCTGACAACCTCATTTTTTCATTTCATTTCCGAACAAATACCCATTTATATTCAACGGGCTTTACATTATTTGGGATACGAGTTACGGGTTCAAAAACCTATCGTTTAGCTAAGGAAGCTAATTTAGACTTAATTGCTTCCTCCCACTTAGGTCAATCTTGCCTTTGACGACATTCAATAATAGATTGCAACTCACAATCGTCATCCATAATTTTATGAGCAACTGAGAATGCAAAAACATCATCAATGATGATTTCATTTCGATCCCAAATTTCATTACAATATATAATGAAATTCTCAGTATTCTCGGGGTTGGTGTTCCTTTTATGGGTTTGCGCCTCTTCAAGGACAATAAGCTTTTTGGAAGCAAGTACAACACCATGCTTTTTTGGAACGGATTCCTGATTATTTTCCCTTCGTTTTCGAGGAACAGCATCCTTTGATGTAAATTTACCAGCATTATCCATCCTTATACTTTTAATTGGATAATCAGGGAATTGTGCTCAGAGCTTTATAATCTGCGCAAGTAAACGTGCAAATGTGACATTGCGCGTAAATAATAGGCAAACATGGGACCATCTACAGGATGCGTCTACTAGTACCATAAAATATCGAAATGGCCCACTTGGTGGTTGTATTGATCCACAAATATGACCATGAATTCTTTGCAAGAATAAATGATATTCAAAATTAACATTTGTTATAGAAAGTTTGATAATAAGCTTTCCTATGAGCAAGTCTCACAATTATAATCTTTGGACAC
The DNA here is from genome assembly GCA_014182575.1 of Eucalyptus decipiens. Classification (NCBI taxonomy): domain Eukaryota; kingdom Viridiplantae; phylum Streptophyta; class Magnoliopsida; order Myrtales; family Myrtaceae; genus Eucalyptus; species Eucalyptus decipiens. The sequence goes on along the minus strand of CM024609.1, from coordinate 21,207,770 downwards.
CAATACATTTATATCATTTAAAGGATGCACTTTTGTATTTTGAATTATTCTACGCATCATTGAAGCGCCAGGGTGACCAAGGCAATCATGCCACAGTTCAAACTAATCAGGGTTTACCAATCTCCAGGATGTGATGGCGTAGGTTTCAACAGCCTTAATCATGACACAATACAAACCCATAGAAGAAGTTTTTAGCTTCTCATGGATGGTCTTCAGGCCCATCTTATAAGAGAAAATGCCAATATATTCCTTATCTTGCTCATAAAAAGTCTGAATATGGTATCCATTACAACGTACATCTTTGAAACTAAGCAATGCTTAGAAAATGCATTCTCAATATGCAGGATTGTGCTATTTGGCAAAACAATTGTAGCATTCCCAAACCATCAATAATCGGAGCAGGACCTGATATTGTATGGATTTATGCCTTATGCAATGTCATACTCGACAAAAAGTGTCTACTACGAAATATAGTATGTGTTGTTGCACTATCAAGCAAACAAACATATTCCTTTTTCTCAGGTATTTTTTATTTGCATTTATATTGACAACTTCCGGTGTTAAGTATCCTAAAATTTGCATATTAGTTATAGAATCAAATAAAATTTCAAAATAAATATTATATAGGTTCATAAGCATTTCATAACTATATTAAAGAACAATAAAAAGTAATACATTTAAAGCAAAACAACTAAAAAAAAGAAATTATTAAAATCATAGAATTCGAAATTCAAATTATCATCCACCAATCCGATGCCTCATCAAAGTAATAAGAGGTCCTCAAAGAAATCAGAGCCATCCAAGATGCATTTGCTACTTCCCATCAACAAAGATATTGTTGGCCTCAACAATGGTTATGGCAGTAAAATTGATTTCAATAACATGAGATTCATCACACTTGCCCATATTTTTTTAAAGATGCCTGGTATAGGTCAACAAAGTACTTCAGCGTACGACAAGTACGTGACCAATGTCCACTCATGCCATAATGATAACAAATACTTTCATTAATCATCTTCTTTGGCTTCTTTTCGTTGCCATGATTTAGGCCAAAGTTAGATTTCCTAAGATGGTTAAATTTTATGTCATCTTTTTTAGGATTATGTTCTTGCCTGCGCTTATAACTCTTAAAATGGCCAGTATTTTCCTCAAAATTAGTATGTGCTTCAGGCAATAATTTTGAGCCAACAAGTCTAAGATCATGATTTTTTAACAGTAATTCATTAGTTTGCTCGGTAGTAAGAAGCACAAAAATTATTTCAGAGTATGTGGCAAACTAATGCTGTCAATATTGCTGTTGCAATACAATATTCGAAGCATGGAAGGTAGAGAAAATTTTCTCTAATAATTTCGCATTAATAAGTTTGATACCGCATAACTCAAACTGAAAAATAATATCAAATAAAACGGAATTATAGTCAGATACTAATTTAAAATCTTGCAGTCTGAGATTTTGCCAGTCATATTGTGCTTGAGGGAGGATAACAGTCTTAGTAATGATCATACCTATCCTTCAACCTCCTTCACAAGATCTGAGGGCCTCAAACGGATAAATATTGAGTATGGCTCTCATACAAATGACAGTGAATAAAAATCAATGCATTTGTTTTATCATTTTTCATTTGAGGTTCCATCCTCTGTAATTACATTAGCGAGACTTTATCCTAGGAGGTGCATTTCCATGTCAAGGTATCAGGATAGATAAATCTTTCCACTCACTTCCAAGATGTGAAATTTGGGCTTTTCAATATTTGCTATAATTATTGCAAAAATAAATCCTTAAATTAATTAGAATGATTTTTAAATATTCACCGCCACTTCAGAAGCAGAATGATACATTTTTAAATTTGAAATTTGGCTTCGGGCTAAGAAAAATCAAAATGAATAATTGATAGAGGAAAATGAAGTATAAGTTGATTAATAAAAAGAATACCCATCTTGCGAAAATTACTTACTCAGTCAATAAATCTTCATGCTGATAACGTGTTGTAAAATATTACATTGCAAATATATAATAGAAATAATAGAGAAATTGAGTAGAGAAAATCAAACAGTAGAGATCGTAGAAAAAGTCAAATAAGAGAATTTTTATTTCCAGTGTATGATTGTTTATTTACAACAAAAACTAAATTCATATTTATAGAAAAACAAGAATTTACTTATCATTAATATCAATGTATCGAATGATATGTATTGGATATTGAGATGAACGTTCATTATATAAGGAAATGTAATTAGAATATATGATACAAATGTATCATAATTTATTAATGTAATGAATATTCATTTATGTATTTCATAACATAAATATACTTATCCCAATTAAAAAACTAGAGGAGGGTCAGCACCGCTGATTCAACAGCCCCCAAGGCACGTGCGATGCTCGTGATCCCACTACCTTTCTCTGTCATTTCAGGGTCTAAGGGGGAGAAAGCGCTCATGGCGTCGTCACTGCGCCCTTAAACCCTAGTCGTAATCGCTCTCTGCACTCTTCCGCGGGTCGAAGCTTTGAAGCAGGAAGAATGGACAAGACCATTCTCGGAGAGCTGGATTCCCTCGCCGAAGAAGACAAGCTCCGGATGAGCGCATTCGTCGATCGGCTCCAAGCGCGCGACAGGTCAGCCCGCAGCCCCCCGAGCTTTAAGAATCGAAGTGGGCCCCCGCTTGTCGTCGCCCGATTGCTTGCGTTGTCGAATGCGTGTGTACGTGCTGTGATCTGAAATTGCTGCAACTGGGTTTTGCGTTGCGTTTGCGTTATTGCCTGAGAAGAAAGAACGTGGGACGAGTCTTCTTGTTTTGCTGTCGTTCGTGGGTTCTGATGATCTGTGATGTCTCTGATGTGGGTCGATGTATGGGTTTCTAGTCTGTTTGCTGTAGAGATAACATGTTGATTTCAGGCAAAGGAAGACCGTGAATGTAACAAGTCTTGTTATGCAGAGGCTTTGATTCTTCATTGCTAGAATTTTCTCTTAGAGTTTCCATTTTCCAATTTGTTTTTTGTATTCTACTGGGAACTGTGTTGATTCGGTTGCAGTAATAGCCTCTTCTTTTAATCGAATATGTGCACGTGCAGCGATTTAAGTGTTATTCTGATTGTTAATCCTGTTCCACTCTGATTTTGCATTTACATTTGTTTGCGTTAACATTGAACCAGTCATCTTCTTCTTTGACAATTCGTTTTTTTTTTTTTTTTAAGGTTTTTATAATCTATGATGTGTGTCAATGGGTAAGTTTCTAGTCTGTTGTCAAGAATTTCAGGTAAAGGAACACTGGCTCAAAATGTAAATGTAACAAGTCTTGTTTTGCAGAGTATTTACATTGTCCATGGCCACGAATTTTCTCCCAAACTTCCAATTTCCTGTTCTTTTTCTGCCACAAGAAAGTTAACGTGATGCAGCTTCTTTCACAGATCTTAAAATTAAGGAGTGACTCTGGCCTTTTCCTGCTGGTTTATCTGCATATGTTACTTTGAAAAGATGTTACCCGAAACAAGAAATCTTGTAACCATTTTATCTGGGGAAGGGGTCTTCTCTTATTGTTGAACAAAACCCGTGGAGTTGGTCGTACCCAAACTGAAATTTTCTCACTATTACTCCTGCTTTATGCCTTATTCTATTCTTTTCTTATTTGAGAGTGGTAATCTGAATTAGTCTGTTAAGTGTTTCTCTCTCTTGCCATGCAAGCTGTCAGTTTGGAGTATAATATATGGCATATGTGAAACCTCTTAACTGACTTTTGTCATTCGCATGGCATTGGCATCTTCTTGTAACTTCTGATTTAACCATCACATTCCAACTATCTTATATCTGGAGATGACTCACTGAGTTAATGTCTAGTTTCAGCAAAAACTTTGTGCATGGAGAGGCAAATTCATTTTGCTTTTGTTAAGACTAAGAAGTTTATTCAATAAAGAATAGTTACAATCCCGCGTGGATAAAAGAGAAAGTGTAAATAAAAGAAATCAAGACTCAAACATATGAAGAGGTTTTTCCGACTAAGATATGCTGATGCAGCCTTCAACTGATCTCTATATCATGCTTACCAGCACAGATGGTTCTGTGGGCCTGGTTGTTCTCCCTGAATTTTCTTCAGTGCCTTTCATCCAAAATTTCTGTGTAATGTTTGATTGTAGCTCATTAAAAATTCTGGTCAAATCTGACCCTCTGTTTTCATCTCCAGTAAGAAGAAGCATTTTGTGGCATTACCAGGAGCATTCCATCTTTCAATTAAAAAAGTTTCCAGATGTCATAGATAGAAAATGGATAATAATATTATCCACAGATGGCTCTCTTCTTGCAAAGGAAGCGTGGCTCAACATGGTAATATTACAAAGTTTAGTTTGTATTCTGCTAGAACTTGCTGTGCATTTGACAGAAGTGGCTCAATGGGGCTTTGACCTTCAAGATTGCTGTCGTGAGAAAGATTGCTGTCGTGAGAAACAGTTAGGTTTATCTCCACATGAATGATCATGAAAATTAAGAAGATTTTATGCTCATTGAAGTCTCTTGTGAACTTGGCAACACTAACAAATCGGGGGATTAGCTTATTTTAGTTAATCCCATAATGGTCCAAGGATTACCAGTTTGATCTTTGACATGTCCTCTCTTTTCTGCATCCAATGCTTTTTCAACTGTCATAACGGAAGATGAGATTCATTTTCTAATGGAACAGCCTGATTCTTTTTGTCAGTTCTTTTTCTTTTTCTTTTCTGCCCATCCTTATTTATCATAATCTGCAGAAGTTAGCCTGTTCTTTCTCATCAATTGTTGGCGTCAATGCATCCGGTATTCATGTTTCACTTCCCCTTCCCAGACCCCAGTAAATCTCCAGTTAATTCTTTACTCCACTGTGATTCTACGAGTCTTATTCATTCGGACTTAAATTGGATATGTGCAACTTGTGTTTACTTTTCATTTTTGCGAGCGAGGGTTATGCCATATGTGAGAATCTGATTTCTTTCTCCTGCTTCGGATATTTTGTTGCAGTCTAAGGTTGTATAATTCTTTGGTGGAGAGATGCTTTATCGATTGTATCGATTCTTTCTACCGCAAGTCTCTTGGCAAGCAAGAGGAGAGATGTGTGCTTCACTGTGCTGAAAAATTCCTCAAGGTATCAGCACATGTTGGAATGAGACTGGCGGAGCTCAACCAAGCAGAACAGCAATCAAATCCAAGATGACCCTCGCTGATAGGAAAAATGCGTTGTCAACTGGCTTTATTTTTTCCTCCGGAGAAGAGAAGATCCACAAGGAATGAAACAGCATTATCGTATTGGGAGTTTGATGTAGTGATGGATATTCTTGCATAAGAGTGTAAAAGAATAGAGGAACACAATAATGTATTGCCACTGACGTGATTTTAGACGGAAATTCTTTCTGTAAAGTGAGCGATAAGTGATTAGCTTGAAAGGGTCATGTTTTGATGACCCAACTTGACAGGCTGATTTTTTCAAGTAATGACATTCCTGTTGTACTTCTTTCTGGATGCATTTTAGTGATGTTTCTGTTTGTTTCTTGGATACTTTGATGCTCGCATGCATAGGTGGTTACTCTGAGCACGGGCATCAAGTTACAAGGTTTTTCGAACATACACAAGGGACTGTATTTTTCAGTAGGAGCTTTTACATATTGAAACCCATCCACCTGAAGCGCGAACAATCCTGGATTTGTCATCTACATGATTCAGAACAAAACGATAGTCACAAGTTCAATTTAATGCCTGTTTTTATGATGCATCTCCACCACTTTTCTACCTTTCTCGTTTAAGAGCTAAAGATTCGATTAAACTCCACAAGATGCCAAACAATCTCCGTTAGTTTTAATGTTTCCTTGCCAATGCAAAATTCATTTCACTCGACAACTTTGAGACAGTTCCTGTCATCTTTTGTACCTATAACAGCAAGAGAATTTGACCAGAAGAAATTAGATTCTCCTGGAGTTCTTGTTTTGTGGTATTTTTGGGGCATATCGCGTTGGTTAATTACATGCGAGACCCAAATTTTAATGAGTTACAGTGAAGATGAGTTCAGCTAAACCTTCCACTGTAGCCCGCTCACTGGAACAATACTTTGTTAATAAAAGAGGATGTCATTGCATCATAAAGAAACTCTTTGATAGTTTCTACTAACAATGCGCCGGCTATGAAACAAGTCCGTAAGCAGACTAAGTGACCTCTGTCAGTTCAGCCAAAGAAAGTCAATTCAACTTTCGGAGTTATTTAACAATTAATTACTCTGTAAGTTTCCAGATCAAGTCAAATTAACTTGATGCTCTGTGTCACTGCTCCTTGCAGGAAAAAGTCACTCGTGTTTTGGAAACTAGAACCCTCATTGATCACCCTGCTTTAGCTTTTCATGGACAAACATCTCAGCCAGAAGAATGGTGACAAACAATTTGCTTCAAAAGGTCAATGCATTCAGCAGCAACCAATCTTCCACATGGAACTAGGGATAAACGGGAAACCAGGCGCCCCCCAAGTCGTCCATAGGAAAGAGCTTACAGTAGAAACAGCTATGGCTAGATTTTATATGCAACCAAACTGGTTACCATATATCATGACAATAACCTAATCGATTGCATCCTATGTGACCATTAGAAATACAAGCTGAACAATGCAGATTCCTCTAGGATTTTTGCGTGAAAGAGTGAATATAGGAATTGAAAGCAAAAAGGCATTTGGCAAAAGAGATCAAGATCTGAATACTCATTAGAATATTTAAAAAATAAATCACGCGTTCATCTAACATTTTCAGTTTTTAGAACAATTGGTTATGATCCCATAAAAATTTCACATGATATTAGATTAAGAGGTCTGCATTCAAATCTTTTCAAACCCCCATTTGCCTCCCCAATTATATATTTCCATACTTTAGGCTTATGCCAAAGTCCGGTCTACTTGTGAAGGGGACTGTTAAAATATTTAAATAATAAACCACATCTTCATCTAGTAGCTTAAGTTTTTGAAACTGATAACAGCAGTCTCACCAAAATCTCACAATTCTATTGCAAGAGCACGGGCAAGCAATCTTGTAGTTTGGTCAAAGATCATACACATTAAGATCTTGGAGTCTACACCCTACTCAGAAGACTGATAAAATGCATGTACAGAGTAGAGAGAATGTACAGTAGAGGTATGAGCCAACGACACAAGAAATTAGGTGCAAACAAACTCCCATGGATGGCAGAAGAGCAAAATTACCTGTCAAAATAAGTTCAACAAGATGAGATTCAAGCACAAACAACGGCTATAGATAACAAAGTGAACAAAAATAAGTCTAAACAGCTTCATAAAAAGCCACACTTTCAACCAATCTCATTAAAAGGGCATTGATATTAATGGGATGTTAATTCCGACAAAGGACAGTATAAAAGAAGAAACAAAGGAAGATATCTGTCAGTATATTGCTAGAACAAGTAGTAGGAGATGTAACACTAATTCATAACCAAACAAGGAAAAATAGCTAAGGGTGAATAATGCATTTTTGGGTAAGCTATGACTGTTGGCTTTGACTTTATACTCCTAGCTATCGTATATAATTAGTCAAATGAGAAAATTGGAACGAAATAAAAGGACTTGAAATAAGCAATAATTAATGAGCGGTATATAATCTGTTCACATGCTACAGCCTTGGAATTGGAATGAGATGTTTTTCAGGAGTGTGGAAGAAATTGATAATAGCAAGCAAACTCATAAAAATTTACTAAAAAACTCTCCAAGAAATTGAAAATGAAAAGAGAGAGACAAGCATCATAACTCATAATAAATCATGAATCAATGAAATCATCATTTTTGTTGACTCATGCCCACCTTTTCTCATGAATTCCCACCTCCCCTTTGTTGAAAAACATAGTAAAAGCCTCTTTCATCCCAATTTCTATTCACATTCCTTTCTTATTCCAAATCCCCAAAGACCATAAAGAAAACAGATGAAGAGAACAATCTCGTTGCCGACTTTCAACTTAAGTATGAAAGACAGATCCTAGCATATAAAATGATGTTTTGATAGTTCCACCAGCGCACATAACTTGACAACTTTTCCTTGCATTTCTTATAACTCCATCATTCCTAATTGTATGCTCCCGTCTCCAATCCTATTATCAGAAACCCTAATGTTCTTGCTACTTGAACTAAATATGTTAGATATTGCAAGCTGCAACCTAACAAGGATGTGATCTTAGGGTGCATTTGTTTTGTGGAAAATGAATAACAGAAAAATATTATCCTAAAAGCAATTGCTTATATCACTTACAAAAATAAATGTACAAAAAATATTTTCATCAATTCATGAAAATTTTTAGACATAAATTGTTGCCGATAATTAAAAATTTTCTCCCTGACTAATTATTTCAAGTAATACAAGCGATCGATTTTTGGTAAATGCTTTTAAAATCATTCATATTACACAAAACAAATGGAGCATAAGAGAAACAGCACAACTATACACAAGTCAATATGATTTATTGACACGATAACAAAAAGTGCAAATGGATATAGGAAAAAGGAAAGCAGCTAGCATGAAAGGAAAACTGACTTAGCAAAATAAAAAATGAAAAACAACGATGGATAAAAAGAAATGAAAATAGCAACAGCACAAGGACATGAAAAGAACCGAAGGAAATCAAAGAAGAGAACCACTTCCACTGGTCTAACAAAGCAGCTAGAAGTTCACCACATTCACAAGTTGCCATACAATGAGAAAGAGTAAATTATTCTTAGCAATAATTACGAAAAGATGAAATTGATTAAGTTTGACTTCAGATATTGTTTAGAAGACTGAAGCTGGACTCCCCATAACCTTCGTCTCTCCTATGGTTCTTTTGAAGAAGAAATTCACAAGCAATTTTCCTTCCAAATCTGATGCCATAAAATATGATGAGACATGAATGTGGATTTTGGGTGAGCTAAAATTAGCCCCAATTTCTTGATAAGATTAGGATCACAGTCATGGTTGGATTACTATCCTGTGCAATAACATTGATCCTCAGAACCTGCTATTTTCAATTTGATCTGGATCATCAAGCAATATCTGGATCATAGGATAGTACAAACATACTATCGTATTTGATTTTGATTTGCTTTTTCTGGGGAAAACCAAAAGTTTTGTTTAGAGGGATGAGAGAGAACAAGCAATCAAATGGGATGATCAGGAAGAAGAGATGGATGTTGACCAAAGTGGTATATACCTTATGCATAAATGACTTAAAATCGCAATAGATGAGGAGGAGAATCATAAAAACAACCGCTTAAGCTAGCAAGAGAGCAAGATTAGTGTCTTTTTTTGCAAAAAATGGAGTCACGTAGCTTATTAATCTCCAGCTAAGATTTGTGATAAAGACAAGGAAACAAACATAGCGAAGAAGGTGCAAAAGAAAACAAGCGCAAGATGATCGAGCAATATGATGAGTGAATAGATTTCGTGATACACTGGTACGAAATAATTCAAAAGATCAGTCATAGAACCTCAATTGACAAGTTTTGCAAGGAAAGAAAGCATCAATGATCCTTGAGATCCATTTGGAGAGTTAAAGATAGTGTAGTTGTGCATTGTCCTCCGAAATGTCAAAACTCAAGTTTGAGTTTTCTCAGATCAAGGAAGACCAATGCTAACCATAAGAGCAGACAAGCCTAGGGTGCTTAGATAGTCAAAACTGAAATAAAGATATAAAGAAGTCGAATTTTCAGTTGAAGAAAGCAACCAACAATACAAAGAGCAATCAGCAATTTAAATAGTACACTGAAGCCGATGGAAATTTCCAATTAAGTTGACTACTTACCCAAGGATCAAATTGCTGTTGTTGAAGATATTTTTCATTCTAAGAAAGTTAGTATGATTCTGAAAAAGGAGATGAGACAACTAATCAAACAATGTACAAACGACAGTGCTGAGAATTTCTTAATTGAGTCATGTTAAAAAAGAATAAACGATCAAATTGGTGTCACTGTGGACTTCCACCCGCTTAAATGTGCAGTAGATCCAGGTGACATAGGCCACTATAGTCATGCGGTCTCATGAGTTTCGATTAACCATTGAGAGAGAGAGAGAATTAGGAAACTAAGCCAGTATTCTGCTGTCCTGGTGAATAGGCTGCCTTTTCTGCTTCTGATAGTCTAAATAAGTATTTCTAATCTTGGAAATTAAACCACGCACAGTGGTCGAATATGTTATTTTGAAAGGATAGAAGTGTACTTTTATAAGCACAGCAATTTGGGTTTTCCAAAATTCTTCCTTCTCCATCAGGCGAGCGCCTGATGAAGATAGCGCAAAAGGCATGAACCTTATGTAAACTTCCTAGAAGCAACATCTCATCAGCCTGCCTCACATGAGTGCTTAGGCACCAGGCAATCGCCTTTGACCACACTAACATAGGCAAAATGGAACCAAAGGATCTTTGAACTAGCTGCTAGCACTTCAAGAGTCTTCTCACTGAACCTCTGAGCCGAATTGTTCCATTTTTACTAATTTTTACTAAAACAAATAATAGAACATATATTAATCCGAGATAATCCCCTGAAAAGGGAAGGTCCACAGCATATTTCTTTTTCTTTTTTTTTCCAATAAGAGTGCTCTGATGCTAAAACTCGTAAACGGTAAGCAGGGTAATAAAATTAAAACACTTGAATTTCTAAGACAAGACATGATATATTCATTACCCTAATGGCATTTCCCAGCCTCACGATTTTGTATTAAACAAAGAATTAGCAGCCAACCTATTACTTTGTATGCCCGCGAAGCCTTTTTCTGTTCCCGCATGTCTATGCTCGAACTACATAAAATGCTCCATAACTAGATGACTTACACGGGAAAAAGAGGGCTTCGACTAGAAATACATGAATATGGGTTTGTTTGGTAAACCAGAATATATGTAAATTCTGAATTTTTACTGTTGATAACTTTTAGTACTGACAAGAAGAATAGAATTGTTTGATGATAACTGGCAGTGGATTACTAAATGATATTAATTACTTTCCAAGTATGGAATTGCAATTATCATTGGTAAGTTTAATAATATAATTGGCATGATTTTAATTAAAATCAATTACTTTTCCATTAAGTGAATTAGGTGGCCCCTTCTTTACTTAGTGGATTAAGCGAATTTTTCACTCAATTGAATCTTTTATGTTAAAACTAATTATGGTTATCAAACCAGCTTAATTTCATTCACAGCTAAATTTTTTAATTTCAAACACTTAATTAAAATTATCAGCCAGGCCCTAAAAGTAGCCAAACAAAGCAAATAATTGAACAACCTACCATTGTCCTGTACATAGTTCATGACCAGTGGACCAGAGAAAGCTTAACCACCATATTGTCCACATATCAACAACCTTGGGATATGCACAGCCATCTTGCCACCACTCAATATCACCTTCATAATGATAGTCCCCTGATATGATCAAAGATCAGGCGTCAATAGGCTGCCCTCAAAAGATGGAACAATACCCAAGGGAACCAAACATAACCTGACCTGTGCCAAAGTCCTAGCATCTAATCTAAAAGAATAAGGCACCAACACTTGTTTGACGAAGAACCTTCGTGCTTCGGTCTAGTCCATGTGAAGCCACCTGAAAAAATGACATTTAATCAAGAAAGGTGGAACAAAAGTAGAATTCATGCCAACTGAAAAAATATTCTGCACAAGATCTGCGTATTCTCTAATGGACACAATCACAATCAACAGTTTTCCTCATTTTATATCTAAATGCCACTGCCCAAAAGAGAGATTTATTTCTAAAATTAATGTTATATCTCGATGGAAGAAGCATAACAGGAAAAAACCAGCACCATATAGGTAAGAGCAGCATAACGTTCTTCGTTTAAGTACAGAGGCTTTCCCCTATGCAAATCAATGTCCTGCAGAAAAATAGCGAAAATGAGTAACATGTTAAAAAATTTTAGCTAACATTGATAAGACAGCTGAAACTGAAGCTTCAGGGTCATTGTGCATCGATAAGTAAAGATCTAGACGAATAAAAATCAAATAACTGCTGAAAGCTAAGACTTTCGCATAGTGGTGCATTGACACATTCTCATCATATAATGAGCAAATGGAACTCAAACTAGCTGCTCTCCCATTTAGATAAAATACTTCTGTCATCTTTTTGAGGTATAGTAACGTAAATTATTAAAAAAGCACCAAGGGAACGCCAAACCATTTACAAAATCAAGTAAGGGCGGAGTCTAGTTGGTCTAGAATGGCATACATTTTTAGTTTATTCAATAGATAAAAAGTATAAATATAGTTCACCAAGGGGCTGCAAACATATACAAAAAGAACCCAAAAAAGTTCTCGAAACCAAAAGGGAGCCCACATACAAGATAAATCGTCGACTATATCAATTAAGGCATTTACATCCATATGCAATTTGCACTACACAGAAAGTGTATAACTCTAGGCCAATTTTCAATAAAAATAGAAATGGGAAAATCCTCTCCATCAAAAAACAGAGAGAAGAATCGAGGTAATCCTTTTTCCCCTTTACGCTGTAAAGGAATGCGCTGCCAAGCCCAAAGTTCTTGCTGGATGAAACCACCAATGACCCAAGATAAAACAGTGCAAGCAAAGGAAACTGTCCAAACCTTCTCATCCAACAACAATGAACAAGAAGATACGCTACTGACTCTGCGTCCTTTCTGCAGAGGAAACGCCTATGGACAGTACTTTGCCTCTTTGTTGGAGGTTATCTAAAGTAAGGGTTCATCCCCAAGTTGCTATCCAAGCAAAAAAAACAAAACTCTAGTTGGAAAACTCACTTTCCAAGGAAAATTCATTCTAAAAGCAGCCTCTCCATCTAGCAGTTCATAGTAAGACTTTGCAGAAAAGATTGCATCTCTCTCATTGTTCCACACCATAGCATCCTCTGAAGCAGTTGAAATCTTCCAATTATAGAAGACAGCAAGAAAGCAGGCAAAAGCTTCAAAGTCCCAATCTTGGGCTTGTCTCAAGTAATCAATCTCCCAATGACAATCCACTACCAAAGCTTCATACAGAGATCTAGGAAGCGATCCTTTAAACTGTTCACCCACCAAACATCAAAGCAAAAAATCGCTTTCCAGTACATAATTTGAGTTATGTAAAGAGAATAAAATCACTCCAATCCTCTTTAATCGTCTTCTATATCCCAGTATCATGTGAAACTCTCCTATCCTTAGTGATCAACCTGCCTTTTCAAGGTTGAACCGTGTAGTCAAAGGCGCAACAGGCAAGTGCCTAGGTAGTCAGGCTAGGTGAGGCATCAGGTTTTCTTTTCTGAGAATGAAAAGCTTAAGCCACCAGGCAAAAAGCTCTAAAGCCCTTGCCTGACCAAAAACAGGCTAAAAGGAGTTCTTCATATTCATAAAACTTTTCAGAGTAGTTAATGGGAAAAAGCTTTAGCCATAGCGAGGGTAAAGAAAGTAACTTTAAGACCAAAAAAATTTTCAGACTTAAAACAAAAAGCTTTAGCCATTGCTACCTTTAAAGGCTGCTACAGCATAGGTCACCAGAAGAATTGACCAAAGTCACAGTACCCTAACTTCCACTTTTCTTGTGCGCACGTGCATGTGCACGTCTCTCTCTCTCTCTCTCTCTCTCTCTCTCTCTCTCTCTCTAGCATCTCTGCTCAGTTTATGTTCTTTTCCCTTACCTGAGACATTTTTTGGTCCTAGTGCCTCTAGTGTGCCTTTCTCCTTTGACAACACTGAGGCCATAGCAACCACTACTCTTCTACTCCCTAGATGTTCATTATCAACAGTGAACCACCAAAGCCATTTGCTGATAAGTGCCTCGTTGAATAACAGGAGGGACTTACTGCCTAATCCACCATTGCAAAAAGGCTGTTTATCTGCTTTCCAATTGACCAAATGGAACTTGCAAGCCTCCTCAGTACCAACCCACCAAAAATTATCCCGAATGTCTTCCTACCACTTAGCCACCGAGGGAAGGGAAAGAGAGACATAAAATTAATAGGAAGATTGGACAGAGCCCTCTTAGTAAGAGCAAGCCTCCCATCTTTTTCAACCAGACATCTCTTCTCGAACTCCTCAAACCAGGCTCTCAGATACTCTTTTTAGTGCCCAAAGAAAGACCTAAGTAGGTGATAGGGAGAGAACCTAACCAACATCCAAAAACCGAACATGTCAAAGTACTGTTGACTCCTTCAAGTAGTGGAATAAGCTTGGAATAAGCTTGTTTTCACTCGACTGATCTTAATCCCAAAAGTTGCCTCTAAACACGAGTACACTCCTCAAATAAAGTAATTGCTGAACACTATCTTCACAAAAATGATAGTATCGTCTACAAAGAGAAGATGAGAAACAATCATTTCCATGCCATGACTGTACACCTTTGAAGCCAGAAAGGCAACCCAACACGGATGCTTTGCACAAAATTTTGCTAGGGACCCCATCAACAGGATAAACAACAAGGGGCATAGAGGTCAACTTGCCTAAGGCCCCAAGTAGATTGAAAACAACTTGTTGATCTGCCATTAATAAGTCCAGAGAAGCTTGAGGTACACCATTTTATCCCGTTGCACCAATGCTCCCAAAGCCCATCTTCTTCAGAATAAAAAAACGCAATCCCAGGAGACATGGTCATACACCATCTCCATATCAAGCTTGCAGGTAACACCTCTCTTCTTTGCCTTTAGTTGGGACCACTAACTCATTTGCAATGAAAGCTGCATCTGGAATGCGTCTTCCTTCAACAAAAGCACTCTGAAAAGGAACCACTGCATTGCATTGCACATTCTAATCTCTTTGCAAGCACCTTGGAGAGAATTTTGTACACACTGCTCCCTAAACTAATAGGGCGGAAATCCTTGATGTTAAGCACACCGCCTCTTTCAGGAACCCGAGTGCTAAAAGTAGCATCTAATCTACCATCAAAATCACCTCTCAAGTGAAAATCCTTAAAACCTTCATCAAGTCACCTTTCACTACTGCCCAGTACTCCGTGAAACAAACCATAGTGAAACCATCTGGTCCCAATGCTTTCTTTCCGTCTAGATAAATCTCCTGTTTCGTTCCCTCCAAGTCAGCCAAAAAAGTCACCTGGGGGATCAACTGAATTTTCTCTCTTTTATTGCATATCTTCCGCAAAGCTCTCAGCTCTTCTTACAGTCTTTGCACTGACTTACTGAATGCCCACAACTGACAAAGCCAAATTCCAAACCATTCTTGACCAACCACAGCGTATCGACAACCGATCAACAGTTTCAGGCAACACCTATTTCCCAAGATTTGACCTCGTTTTTCGCAAGTTGTCCAGGAAAATTATGGCCATTATCAATCAATTTTAAACAAAAAAGTATATATCTTATGAGTCGTCAACAAGCATGCACTTCTAAAGTTGAAGAATTTGTGGCTCATGCACAATGCTATCATCCAGAAAACCGAAAAATTTACTTTTTTGCCATCCAGCAGCCATCTCTCAACGATGAATATAAACCCAATCACTTCATGGGAAAAGAGCAAATGAAACTACATGTATACTATACGCTTTACAAAAAGTAGTGAAGCCAACTTAAACAGAAGACAGCATGAGTAATTGCAATTGTCGAGTCACTATGAACTGTTTGATACTGTCTTTTTTCTTGGCCATTAACTGTTTGACACATTTATAGAACTGGAAACAGCAAAAAGAGAGACGATACTCTCAAGCCGATGCAACAAGGTAACATGCTCTTTTTGATGAACCGAATACTATAGTTTGTTTAAAAACTTTAAAAGTTCTTGCTTTTCCCCTGGAACAAAGAAAGAGAATACTCTCAAGCCAAGGCAACAAAGTACCATGCTCTTTTCATAAACCAAAGAATATAGCGGGAGTAAAAACTCTCATAAGTTCTCACTTTTCTGCTAAACATTGCCTCACCGCCAAATAAGGAAATGCAGAAATTTAAACACAAAACAGGAAACACTCCAAAAAGATCCTAAATGTCAATTTAAAGATTGAATCAAAAGAAGAAAGGCCAAAGCCTCTACAAACACACCCTAAATGATTCTCTGTCATAAAAAAATAATAATAAATAAATCAACATTTATACCCTTCTGCTAAGATCTTGCAAAGCCACATCGTAGCAAATTAGAGAGAAGCTACTCAAACATAATCCTTGCAGATAATTTAGTCCCAAAAAAATTTGCTTCAGTGAAAGCATGAGAAATAAGCTTCCACAAAAGAATTAAAAATCCAAAACACATCCAGGTAAAAGAATTAACCTCTTCCCCAAACGCATCTAAGTACGGAGACGGCCAAAGCGCTTGACGTGCAGACCTTTGGAACAAAATCATTGTCCTCTGCCACAAGAAAAAGAAAGTTCACTAAGTGAAATGGCACCGAGAGAGAGAGAGAGAGAGAGAGAGAGAGGTCTTAAATGGGACTTCCCACAAATCCACAAATCCACAAATAGGAAGCAGTCATACCTTGATCAGCAAGAATACTCCAATACCAGCACCACAGGCAAATGCATGACTTTGGCATCCACTTTTCCTTCAGGAAAAGAATAGACAAGTAAGGTCAATAAAGTCCAAGGGTTCAACATTTAAACTTATGATTCCAGTCCAGCAGCATTCCATCCAAACACTATGTACAGCTAATTGGGGTGAATTGAGAAAACCTGCAGCATGATTTCCAGCTTGGCGAGCATATTCTACCGCATAGCAGGCACAATGTGGGTTCCTCTATGACAGTATTGCAGTCAGGGCATGCCTGCTTAATATACCTGTGCATACATTTGCAACATGAATGATGTATACTAGCATGCAGAAAAGGATGGGGAAAAAATGTGTCAGAAAATCTTGACAGTATTTCACCATCTAAACAAACCTCTGCAGAAGGTCCTGGTATAGGTAGGGTAGTTGCATCAGCTTATAAGGAACTGCAGGGACACAATGCACAATGGAAGTGACCCTACTAAGCTGAGTCTCATTGCAGAGATGACGAATCCACCTTAAGACAAAAGGCCAGAGCTTTTCATCTTTATATATCTTATCAATTGAGGGGATCTTGAACATCTTCTCGAGCTTTTGAATCTCATTGAGCTCCACAGAACAGTCTGTGAAATGGGCAGCATTAAAAGGCCTATCCGCCTCATTACCCCTCTCAAAGAATGGGCTATGGGTAGATGAGTCCAGAAGCTTCCACAGCAATGCACATCTCCGCAAATAAGGTAAGCTCAGGTTACGAACTACATTGTCAATGCCCCATGATGGATCGACATGGTCAGAAACAGCATGCTCGAAATCACATCCAGACTCTTTCATAAATTTGCAAATGTCACTGACCAGACCATTATGAAAACCTAATTCATCTATCTCACCACCATGTTTCCCACAAAATGAAATTATAGCCTGCATATCCACAAAATTAACACATAAGAAATCCAACCACGTGGCAACAACTATATGCCACTGCACCAAAAAGAAGAAAAAAGAAAATGACAACAAACAAATATAGGCCCAAATGGCAACGTAAAAGAAAATGGATGCCAGTAACAAACCTGAGTGATGGAGACAATGTAGAAAAGGTGCACAAGTGATAATAGGGACTCCTCGCATTGCAAGAAGGGGCAAGGGAGACAAAAGAGAACCCACATCAGTGATGAAAAAGGGTCATGAGCAAGGACAGGATCGGCAGCTCGTTTCCAGAAATGAAGATCAGGATGTGGTGATTCCTCCTTGAAATCTTCCAAGATACACAACATACTGCCTATGAAGTGTACACCCAAGAATTTCAACAGGTAATCAAGTGATGAAGTGAAAACTAACAACAAGATCCAAGTACTTATTTTAGCTGCTTGTCCAATGCTATATGAGCATGATGACCATACAACCAATTCTTATCTCATTCAAATGGATATTAAAATAATGTCATATAGAATCAACTAACAAAGGAACAAACTAAAAAGCTTTCTCAAGTCATGGGTACTACCCTAACTCAGGGAATTAAAAGGACATTAGGACAGAGAACCAACCGAAGAAAGAATAGAACTGGCAAGAGATTAAGAAGCAAAATCGACATTACAAAAAGCTAATCTAATCCAATCTAATTTTATTTAATAACACATATGCTCCTTGGAGAAGTCTAATGAGGAGCTGAAATAATTTCGCACTGGAAAAAAGCAAGTTGTTCAGTTTAATCTGATGCAACTAACTTTATTTAGATACAGATAAACATGAGCCATTAATTTAAAACTTAACAGCTCATCTCTATAGAAAGTTACAAATGAGTAAAGAAGATAAAGACTTAGAAATTAAGCAAATTATATTTCTCCTCACCCTTCAACATACTGAATATACCAAATGAAAAAATAAATATGACAAACTGTCGTCATGAGGAGAAGAGAAAACAAGGATCAAACATATAGACATACAACAAGTACCTCCATAATCATTCAAGGGCTGGGATATAAACAGTTCAAGCTAACAAGACATATAAAAATAATAAAATATTTGATTCTCTAAGATTCATTAAGTAATGGACTAAATTAGCCAATGTATTTCCTGGGATTTAACACCATTTCCATAGATACGTTGGGAACATGTTCTAAAAGACAGATGATGAAGATAATGCCGACAGCTTGAAATAGAATCCATGCACGGTCTCTTTGGCTAGTGACTGAAAGAGCAAACAAGAAAGAAATAGAGGAGAAGCATCTCTTATAGAGGACACCTGACTAGCTATGATACAGTAAAGTGGGGCAGATAGAAAAACAACATATATAACACTTCAATCATATAACAAGGTATTACCTTCTTTGCCATCACAAGAAAGTGGACGATCCGTCGAAATGCCAAAGCAGATTGAATCCGCAAAGAGCCTAATACCTCTAAATCTTTGAAGAACATCTAGGGTATCCTTAGTCCTCATGCTCTGAATAACCCTCAAAAACAAGGAAAAAACAAACTTCCCAGCAGATGAAATTTCCTTGAACAAGGCACTGAGGCTAAGATTTGGGGTGAGAGACGTCCTTCCGCTACGAGCAGAAATTTCTGTTGATATAAGTGAGTAACGAAGACTATCCCACATGATAACTGAGCAAGCTGCCTTAGCAGTCCTAGATGATCTTTTGTGTTGTACTGGAAAATACATCTTAGATAGCAGATCACAGAGCAATTCAAGTTTCGATCTTAAGCTTGAGTTACTTTGAAGAGGAAAAGCTTTAAAAAGTTCCCCCTTCTTTACTAAATCAGCTGCAGATTGCAAAAGGCACAAGGCTTCTGATAAACGAAGGGAAGTTGTGTCACTGCTTGCCCCAGGCCAAGGACATTGCGAAGAATTGGAAAATGAACTCACTGACTGCTTCCACATCATCTGACCAACACTTGGTAGGGCAGGCAAGATTGAATTTGCCAGACGACGGCAAACAGGGCATAGAAATTCCCCCTAACATGGGAAGAAACATATATTAGTATAGGACTTAGAAGAGAGACATAAATCAAGACAAACAGACATGCTCAAGGCATCAACAGCTCATGATATGAATTGTAATAATGAAAGACAATCAATTCAAATAATAGGTTGAAGTAACCCCTCCCCCAACAACAAAAAGAATATGTAAGAAAAAGTTAACTCTTGTGCTCTTTAGACTTTGTAGAAAATAACCGTGAAAAATTTAAATCATCATCATCAGTGTTCAGGAAAAATTCTATCTTACACGATAAGTTCAGTCCTAGTCTCTTTCTGTTCTCATTAATATTTTGCCCCACTCAACCCCCACCCAAAAAGAGCAAAACAAAACATCCAGACAAAGCCTCACCAGTTAGCTTTATTTTCTACTTGAAGTACTGATGCAACTCGCTTTTTGAGCAGAATCAAATCTTGCTCACTTGATTTTAAAGTTCTTGACTATAATTAGATGATCAAGTGTGGAATACAATTTGGTGTCAAAAGATTTGTCAAACTTATCCAAATTTAAATACGAAAGAGAGAGAACCAGTATTGCCTGTAGGCAAAAAGTAGGACAAATGCAAATTAAATCAGTGTGAAGTTCAGGGAATATATTAACATAAACAAATTCTACAGGGAATGAGAAGATCAAATTTCAAAGAGCAAATCAAATATGACCTATTTTAATATTTACAATTAGTTTGTAACAGTGAGTTTTCCATTGAAACTATTTCATCCTTATTAGCATTTCTACTAGTAGTCCCAGACTGCCCCAAAAATGCCCTCCTTGACTATCATCTTCTTAGAAAATAAAAGCCAGCAAACTAATTCTCCTGCATCATGTACTAAGCATCTATGCTCTCTAAGGCATTACACATGGTGAACATTCACATCTGCTGGAGATTGCATGGTTTCCTTTTAGGTAAAGGCAGATTAAATCATTGGTCTATTCTCTCTAAAAAACCCCCCCAACCAAAAATAATAATAATAATAATAATAAAAAGAACTCCTCTCTAATTGGACAAAGCTTGTCCACAATGGCTTCAATATCTTTGTCTTGCACTGATAAATAACTCACAAAATTGGCAGGAATACAAAAGCTCCCCATGTTGGTTGTGCCGAGTTAACATTTAGAGTGTCTTAAAACCTACTGGTTGAAGGCAATAAGATTGACAGGAAAGCTAGAAGAAGTACAAATGGACCTCATCTCTCAGTCCAAGGAAAGTCATTCCAATTCTTTAGCTACAATTAAGGGGGGAAAATGCTGCCAAATAACAATGACTAAATAAGAGAGGGACTCTCCAGCTATGATTATAGGTGTTTGACAATGTCCTTTATGATTTAACGAAGACAAAATCTACTATAGGCAACGCAAGTATCTAAAACCAATGTAACCATTGACCAACAGCACTAAGTTCTTAGTGATTGACAGAAAAGAGATGACTACCTTATGCAGCATAAGCATCAACAATAAGAGAGTTAAAAGACACACACCTTGTCAAGATTCACAATGTGCCCTCCTTCAAAGATAATTCTTCTTGTATGTCTGCAACAATTGTTCCAGGAACAAGTCATCTTTGTCAGGAAAGAACAGTATGCATGAAAAAGATGATTGCTAATTGGTTGGAAAAGCACAACATAGACGTTGATAACAATTTGATTTGCTTAAGAAAAGGTCCACTGAGATTACAGTCGTCAAAAGGTTGACAATATCCAGAGAGTTCACGAAACACAGCAAAATGAGGACAACAATAGGCTGAAACTCCATCAAAAGGTTGCCCATAAAGTTGATAGATCACCGATCATTTTTTTGGCAGGTTCATTACTCAAACTGATACTTTTCCCAGCAGATGCAAACAACTAGCAAGGTAATGATTCAGCATTTTGCTTTCGGCAACCTATTGGTACATTCTATTGTTCTTGCAATACATTAGTGAAGAAACTCGTGCAGTATTTTTCATTTTGTATGAAACTAATCAACCACTCTTATATACAATGATCATAGGTAAATGCCAGAACTTCCAATGAAACATGACAATTTCTCAGCCTGAAATAAAGACGCTTATTCTTGACCTAACTAAGATTAAAGTGCATCAAAATCCTCAAAGCAGAAATGCAGTACATTTAATCTTCAAAGCAAAGTCAAGATACAAACAATATCTGCGTCTATCACATTCTAATACAGACAACTTCACAAAGCTCAAGCTGTGTCATATGTCAGATGCAAGAAAAAATCACATCAAACAAAAAAGAGACTACCCTATTAAAATTAAGCAAGGTTCACAATAGCATATACTCGCTGATGCAAGCATAGCAGCTACACAAAAGCAGATAGCCATCACAATAGGCATTTATTTCCAAAATGCTAGCACAACATGAAGAAGAATCTCGAATTAACTATTGGATGGTGCATTTTTTGTGCTTATAGCAACTCTTGGCTTTGTTTTTCTGGGTTTTTTTGGTCAAATCTTCAATGTTAAAGGAAAAAAGCAAGAAAGGAAAAGGTAGAAGTCCCTCTGAACAAACCTTAACCAGACTAGAAAACTTTTATGCAAGTTCTATTGCCTGTATAAAATTACTTTCATCTTTTATGCATTTTCCTAATTTAAATTTTGTAACTGACACATTTTGACATTTTAAACCCAAAATACCTGGAACTTTCACAATATGCTAATATTGACACGTAAATCACATATATTATCTTTTAGTTGAATATATAAATTAAAATTGGCAGTATCTATCTTTAATTGCAATTCAAATTACTTCCATATAAAATTTGTTTGTCGAAAAGAGAAATTCCCAAAAAAATTAGTTCTTTTCGTCATTGTCGATCAAATTTTTGGATAAATTGTTGTAGATGAAATTTATGGATAAAGTAAAATTTTCTTTTTGAAAATGCCAGTGAATTTTCATTATTTTGTATTGACAAAAATTTAATATCATCTATGAACTATTTATAAAAAAAAATCAACATACCTCATTGTGCATAATGTTTTTGGTGTACTCCTAAATATTCCTCTACATCATACATGCTCAATATAAAAGTAAAAGTATCTCGCCAATATAATAAGGAAAAAAATTATTTCATATAGTAAAAAATGAGACTTGATATACATTTTAGATTAATTAACTTAATAAAAAGTTCACCGAGAAAGTGAGGTTTTGATATAAGAGGGACAAAAAATAGATAAGTTGTTATAAGATCAATGATGAAGGAGACTTTTCAGTTTTATACTATATCAAAAAATGTCATTTTTACTTATTATTAGTAAGATAATTTCACAAGGAGCATGTAAAACGTTGTAAGAATATCCAAGAATGCACTTTTCTTGAATACACTAAAGAAAAAACATGCGAAATGTTTACTTATGGTAACTTGCTATATAGAAAAAGAAAAAATAGATAACAAAGGAGTCGGGCCTTCACATTAAACTGCAATTGAAAGATTGAGTCGTTTTGTCTTTTTAGTGTAAATGGGGGTGGATTTAGTTATGTAGGGGCTGTAAATAGCGCCACCCTTTATTTATCAAAACAAACAAACAAGCTCATAATGCTTTTGGCATAAGTTAATGGAGCGTCACAGAATAGCCACTCATCCCTAGAGGTCAAGTATGTTCATCATTCTTGTTTACTTTTTCCTTTTTCGATGTTAGGATAACAGTGATGAAACTCATCAGGTGACGGATTTTATCACTGCATACTGCCAAAAGCATCCACTATTGACCCAAAACATTTTTCTCATTGTTGTAGCAACAAGAGCATTATCGGCAGCCACTGCTTCCACTACATAGCTGCCACCACTGGCCAGTATATAAACTTCCTATCAAGGCATCCCATAATGTAGCAGAATTTTAAACTCATGCATACTAGGACATTTATAAAACCTCCAGCCTAAATAACACGATGCACCAGTCAATCCTTTTCTATCCTCTGGTTGCCATCGATGACAATGAAACCTAACCACCATCACAATCATATTACCAAACAAAGGATGAGAAAATAAATTTCCAGCAGAACTAACCTTTCCTTCAATGAAGATAGATAGCGCTCCAGGCATCCCTGATGCACAGCATGACCACAGGAAGAAAGAAATATTCCATCACAATCAACTGGACCAAATCCATCATATGCTGACCCTTGTTTAGCACTTTCATCTGAGGTCTCATCAATGTGCAAATGTTCAGAAGCTGAAGGATCTTTTGCTCTATCTCCACAAAGGCAAGCTATGTACTTTGCAAGCAGAACAGTTTCAGCATCTTCAAAATCCCCTGCAACCTCTTGAGATGTTGAAATATTTTTCTCTCCCTTGACTGACTCCAGAAGATGTGCATTGTTATGAATTCCCCTTCGAATCATTCGGTACATATCTTCCTCCAGCGTCTCAAACATATATACAGTGCTTTCCTTTTTATCCTTAGACATCTGCGGCACGTCAAGGTTTCTCAACAAAGGAAAGCAAGCCCGGACAAACTCCATGAAAGCATTGACTTCAGAAGGCTGGGCATTATGCATGAATTTATTTATAGTATTGCGAACCAACTGCACTAACTTAGTAGGTGGATCTACTTCTGAACAACTAGCCGCCATAACTTCAACCCCACATTGTTCAGTTTCCTTGTTCTTCTCAATCTGCATTGTTTCCTTCTCTGGCTGTTGAACCCCATCCCATGATGGGGGTCCTCTGTCAACAAAACTTAGCAGCCTAGATTTCTTAAATCGGCAACAAAAACAAACATTAATATTGAGAAGAGATGAACAGGAAGAACAGAAACAAAAGAAAAATATAACTTGCTACCTGGAGAAAAATTAAGAAAGAGAGAGGATTCTCTGGATTAGAATCGTGGCAAAGAGAGCAAACATCTTGAACAGATTCTCTGGTCTCATTAACAGCGGCCGAACGAGGTGCCTCTTCTGCAGAGGATAAGCCCTCATCAGTTGAAATGCTCGCTAGAAACTTGGACTGCTCAGCTCTCATTCTTGCCTGCAAAACAAAATTCAATAAGCCAATAGGTTGAAGCAAATTTGTGCCGGTAATACAGCAACCTATGGAGCACACTTTAGTCATATATGCAACAAATTTCTTCTTGCTGGAAACATGCTCCACCAAATTTGGCACATTTATTTTCCAATCACCAATCTTTTTCCTTCTTGTAACATCAATTTCGCTCTATTAAATGCTTCAGTTTATTAGATCAAGCCATATGCTCTTTCTATTTAATATCAATTCATCTATAAAAAATTTCGAGATGAAGTTTGCCCAGAGTCATGTATTATTAAAACCTCATGTATAACAAAATAATGACTTGAAATATACATGTATGTAGACCACCGAGCACTGTACACAGATAAAATATCACACAAACAAACATGAACAAATCAACAATTAGGATAAAGAAAACAACAGCCAACTTTTACTAACTTTGACCGAGTCTCTATTGAAATGCATGGCTCTAAATTTTGCATACTACACCAAGCAAGCAGAAAAAAGATTATCTGCATGGACAATGCCTCACATCCCTACCATTATAGCAGCCTGCCTTTCGCGAGCTTTCGCTCTGTGCTTCCCTTCATTAGAAGATCCTGAACTTCCATTATCACTGTCTAAAATGGACCGTGGTACTTGAATGAACACTTCTGGGGCTAGCTGTTGCAACTCATTCATACAGTATGGATCGATTTCAGCAATTCTTTTCAATAAACTTTCAATCAAATTTGAAAGGTCAGACCCATATGCATCCGTCTGATTCCCAACTCTTTCTGTCTTATGTAACTTCATCAGCAAAACAAGAAGCGACAATAAGCTGAACTTGCCAAAACCATAAGATAATCCCTCATTAATTTGTTCAGTAACAAAGGATTGCATGAAATTTTGATCTCCATTGAGCCATGTTCTATCTCCAGACTCTCTCTGCTGAAAACAAATATCTACGGCTAGAGAGAGCAAGTGCAATGCGACAATCAGGACACCATCAGATGCACGTGAGTCACGTGCCTTATCACTGATAACAGCATAAAATAGCACTGAGCGGATTAATTGAAGGGTCACTCTACAAGTAGCTATTCCAGCTATTCCTCGTAAAGGTGCATATATGTAGGTCCACCTAGGCAACTGAGCAGTTGATGCCGAAACATTGCAAAAGCGTGCATATCTTTCTTCTGCAAGTTGCAATTCTCTTGAGTTCCAACGCGGGTGATACAAATCCAGTTCTTTCCAGCATGGCCATCGCAATGAATATGTACCCTACAAAAAGAGCAACAAATTAGGACTATATCTGTCAAAGGCTGGTAGAGAGAGAGTGTGTGTGAGCGTAAAAAAATTACCTGATTAAGGCCAGAAGGATTGGAATATGAAGCAACAGCATCCAAAACTTCCTGCAGACCCTCAAACTTAGCCAGGTCACGGGGAAGTGACCTCACAAGTTGACTCCGAGTGGCATCTCCAGTGGCTAACCTGTAAACTAACTCTCTTCTCAAACTTTCAGCTGTAGTGTGTCCACAAAATCGCCTTTCTTTAACCATTTGGATTATAAGAGTAAGCATTTCCTCTACTAGAACCGGTTCATACCTGAAAATCCATATCATTCAGGCTTTACACAAGAAGACACATTCCTACACAGGATGAACAATCGGAATAGATAACAACACGCATGTAGTATGTACAAGCCTAAGACAACCAAAGATGAAGCTTTAGAACTCCACCACCACCAACCCCCCCCACCCCCTTTTTCTTTAAAAAATATATTGCTTCTCCTAAATCTTTCACTCAAAATTGCGTGCACATACACGTGAACAGAGAGGATGCTAAAAAAAGAGTGAAATTAATATGTAATTTTGCAGTATAAAAAACAAGGCAACTAGATAAATTACAATGGTTGACACGCGTATACAAATGTAAAAAATAGCACCCAATAAGACTTTCTTGTTAGTAGGATATGTTAAGGATTATAGGACCACTACCAATCCTCTTCCAATTATCTCAAAGCTCAAACTGTCAAAGAAACATGATAGCCGTAAAGAAGGAAGATTATAAATTGATTATAAGAGATTACAAGGGTTCTAACTCTGGACTCAGGGCTCATCAACTTAAAGTTTAGTGCATAATTGATTGTTCTGAAAGCTTAAACCTTTAAATAAGTGGGAATTGGTCCCACAATTGTAAACATGGCATGAGAAAGTGGCTAGACCATAGAAAAAGGGGAATGGGATGGTTCGATTTTTGGTGCAATTTAAAAAACTAGGTACCAGCAGCTTAGATTGAGGTCCCACTCTACATACTCCTGACCCCACCCCACCCCACCCCTAAGTAGAGATGGCAATGGGTTGGGTCAAATATGGTACCCTACCCGTTCCAATAGGGCTTAAACAGGTCGCAGGACAGGTTGGGATTTTATTTACAAAACCTTATAGGGCTTGTGACGGTTTGTGATTTGTCTCACAAGTAACCTGAACCTGAGAGCCATTTTAATACAATAACTTTACTTTTCTAAAGAATAGAAGGTCTCCTATTCAATTATATACAAAGACAAGAGAAATTTCTTATGCCCCTTTACATTCTTCCAAATATTCATGGCTTATAAATTATGTTCTACGATTCCAAGAATTCATACAAGAATTTGAAATTGAATTGGTTACATAATCTGGATTTCCATGATGGCGGATGTGTACTCACGATGGTTTCCAATTTATATTGTGTTTGAAAAAAATTTCATTTAAAAATTACTTAGGAGAAAATAACAATTGTAGTGATATCAAGACCCATTGAGAACCCATTGGTAATTTAAGTGGAGACGGTGGGATTTCCATCACAAAACCATATTGGGTTTCTGAAACGAGTATGGGAAATACTCAAAAATTAGTCAAACGGGTTTGGGACAAGATCAACCATCCCAAGTCCCGTCTCATAACCATCCTACCCCTCTACGATTCAATTTTTGCACCTAGGTCAGATCCCCATGAAAGAACATCTTCATTTATGTCCTTAAGCATTCAGAACAAACGGTTGTGCACACCGATTTAGAGGAACCACCAATGCTAAGTAGAGAACAATTAACTTTCACTAGGAGCAATTCATCTACCCATCAGGACCATTCATAATTTTCTCACTATAATCTCCATTGGAACACCCAAACCGATTACACAAGAATGGGATATTCACTAAACATAACATATTCAAGCAGTAAATATCGTGTCTCAAGGAAAATTTTGGACAAGCCAAGGACAAATTATAAAGTATAAAAAACGATTCAGTCTTCTCATTTTCACAGGATGGATTAATAAAACCTAACTACTTCCAATTTCTAATAGATTTCTATGGCTTAGGACTCTTACAAGAGGAGCACTATCAAAAACCATTCCCTTTCTTTAATAAGCATGGCAATTCATCAACAAGTAGGTGAGGAGACTAAGTCCCGATCTTCCAATTACTGGCTAATGGACAAGGAAAAGCTGACAACATGCAAGTATTACCTATCAAAGGTTTGGTAAGACACTAATTTAATCATCCTGATACTTATAACCGCTCTTAAAGCAGCATATCTTCTTCAGTCCATCAGTTCCACCAAGATCACCAATTATACAACTCAGTACGTGGAAGCTGCTAGTTTTAAATTACTATTTTGTGCTTTACTCAGTAACGACAAAATATTGTACCTTAGACATTTCATGGTTTAAGATGTAAAACGTATTTTTATCTGTATTTCTGCTCAATGTATTTCTGCTCAAAAGCCAAGTTGACAAGCCAGAACCTAGAGGAACTTCAGCTTCTAGCCCACAAAGATTAGCTCTTAACCGGCTTCCCTAACCCAGATGACTTGTCATTCTAGAAGCTAGTGAGCAGGAGTTGGTTGTAGCACGTACAGAGTGAGGAATCATTTCGAAAGTTGAATAACTCAAACAAAACGAAAATGACAACAATGATATAAATGATTACTTATGCACCATCCAAAAGGAATATTATTAACAGGGACATAGCACAAAGTCCCAAAGAACAGATGGTATATTGCTCGATAACAATAACTGAACATGCAAGGGAAGTTCTTTTGAAGCATCCATCCACTGGTCAAATGCTCTAATGACCTTTATCAGTGATTGAAACTTTGAAAGAATTCAGATTAGAAATACGACACAATGAATCTCAAATTCCTAAGACACGGCCAATTCCTACTCACTTCTATGGGAATATTTTATAAGCCCAGGAACCCCTCCGCTGCTTTTTCAGAGAGAATAAACCAAGGGTGGATGGGCAGCTTAACGATAGGCCCAAAAAGAGGGACCACAAAGCAACTCCAGTCCATTCATTCTACCAGAAGATAAAACTAGACTCACAGCAAAATTCAATTAACAAATAAAGCTACCCTACTTGTCTATATTAATGCAAATCTTACGACTATCCTAATCTAAAAGAGGTTGCTATGTTATTTAACTAAAGGCATGTATGTGCAATTCAAGAAAGTATGTACATACTCGCTATCCCGTGTAGGATTAAGAGAGAGATAATTCGATAGCCCAAAACGTTCTATTATTCTGCTGACGAAAAGATCAGCAGGGGCTACAGCTGCACAGAACTGCAACAGGAAAAGGTCAAGCTCCAAGCCTTGCTCGGACCTGCAGAAAAGCAAAATTAGGATTCGCCATGCCCTATAGGAATCTGTAATGAACAATAGTAGGATAACAATCATATATGAAAATCAATATTGAGTGAGAAGGAATATCTATCGCTCTGGCATGTAAATCACACAAGATGAAAATCACATACCACCGAGCTGAGCGATACCATTCACGAGATAATAGGGCTGCATCCCCATTCTTCTTCCACATTCCAGCATGAACCTCAGCACAGAACACCCTAATACGTAAAGGATGCTCCATGACAAAAGCACAAAAACCCAGTGGACTACAAAGTCCCAAAACGCACTTGAAAAAGTTGTTGTAGGGCCCTGATGGCTGATAAGCAAAAGCAGCAGCGTTTCCATTGGGTGCTGTGGTATCCCCATCCCATAATTTCAAGGCTTTAAGCAGAAGTAATGAGAGCAAGCGATGAAATGGAATGTGAACAGATATATCTTGCGAACTAACATCATAGACAATATTTGGCCAATCCTGCAAGCTAAGAACACGCAAAGCACCCACTTCCGAAGCATAATCACCTTCCACTGCACAATTATCGGAGGCCACAGAAGCATTTGCAACATCACTGTCACTAACAGGAATGGACTTACTTTCAGGATCAGTGTCCTCTCCATTATCTACACTTGCATTGGGCCAATCACCATGATTAAGTCTACCTTGCTGGTCACTAGGACTACCAAGTCTACTAAATATATATTTGCCTTTTCTGATCCTCAATATTGTCTTCTTCCATGCGGAAAAATGGCTAGTGGCAATACTACTGTTGCTCTGAGATAAATCAATTACAGGGGCCCCTGAAGTCTTATCAACTAATAACCAATTCTCAATAGCTTTCAAACATTCATTTATCAACCATGTGATAGATGGCAGAATTGATGGATGACTATTTTTTATGGTATCGACTTCAGCAGCCTTAGATCCAGACACTGATGCCTTGCTCCTGCCTGAAGTGCTACATGCGGAGCTTTCCTGAGATAACCGTACTACTTTTGCATGTCTCAAACTTTCTCCATCATCTATATCCATTTCATCAATTGTCTCTTTAGCAGGTTCATCCAAAGATGCTCCATCAACCAGTAGAGAGTGAGTATTTGCTATTGAAGAGCATAGACCAAAAGATAAATGTGTATTATCAATTTCTTCTTCTATAAGTATACCTGTTTCTCTCCTTAGAGGATTCATTCCTTGCACAAAATTCAAAAGTTTCATCCAAGTCCTTAAGTTATCCCGCTTTTCATTAATTAAATACTTCTGTACGATCACATGGCTCACAACAAATCGTACATCTTCAGCCACACGAAAGGTTGTCTCATACAAATGTTGCCACTTGGTGACCTACCAACAGAATTTTTCAGCTATTTAGTACATGGCAGAACAAAGGAAAGGATGTCGAAGAAAAAAAAAACTATACTTTATTGAAATTACTTTTAAAAACAAAACGAGACATTTATAGTGGATTTGCCTCAACAGGTAAAATGGAAAAACCATCAAAACCTACTTTTCAATGAAGCTCAGCTTCCATTGACACTTTGAAGCTAAATAGAGATAAAACTTCATGAGATACACAGAACATCATCAGTTAACTTGTCTATTGCCCTAGCCAAGCGATCCATGAGTGCAGTGCGAACAACTGTTAGATGGCCAATCCTTGATAGATGCAATACCAAGTGCTTTATGACAAATAAATATATAAAAAAAAACTCACTCAATACTTTACAGCTGCTGACACTAGCAAAAGAAGTGGCAGACGTGCTTTGTCAAAATACACCAAATGATACACTGCATGATCGACTACCTAATAGAAAGCTACTTGATTATTCAATATTCCCTCATGACAATATAGTAATTTAATTTAAAAAACAGAGATGCAGAATTCATATACTAACTCAAAAAATGCATGTAATGCAAGCACTGAGTTTCTATATAGATCAGATTCTCACTAAAGGTGCTTCCATGCAGTAAGACTTCACTTAAAGAGCACTGATTTGGTCATAAACTAAATGTACTGTTATTTCCTAATATCATTCACCACTTCTAATCCGTTAATGCATTCCATTCATCTGTTTTGTATAAGATTCTCAAACAGTACCATTGACATAAAAAGCAAATGATTATTCAAAAGTTTATTGACAGTGTATAAGATATGTCTTAATCGGAAGTATCTTCCAGTGTTCATTCTACATATGTGCATTCTTGTTTAAAGTATCATCTGTAAGATATCTAGATTACAATCAATCTACAGAACAACATCACCACCCATCAGTAAGAAAGAAACAATATCCATTGAAGGGAATTCCAAAGAATACTTTCAAGTATTCTGAAAGCAGAGAACAACTATCTACTTCATTAAAATTCCAGAAACAGTCTATGCTGCTGTAAAAAATTCGATGACGACTTCTATAGCTGTCAATCATACATAAAGTTATAATTTATGATATCCGTAGATAATCTAGGATCTTCAAGAGAAAGGGAGAGAGAAAATAATCAAAGGCACACATCTTTACTTAATAACTTAATAGAAGAGTACATAAGATGGTAACCCCCAAGATCCTGTGTCCGCAGCATCACTCCTCATATTAATCTTAGGGGTCACGCCCGCCACCCTACCGGAGGAGCCTTATCCAATGTATGTGGATGGGGTGGCTCGCATGAAATTCACCAAGACACAAGGTTCACATACCCCATGTTGTAAAGGAAGGAAGTACATGAGATGGCTCTATTTATAGAACATGATAACATCTAAAACCCTGATTATTTTATTTGAGACTCACCTACTAATTCCCAACGCCACTAACAAATGCAAATTGCAACTAACAAATGCAACTTTCTAGTTGCAACTTCCTCTTGAAGTGTGTGACCAAAGCGCTATGTAAACTAGACCATCCAATAGATAATGGACATGGCTACATTCAATCAAATTCAAGACAACTTAGCATAAGCCAAACCTTACGTGAGTACTAGATTTGACAAAGAAGCACTGAAGAAAGAAAGGATCAAAAATTGACACCTCTTTCACACATAATGTTGGTTAAAATCATATAAGAACCCAACTGCTCAACAGATGCATGCTTGACTCCAGTGCTCGCAGCTAACTAGAAACTTATTGTGACTTTGCCCATCGATGACACTCACAATGTAAGAAGAGTCTCACAACTACATCCACAATAGGCTAGCTGAGATTTCAAAGGACCAAATTGGAGAAGTTGCCAAAGATGAATCGCTGGATATCAGAGCTTTTATGTGTCTCTAGAAAACCCCCCTTTTTTTAACCATTTTCTGGGATTAGAACGAAACAAGCATAAGACCAAAGCAGAAACCAACAGCATGAGAGAGGCAACAAAATCTTGACAGAAACCAGTGCTGGAAATAGAAAAGGTGATCTAGCAAGTAAGTGACAGAGAAGGAAGACAGGTGAACGATGAAAGAGGACAGCTCCCAAC
This sequence comes from Eucalyptus decipiens, assembly GCA_014182575.1. Lineage (NCBI taxonomy): Eukaryota > Viridiplantae > Streptophyta > Magnoliopsida > Myrtales > Myrtaceae > Eucalyptus > Eucalyptus decipiens. The sequence continues at coordinate 21,175,340 of CM024609.1, read as the reverse complement.
AAACGGTGACAGCAGCAAAACTTGCTAAAAAAGAGTCATCCCCCTGATGATCAGTAGAGACCAACGAGATCTAAGCTGGAGATGACGAGCTCAACGACCAAGAGAGGGACAAAGGAGAGAACTTTGGTCAAGCAACTAGATATGGCAAGCAAAAGGTTGCTCGGGACAGAGACAGAGACTACGAAGATGAGGGTAACAGAGACCCCGAGGGGGTCGTAGTAGAGAACCGACAAAGATTACAACCAACATCTCTACAGAGCTTGAATGGATGCACGACTAGGAAAAACAAGGTTGCCCGAGAGGACACGGGTGATGACGACACCACTGAGCTCAAAGGGACAGCATGACTGAAGTTGACAATTTCGAGATAGCGCTACTCTCGAAGGCAACAAGACCTGGTTTGAGACAGGGACAAGCGGTGGACAATGATGCTTCTCTTGAAGACAACTAGGTGTACCTGCTCTCAAGGATGACGACATGAGCAAACAATTGTTGACAACAACATGCGACAAACAGCAAGCAATGGCGGCAGCGCATGGCAAGCGATGACGAGGTCATTGCATGTTAATGCCCTTACAAGAAAACAGATACAGGAATCAGTGGGGGCCAATTGATGGGTCTTTGGGATTCTTTTCTCTAAATCGATGGTAGTGAGGAAAAAGAAATGTGAGGGTGTTGATTTGGGTCCCTCTCTCCTGTGGCTCTAATACCATGTAAATATTCTAGGATCATTAAGAGAGAAGGAGAGAGAAAGTACTTATAGACTACATCTATACTCAATTAATTAACAAAATATACAGCATGAGACACCCAAAACCTTAACTTCCTTGTTTAAGACTCACCTACTAACTAAATCCTAATACCAGCAAAATATACTTCAAAAATATCATAAGGCAATAGGAATCTGTAATGAAAAGATTAAGGTTCAATAAAAATAATTAATCAAGTACCAATTATTCAACCATTGAATGACTTTTTATTCCATGGAAATGCTTAATGCTCATTGATTAATTTAATGCCATTGTAGCTGGAATATATTTCATAGCAATGTTCTACTAGAGTAGACCCGACAACCTATCCACTAAATCACTAAAGACTGCACAAATGTCAGTATCCATCCAATGGACAACATCAAAGGCACGTATGGAGAAAATAATAACCAAATAGGAGACAAACTTGTGTCTTACCTGTAAACGACCATCTTCACCAGCACATGAAGTAAATATGTCTCCTAAGCACCCAAATAGCATTTCAAGTAAGTTCATTTCCTTCACAAGACGTGGAGTCAGAGTTGGCACTGTAAAGATCTGCACAGAAAACGTCGATAGAGCATGCTTCTTAGAAACACCATCATTGCACTCTTTTATAGCTTCCTTTACAGCGACTGGGTAGTAGCTTAAAAATGCCTTGGCAAACTCATACTTGAACAAGGGCTCTGCAAGCAGTTTAAGAAGTAGTTCATAAAGTTTCTTCATAACCTTATCACTTAAGAAACTCTCACCCCTCACCAGAATCTCCAATAGACCTGCAGAGGAAAACATCCTAATCGAAGCAAAACTTAGCAAACTCTCACTACAGTTGCAGAATTCTAGTAGCATCACAGCTATCACAAGAGTAAGCTCATCTGCAACTTCACTATACTCTGCAGCATGGTCGCTTCCTCTGCTGTCTTCTCGAGTGGAAGACTCAGCAGACAACAGCTTGTTTTTCCAAAACACAAAGAGGGCATCAAGGACTGGTCCAGCAGAGTGTGCTATTTCCTGAGGAAGGGGCTGGATCTGTTCTGCACCTTTATGCTTCGAACAGAAGCCCTCTCGTCTCCATGCCGTCGCATCTCCACAATCACAGCAACCCCCTCCAGTATATATCATTGAGTAATCATGGTCCTCATGATTCCCATTTTCAAAACAAGGAACACATATTGCACATGTGGGGTCAAGTTCGCACGTTCGGCACCTATAAGCAATATCATCGTTGCCCCATACAGCACCACAAACTCCCCTCTGACCCACATCAATGTCCGAAAGACACTTAAGAACATAGGTGGGTTCATCCTTAAACATCAACCACTGCAGCCAAACCATACTTTCTCTAAAAAAATTTCTCATATCATTTTCTTCCGGAACGTCTTCAGATCCTGTTTGCAGATTCCGATGGATCTCCGCCAACTCGTCATCTAACGGTAAAATTGCAGACACAAGTTGTGGGATGCAGGACTCATTATCCTTGAGGAAAGCAACTACGCCAGATTCAGAGTTGTAAAGGTACTCCTGTGGAACTTCAATTTGTGCAAGCCTCTAGCATAAATAACCAAGGAGGAGTGTAAGATATATTACCTTATTATTTCCTACTTATAACCTGCTGTTAGCAATTTGTCTCTCACTTCATATTATTGATGGCAAAATATTACCCAACAGTAAAAGAAAAGATCATCAGAGAAAAACTGGGCAAACAATGAAATTATCACAGGAAAAGTAGCAGAACTCCTTTTACATCTCCATCCATTCTTGAAAATAGAAAGAAAGACAATAGATACACTCACTTTCAAAATGCCCCTCGAGGCTACAACCTAAGTACTACGAACACACTACCCTCACATACCATACATTTTCTGTATACACAAAGCTCACTTCACACTGCCATACAACTATGTCCTATTATGAAGCAGCGACAAATTTGTGGAAAAACGAAGCAGCTCAAAACAAACGAACAAAAAACGGCAGACAACCTGTCAAAGATCAATTCCTAGCCTCTTTGAAGTAGAGCCTACACGTTTCGCTTCCAAAGACCAAACAGAAGCTCCCAAAACCCCATTCAGACCACACCACATCGAAACTCATGGCAAGACATTCTCAATTCCTAAACTTGAAAGGGCATAATAGAGGAAACAAACAACAGCCAACGATTTCAAGAAAAAACGACCAAATGAGAACCGGAAAGAAGTGAAAAATAAAAATAAAAAAACACACAAATCATGGGGAGAAAAAACCGCCGCACCTTCAGAATTCGATCTCGAGGGCTGAGATTGCTAGCCTCGAAAGAACGATCAGTGCCCATGTCCATTCCGCGGGTCCGGACGAACGGCAAGATGAACTCCGCGCAACGCAGGCAGCGCCAGAGCCCCGACGAGCTCTCACCCCCCAGATTGGCTCCTCCAACCGCCCGCCGCCGACTGCAAACTACCGATCGAACTCACGCGCGCCGCACCAAGTCCTCGACAGCCCGCAGCCGCACGACCATCTCACGGTGCCCCCTTCTCAAAGCTCCCGAGAAGAAGAAGGCGCCCCGATCGCAGATGGCTCTGCCGTGCGCTTCTCCTTCGACGGCGGCGGTCCCGCGGGCCTCGAACAATCTCGGGGGGACGAGAGCGAAGATGGGGAAGAAGGTACGATCGGGAACGATGATGGTCGAATCTCGAAAGCAGAAGATAGCTCGGTGTTGGAGCCGCTCTGTTTGCCTTATGTACTCGGCTCTCCTCGCTTCGGCCTGAGAGTCGGTGTAGGACTCGTGCCGAACGTGGCTTTGCTTGCACGGGAACTTTGGGGGCTGCTGGGCTTGGGCCTTTTGCCGAACGTTGTAATTCGATCCCATTATCTTTTTGGGGATAAGTGCTTTAAAAATTTTATAATAATTAAATTAAATCCTAAAATTTTCACAATATACAAATAAATTCTAAAATTCATCAAATTGGTCCAATATAAGTCATTCCATTAATAGCATTTTTTGAAATTTTTAAAATCTGATTGCACTTTTGTAACAAGTTTTAAGACTTGATTGAACATTTTGAAAGTTTTAAGATTTGATTGGATCTTTGGAAAGTTTTAGGTTTTAATTACACTTTTATGACAAATTTTAGAACTTTTAATGTGCTTATCTCATCATTTTCAAACATTAGTGCATTCGAAATCCTAAAACTTATAACATAATTAAGTTCTAACATTTTCAAAATATGTAATTAAATCATAAAACTTATTACAAAAATATAATGGAATCCTAACTTTTCAAAAAATATAATCAAGTTCTAAAACTTATAAAATTGGTCCAATCAAGTTCTTCCATTGATTGCACTTTTAGAAAATTTTAAGACTCGATTGTACTTTCGCGATAAATTTTATAACTTAATGCAATTTTTGAAAGTTTTGTACTCAATTACACGTTCATGATAAGTTTTAGAACTTTCGATATAGTCATCGCTTTCCTTTTGGGATGGATTAGCCAAAAATCGTTGGATCAATTGTCTTAACCAAATTGAACCAATAACTCCAGTCTAGTGATTTGGGACATTTTTGTCATTGGTTTCTTGGTTTGATTTCAGTTTAGGGACTTCAAAAACGGATTAATTTAAGAAACAGATTTATTTTCTTTTCAACCGATAAATTTTGGTAGGTTAACCTAACTAAACAAGCCTTTCCAATCTAAAATTGCTCCATACTATTAAATCAAATGTTTCTATTTCTCGAGTTCGCAATATTGATTGATTCTCAAATACTATTTGTGGAAGAATGTGCTATGATGTTTGGCCTTCTTACGTTTAGTTAAATGATTCTTTTAATGTCATCGATAGTTAATTTGATTTAATCATTTTTTTCGACATGTGTGCAGAAATAGCGGCATATTTTTGTTAACTTCCGTGGCATGTTGAAGGTAGATAGTCCAATTATGTGTCAAACTTCTTAGTTGTACATCCATATCGTGGTGATTGTTAACAAACAATTCGATAACGACCTGATATTATTTGTTTAATATGACTTGTAATTTCATTGGTTAGTTTTGTTTGAGCATAGGTCGAGATTTTTTCAAATCAATAAATTTGGTTTGGACCGAAAATATCCTTTAAACCGAATCGAACCCAACTATACCATGAATATCATGAGTGATCCATTCCAAAGTGCTTGGTTTTCACCGTGAAATCACAAATTGGATTTGATTAGGTCAATTCCCAATCTTTGAATCGAGCCCTATCCGCCCTAAAATCAAATCGGATTGAACTAAGTTTCAATTTGACTTTGGGGTTGTTCAGTGAATCGGCGATGTTATGTTCTTAATTGTTTTATGTTCTTTCTCAAAAGTTTTAGTGCACGAAGAAATTATTAATCACGTGGAAATTACTAGTTAAAGTAAAAAGTACTCCCACAAATAATTTTGTAATTTTCCCCTTGCCGAATAAAAAATAGTAAAAATATAATATACTCTGCCTGTTCTGCCAATTTGATTCCAATTGGTCATCTTCCTTCCCAAGAATACAAAACCATAATGATTCCCATGGGAGACACCCAGAACCAGCCAATGCAGTCCAATCCAATTCCTAAGTCCGACTAGGACTAATGAACACCTAGAATGGCTCCATAGACACTTTTTTCCACTAACGAGATCGAAATGCCCTTCAATGGAGTGGTGGCAAAATAATCGGGTTAATCGCTAAGGAAAAGAAGGAAAGTTGTTCAAGTTAAACCCTCCCCACCCCCCCCACACTCATTTCTGAGCTCTAGCAAAGAGCAAAGGAAAGTAGCTTCTACAAGTCTGTCTCATACTGGAATCATGTCAAGTCCTTGTAGTGGTAAGTGCCATCATCGGATGATTTTGATGACAGGAAACCGTCTAGTGGAATCTTATTTTCAACTCTTATCCTCGAGAAGACTCCAGATGCCAAGTTGAGCTCAGACCAAAGGAAAGTAGCTTCTACAAGTCAGTCACATACTAGAACCATGTCAAGTCCTTGTAGCATTAAGTTCCATCATTGGATGATTTTGGTGAGAGGAAACCATCCAGAGTGGAATTAACACAAAATCAAAGATCACATTTTTGGGTACATGCCAAGAAAAGGGGAACCACTCGAAATTGAATCAAATTGATCGATGGCAATTCCCATGCGGACTACTCCACTTCTCAATTCCAATAATTAGAACCAATGAGTATCAGCCCGATTTTCCAGTTCCAATTGTGGAATCGCCTACCTACCCACTCGAATTGGATTGATACATATATTACTTTTGAGAAGCAATTTCTAAATTTCCACTTAATTTTATTAGATTTATAAACATACAAAGTGTAAACCATGCAAGCCACCTTTTTCTTTACCAGGAAATACTTTAATTAAGAAAAGGAAGAAATAGAATGTCACAACCCGTCACCCTAAGTTGGTACCGTGCCATGCACACCATCTTCCTCTTAACAAAATCCAACTCCAAAACAAGAGAAGCAACTAAATAAGTAGGATCGAGTTTGGTATCCACTCCCAGTCAACCGGGAAGTATGGAAGCCAAGTGACAAAATTGAAGTCCGTAGGCCTTTTGGCATGACAACAATGAAACGACGAGCAACACGCATAGAAATGCCACCTCACTATACAATCATATTGTTCGCCTGTTTGTCTTTTTCCCTGACGAATCATAATCTTTAACTCCGATTGACAATGACAAGACTAAATTTCCTTAGTTATTTTTGCTTCCATTTTGGATGTTCGACAAAAGATTTCTATTGTATTAATAAAACTTGCTTATCCAGTCATTTCTTAGCAAACATCACGACGAGTAGCTAGGATTATAGTGATTGTATACCAATTTCATGACCCCACTCAGAAATCGAAGTAGTTCCATGGAATTGACAAATGGTTCTTGGTTCTCATTTTGTGAAACTAATCCTTAATTGGTGGTTTTTTCATATCCTAAAATTGATCACCCCTTCATATTCTTATTCGCACATGATGCTAGCATTCTTCATAAGAGAAGTGAGGACAACAACGAAAGTGTGTGTAGGGCGGTGGTTGTGGTCCGAGGTGGGTGACGTCGGCAGAGGTCATGTATAGTGGTTTTAGTCAGATTGCACGCATACACACGGCAAATAGAGAGAATTGGTATCGAACAAAAAAGTAGAGAGAACCGGTAGAGGGACGATCCTGAAATTCGGACAAAAGTACAGAGATTGCCGATGATAATATCTCCGCTTTTCTTGGTTACAACTTACGGGAGGATTAATATTTTACATTGCAAAACACTAAAAATAGAACCACGACCTTGAATTTATCCTTTTGCTTTTTAAAATCCAAGATAATGAGATCCAAAATCTCTCTCCTTTTGATGTCGTCAGATGAGTGCAATCCCAACATGTAAAGAGCATTTTGTGAAAGAGCAAACGATTGATGAAGAGCACACTTAGGAGACATGGGACTTCCGACAGTAAATTTATCAAAAAAAAATTATAAATCTATTGTGATTGTATTAATTCAATCTTAAATTTTTTATATTTTTACTAATTCAGTTTATCCAACTAGCTATAATATGGACGTCGATTGTCCGACTAATGATGATGTGAACATTTTTTTTAATTTTTCTTTTCTTTTCCATTTCTTCCTTCTTTTCTTTTTCTTTTTTCCCAAAGTGGCCAACGAGCCTGGGTGAGGGCCTCAAAACCCTCATTGGCCATGGCACAACCCTCACCAAGCCTCACCTAGATTTGGGCCTTGCTTGCAATTGTGCCTCAAGATGGAAGGCGAAGCCACATTCAAGCCCAACATCGCATTGATCCTTCTAATTGCTCGATGAAATGCCTAACCCATTCCACTCATTTTGGTGATTCTCTACACACACGAGGGGAGAGAGAGAGAGAGAGAGAGAGAGAGAGAGAGAGAGAGAGGGGCCTTGAACAGGAGATTTGCAAGCCACATAGATTCACAGTTGGTCGTTGCCTCGCCCCAATCCTCCGAGTACGTGCCGATCCCTCATCGGTCAATCCATAGCGACCTCCCAGAACGCGTCGATGACCCTTTCAGTTTATTACACATTCGGAAGCAGATATAAAATCCCAAACAACAAACAATTGAGATAAAAGAGCATGACTAAAATTTTCAAACCAAGACAAGTCTTTTTTAAACAAACGGGTTAATTACAAAATCAGGCTGTTTACAAAAATGTCAGCTTAACAAAAAGGGGACTATCCTAACACCCACTAGTCAAACCCAATTGTCGATTCTTCAACCTCCACCTTCCAAACTCCTGGGCTGCTGGTCCTCCACGACCGCCATCTAGGGACCTGAAATTGTTATCCCATAACGGGATGAGACGATGTCTCAACAAGTTCAATCCCCCTAAGACCCGATTAGGAAGAAAATGCACCCTAAGGGCTGCCTAAGCACAACCATGAGTCATAGGGCTTACCTTGACTTCAGTTCTTTCATGTAGGTCAATACAATTTATAATTCATCAAATCAATTCACCACATAAAATCAAATCATCGATCAATCGACTTAGTCGATTACATGTCAACATGACCATTCCCCAGTCATCTCAATTAATACTATCTATGAGTCCGACCATAGTTCAGGATTGTTCACTCTAAGCCAATAATAGATAGTATAGCTCGCTAGAAGCTGCCTAAAATACTGAGATAATATACTACATATATATATATATACTCGCCAAAAGCTGCTAGACATTCTTTTATAGTATGCTGAAATAATATATATGTTCATCAGAAGCTGCCGCAATTATGCTCATATAGTATACTATTTATGCTCACCGGAAGCTGCCTCAATATTTAATATAGTATATTATAGCTCACCATAAGCTACCATAATTATTAGTCTAACCATCTGACCATTTCTCTATTTTTATCATACCCGATAAAATATCATGTGTGGATACATCGTCGGCCTTAACAAAAATACCATAATTTCCTTTCCATAAATCCCACAATTTTATATAATTCACCCAAATATTTTTGGCGTTGTAAACCGACGCCCGGTTATTTTCCATTCAATTACTAAAATTGAATGAATTTAAGAATAAATTTCAAAAATACAAATCATGCACAATCAGCATAAATTAGAGCTCAATTAAATAAACAGACTACGCCACAATAATCAGCATAAAATTTCAATCACTGACTATCTCGGTCCAATTTCCGGAAAATAATTAATTAATTTCGAAAATTAATTATTAAATGCTAAAAATTCACATTTAGGCTCGAAAAACCTAATTAAATACCGAAACGGGTCAGGAAAAATTATGAGACTCATTAAATAAATATTAGAGTCTATCTACTAGCTAATTACGCAAAGCTAACTACCTAACATGCATCGGTAATTAACTAATTTACTAAACCGTTCTAATTATCCACTAAACCAAGCTTAGTCTAAACTAAATAATCGTTAAATGTCATTAACTTACTAAGCTATGATTAGTGAGATAAACTCACCTAATTAAAGATTTGCTCGGACCAAATCGATGAGCACACGACAAAGCTCGATTCTCTCCAAAGCGGCGACACCAACGGGGCACAACTCGGGCCCGAAAAATGGCCCGTAAAGGCTCACGGGGCTGCTGGTTTTTCTTGGCTAAAGGGGCTGATTTCGTGGCTGATTTTGCGGAGAGAAGGGCAGCAAGGAAGGAGAATTCATGGGGGACGCTCAGGTTTTCGTATTAGAATATAATTCATATAATACTTTGATGCGGAAATTCAAAGTAAAAATAAGGATCTTTTTTTTTTTTTTTTGGTACCCAGGGAACCTCCGCACTGCCGCTTCGCGGCGAAGAGTAAACCCTGGGGCTCAGGGCCTCCCACCACTAGTCCATTTCACAGTTAAGACGCGCGTTTGTGCATGACACACTGCGTCCACGAAGTTTCGAACTCTTCCCCTCTTGCGAAAAGGGTACCAAGCTCTTAACCGCGCGGCCACCGTGGGTGGTGGTAAAAATAAGGATCTTTGATCTTCATGATTCTCACAAAAAAAAAAAGAAAAAAAAAAAGGATGAAGACATACCTTTATCCATAGCGCTATGCTTAATGATGATCGTTGTAGAAAACCCAATGATCTCGAACCAAATGAAGAAACCCGATTTCTCTCCCTTAACCCACTAAACCTTAATGTATTCAATTGATGGAGGAGAGAATACCGAATTCCTTTTGTTATTGTTATTCATATATGGGTGGAAAGAGGACCGGACTCTATTTATACGTTCAATGAAAATGTGCCTTCCATCAAAGCAATATACCCTTTCATTTATTAAAGTCGTACCTTCTCGTAACCAATAATTATTTATAGCATTCCAATAATTATTAAACCATATAATAAATCACATAATATGGGTCACAATAATTCTTACATTCTCCCACTTGGCCCATATGATTCTCCTTTCATGGTTTAATAAAGACTATAATGTGCTCAATAAGATTATGCTATAAAATTTCATTAAATTGGCAATCACATAATAATCACAATTAAGTAAAGAAAACTAATGCGAGTCATAGCGGTTATATGTCATTAATCGACATAGTACCTTCTATGCACTACAACTATAGCACTTTACTTAACATGATTCATAAATGAGAAGTACAGTAATAGTCCAACTATAATGTTTCTTTAGAAACTATCCTGTTTAACATTCATCTATTTCCATAATGTATACTAAATAGAAAACAAGAAATATCATAAACACGTAAGTGAGCTCAAAATGTCAAATACATAAACTCAATACAATCATAATACAAACATTAATAACGTCCAATAATGCCAATTCTTTCAACATGCTTATTAAATGTTTTGGGCGGCAGTCATTTTGTTAAGGGATCTGCTATCATAAGATTGGTGCTAATGTGTTTAATTGACACTCTTTGTTTCTGAACTTCTTCTTTGACAGACAAGTATTTGATCTCCATATGCTTAGCACCCTTAGAATACTTGTCGTTCTTAGAGAAGAAAACATTGCGAGTTATCACAATACATTTTCAGCGGCTTGGTAATACTGTCGACAATCACAAGCCCTGAAATAAAATTCCGCAGCCATAATCCATGAATTGTGGCCTCAAAGCATGCCACAAATTCAGCTTCCATAGTGGATGCAGCAATAATTGACTGCTTTGCACTCTTCCATGAAATTGCCCTCCAGCTAGAAGAAACAAGTAACCAAACGTTGATTTTCTTATATCGACACATCCAGCTAAGTCTGAATCTGAATATACAATCACCTCGAGATGATCAGATCTTTTACAAGTGAGCATATGATTCTTCGTTCCTTGCAAGTATTTAAGAACTTTCTTTATAGCTTTCCAATGATCCATTCTAGGATTACTTTGATACCTGCCCAGCATTCCGACATCAAAACTGATGTCTGGTCTGGTGCAAGTTTGTGCATACATTAAGCTTCCCACAACAGATGCATAAAGAATATTATTCATTTGTTCTCATTCCAATTCACTTTTTGGACATTACATAAGGCTAAATTTATCACCTTTCTGAATTGGAACTATTCCTGCTGAACATTTACTCATATTAAATCTCTCTAAAATTTTCTCAATGTAGGCTTTCTAAGACAATCCTAATAATCATTGTGATTTATCACGGAATATTTCTATTCCTATCACATATGTTGCATCTCCCATATCCTTCATTTCAAAATTCTTAGAGAGAAATTTCTTGGTTTCATGTAACAAACCAATATCATTAGCAGCAAGCAAAATGTCATCAACATACAGAACTAGAAAAATAAACTTGCTCCCACTAATCTTCATATATATACACCGATCAATGGTGTTTTCCTTAAATTTAAATGAAGTTATGGTATCGTTAAACTTAAGATACCATTGTTGGGAAGCTTGTTTAAGTCCATGTATTGACTTCTTTAATTTACATACCATGTGTTCCTTTTCTTTAACTGAAAAGCCTTCGGGTTGGTCCATATAAACCTCTTCTTCTAAATTTCCATTACGAAAGGCAGTTTTTACATCCATTTGTTGTAACTCCAAGTCATAATGAGCCACCGAAGCAATAATAATTCTAAGTGAGTCCTTATAAGAGACTGGTGAAAATGTCTCTTTATAGTCAATGCATTCTTTCTGAGTAAAACCCTTTACAACAAGTCTGGCTTTATATCGTTCAATATTGCCTTTTGAGTCGCATTTGGTCTTAAAGACCCATTTACACCCGATCTTCTTACATCCTTTAGGCAATTCAACTATATCCCAAACTTGATTTTGATGCATGGATTTTAACTCTTCTTCCATGGCATTAAACCATTCATTAGAATCTTCACATTCCATGACTTGAGAAAATGAATCTGGATCATTTCCAATTCCTAAGTCAATTTCTGACTCTTGTAGATAAACCATATAGTCATTAGAAATAGCTGACATATTTTCTCTTTGAGATCTCCTTAATGCTATTTCTTGTGACTCGGCTATTGGAGGTTCATTATTGACATCTCCATTATTAAGTGTTTGTTCATTAATTTGTTGTTCTCGATTATTGTTAGATTGTACTATAATATCATGAACAATAACTTTAGAAGCTTTAGGCATAGGAACTTCTACCCTTACTTCTTGAATGCAAGCATCACGCATTCTTTCACTCCCACTGATGTCACCATTCTCAATGAACCCTGCATTTCCAGATTCAACAATTCTTGTACTATGATTAAGATAGTAAAATTTATACCCTTTGGATTTCTCCACATAACCAATGAAATAACCACTGGTCGTTCTTGAATCCAATTTCCTTTCACATGATTGTAAATTCTTACTTCTGCCTAACAACCCCAAACATGCAGGTGTCGTAAACTAGGTTTCCTTCCTGTCCACAATTCAAAGGGAGTCTTTGGAACTGCCTTACTAGGAACCCTATTTAATAAGTACTTAGAAGTTTTTAAAGCATACATCCACAAAAATAAGGGTAAAGATGAATGACTCATCATACTCCTAACCATTTCCATTAAAGTACGGTTACGCATTTCTGTTACACCATTTTGTTGTGGTGTACCTGGCATTGTGTATTGAGCACAAATGCCATGTCTTTCAAGGAATTTAGCAAATGGACTTTGACATTGTCCCGATTCATTATACTTTCCATAATATTCACCGCCTCTATCCGATCTTACTATTTTCACATTTCTATCTAATTGCCTCTCAACCTCTTTACTATACACTTCAAGTGCATTCACTGATTGAGACTTATCATGCAATAGATAAATGTAACCATAACGTGAAAAATCATCAATAAAGGTTATGAAATAGCTTTCCTTACCAAAAGATGGAACATCGAAAGGACCACATATGTCTATATATATAATTTCAAGAAGCTCTATGCTTCTTCTGGCACATTTCTTAGTATGTTTTGTTTGTTTACCGGTAATACAATCAATACATACTCCAAGGTCAGTAAAATCCAAATTTGAAGAATTTTATTATTCACTAATCTTTGCATTATTTCTTTGGAGATATGACCCAACCGTTTATGCCACAAGTAAGCAGAATTTTCATTCACCAAACTTCGTTTAGTGCCAACATTATGATGCAAAGTCATTAACGTCTCAACAAAAGTATTATCAAGTCTAAATTTGTAGATACCATCACATAAAGTTCCAGTTCCAATAAGAGTATCACTTTTAAATAGACTGAAAGATTTAGATCCAAACTTACAATAAAGTCCCGCCACATCAAGTCTTGGCAAATAAACTAAATTGCGAGAAAATGTAGGTATATAAAGGGTTCGAAACAAATCCAAATAATGCCTAGTATCTAAGATCAAACGATAAGTGCCAATGCCTTCAACTGGAGCTTTGTTTATGTTCCCCGTAATCACATAACTTTCATTTGGCTTTATAGTTTGGATCGTAAGAAATCCCTTTCTTTTCGAACCAAGCCTTACATTTCAAACAATCTTTCTTCAAGTGTCCAATTTTGTTGCAAAAATGACACTTAATAAGATTGTGTTCCTTCTTGTGGATTTGAGAAGCCTTCGAAGAGTCATTCAGGACGTGTAATCCTTTCTTCTTATTCCTGCCACCTTTCCTCTTAAAATTCTTTCGAACTTCTTGATAACTTGAGAGATGAACAGAATGAGCCTTTTGATTCTTTATCCTTATTTCCTCTTGAACTAGCATACTAGCCAATTCGTTTACATTCCACTTATCTTTTATAGTGTTGTAATTCATTTGAAATTGCCCATATTGCTCATGAGGTAAGGAATTAAGTATAAATTGTACTAAAAAGTACTCATCCACGTTCATTCCCAAAGTCATTAACTTTGCTGCTAAATTCGTCATCTCAAGTATATACTCATGCATGGTACGCGAACCATCATATTTCATGATGGTCAGTGTGCTCATCAATGTACCAGCAAGTGACTTATCAGCAGTTTGAGAACGCTTTTCCACAAATTTCATAAATTTCTTAGCATTGTTAGTCTTGGGAAGAGAAGTCTTTAAGTTGTTTGCAACTGTCATTCGTATGAACATTAAGCTCAGTCTGTTCGATATTTCCTAAGCTTTATAGAAAGACTTTTCATCATTGCTACTTTCATCGAATAGCAAAATGGTTTCTCAGCTTGAAGCGCTAAATCAATATCCAGGACACCTAAGTGAAACTGGACTTGTTCATTCCAATCAGGAAAATTTATCCCATTGAATAAGGGAACAGATGAGGCGTGCGAATGAAGTGAAACAAGTATAGATACTGCAAATGTGCAAGAAAATACTCATACATTAATGCTTTGAGAATATCACATAATCAGATTCAAACTAAACTACATATGCACATCATAGTTCTCATTTGGGTGATCTTATGATATACAAAAATATATAAACCATAATGATACTTATAACTTTTATCTGATAATTGTAAATATATCTTATTAAAATTTATTTGTTATCTTTTGATATACAAACAAATTTAACAAGTCACATTAATTATCAACTATCATGTTCATGAATTATAAGAAAATAATTAACCTTTGGGTTAATTCCTAAGTTCTTATAATAAATTAACTTCAATATACCTATAACTCCAACAATGATATAAAACATATCAATTTCATAAATAGCACCAATTAATCATGGGTAATTGAATAAAATAATTTACAATATCAAAAATTCAAAAGATTTCAAGATTCGGCCATTTTGGTGACTAACAAACCATTCATAATATGAATTTTTAATATTGTAAAATACAAATATTTACCAAATTCGCACACAAGGACAAAAACTTTATCAAAGCATAAGGGCAAAATCATAAAATCATAATTCCATAAGGGTATAATCATAAATTTATAATCCAAGGGCAAAATGGTAAATAATCAGCAATAGCAGAATCGTAATTATAAATTAAACAGGGGCAGAAAAATAAAATAGAATTAAATTAAATTAAAAAAAGGCGAATCACTGGGGGTTCGCCCCAGTGGCCACCCTTCCAACATGGAAGGGGGATGTAAGGGGTTCAAATCCCCACCTTCTCGAGGGGTGGGGGTAGGGACGCGTAAGTTTCGAGAGTGGGTTGCGACTCCTACGCCCTGCAAGAGGCAGGGCACAAGTCTGCGAGTGAGTGTAGAGTAGGAATAAAGTAGACCTGACCAAAAAAAAAAATTAAAAAAATTAAAAAAGGTGCTGCTGTACGACAGGCGCGTGCTTGGCACGAGCTTGCATCCGGCTTGGGCGCGTGCCGCGCGCGTGGATTCCCCGCGCGCTGCGGTTGAGCGCGCGTGAGAGCGCGTGGCGCGTGGGTCCATGCGCCTGCAACTGCAGCGCGCGCGTGAGGCCCATGCGCCTTCTTCCTCGCGCCCAGAATCGATTTTTCGCCGGTTTTTCGCCGTTCCACCGCCGTTTCGCCGCCCGTTTCTTCTCCGGCAGCCCATCCCAGACACAAATAAATAATGGGTTTTGAAGAGCATGCCAGCACGACCGCATGGCTTTAAGTTTCGGCGAAAATGACCAAGAAATTGGCCCTAAATCAAACCAAAGTTTCTCATAACACAAAACCTCCACCACCGCTGCTTCCGCCGCTCGATTAGCCTCTGGCGAACACCGATATGCCGGAAAAACTCATGGCTAATGTTCCTCATGGCAGTGCGACCGTATGGGTCCGAAATCAAGTGGTGTGTTGCCGAATTTTACCCGGAGCTAGCGAGTTTCTTCCTTGCCCTCAAAATTCCGAATTCCTCCATTTTTGTCCTTAAAAATCCGAATTACTCCATTTTTGTCCTTTTCTCCATAAAACATTTCATCATTCGAATTTTCTTTAACAGAACCTTCCAAAACATTTCAACAACAAATACTACGAAGAGGATCGTTCAAGGAATCATCAAACATAAATCATAATATTTCTTGAAATGAAAAAATCATGAGATCACAAACCAAATGCTCTGATACCAACTATTAGAATATAATTCATATAATACTTTGATGTGGAAATTCAAAGTAAAAACAAGGATCTCTGATCTTCATGATTCTCACAAAAAAAAAGAGGATGAAGACATACCTTTATCCATAGCGCTACGCTTGATGATGAATTGATCGTTGTAGAAAACCCAATGATCTCGAATCAAATGAAGAAACCCGATTTTTCTCCCTTAACCCACTAAACCTTAATGTATTCAATTGATGGAGGAGAGAATATCAAATTCCTTTTGTTATTGTTGTTCGTATATGGGTGGAGAGAGAACCGGACTTTATTTATACGTTTAATGAAAATGTGCCTTCCATCAAAGCAATATACCCTTTCATTTATTAAAGTCGTACATTCTCGTAACTAATAATTATTTATAGCATTTCAATAATTATTAAACCTAAAAAAAATAATAATTATTATTATTAACCATATAATAAATTACATAATATGGGCCACAATAATTCTTACATTTCGACCGAGCGAACAAACAGCAGAAAAATTGAAGAAGAAATGGAGTAGCCGAGGGGTGATCGAACGCGGGAGGAAGAGAGAACCGAGAGAGGCTGAGGGGTGAGTGCGGCCAAAAACTAAAATAAGCATGGGGGAGGGGATAAGCATAAAGAAAAGTCAAAGATGGATGAAGCAAAAATGAGAAACGGCAGAGGGAACCGTCGGTGGGGGTCGCGCGCGCACGAGAGAGAGAACGTACGCAGCAAGGGGAAAAAGAAAATTAGAAAGAAAATTCGAAATAAAATCCTCTAATTTAAATTCTTGGTCTCACTTGCTCTTATCTAGTCTAATTTGGTCTCCAAAAATTCTCGTGCTAAAGCACTTGATCCTCACTTACTTTCTTGCACAAAATTTCCCTCAAACAACAAGTTTTGGGCAACAACAACGGCAATTTCCTTCAATTCTGAATTCTAATTCATTTTCTTTTCGAAATTTGATTTTCTGGACAAACAAATCCGGTTGAGGTCCAATTTGAATTTAGAAAAAACCCAAACAACTTCCATTCACCAATTTACTTATACTAGATGCCAAAAGTCTCTTCAAATTGGCCAATCTGAATTTCTGTTCGTTTTTCGAATCGTCCATAATAATTTTCCGTAAAAATCCCGAACTCAACGAAAATTCATTGAAAATGAGTCGACGTTCCTAAAATGACCTGTGACATGCCAAATTAATTCATTTTATCTTTTTCTTATCAATTCATAAAAATGTCTTTCTATTCAAGTATATCTTTTTACTTTGATTTCATTATATCCACTGCTATTTTATTTTTATTAAATAAAACTATATTTATCTCATTTAATACTACATGGAAAACAAATAGTTATTTTTAATAGAGATAAAACGATTCAATCATCAAGCAATTTGAAAAAAGTTAAAATTTATTTTTGATGATAGACAAATTCAAAAATTGTAATGTGAGTTATTGATTTACAAACAACTAACAAGGAAGAAGAAGAAGAAGAAGATATTGATTTACAAACAACTAACAAGGAAGAAGAAGAAGAAGAAGAAGAAGAAGAAGGAGGAGAAGAAGGAGAAGAAGGAGAAGAAGAAGAAGAAGGAATATGACTTCCTATCTTGAAAAACAAAAATCTAATTCCGCACTAATCATGTGGCACCCGATCTTCACCACCGCGTATCTTCTCTGCTTCACTGACCTCGCGAATCAGAGCGCAGTCTCTTGGCTACTCCTCGACGTGACCATTTTTCTTTCCTCCAATTCTTCCTCTCGATCTCCTCCTCCTCGGGCCTCAAGGTGGGCAAAGCCGACCTCGACATCTCCTCGTCGTCACTGGAAATGGACAGGTTGGCTGCGCCAGCTATTGCCGGGGTCCGCGACGGTGGCGGCTGCTCCGATAGTCCGATGCTTCAATTCCCATGAATCTGCTTCTTCCGTTATTCTCTCCAGCTATTATTATCTTCTTCCCTTTCCGTTTTTCCACAGCACAAGTACTTTCTCCGTGGCATGGTTATCGGGATATGCACGCGCTGACAATTTGAATTCAACATGTGTTCAATGACACCCTCGTGCCATGACACAACCACGTCTAAGAAGTAAGAACCCAAGATTGACTTGTTATTACTTCTCCAATTTTGGAGTTCACCTTTTTAATTTGTCGATTGAATGAGGGTAATTTTCTTCAATGTTGGGTAGGTAACAGCTTGCATATGAGGGTGCTTATTTCAACTATTACAGAAAATAAATGTAGGTAAAAAATCAAAAAAGAGGGAAAAAAAAGATCAATTGTTTATAATCTACAAAAGTATTTATATTGTGAAAATTCAATTCATCGAATTTATTTGAAATTTGATGATATAAAAAGGGTAACCATTATATAAAAACACAGGAAAATTTCAAATAATAACCCGAAATGCTTTCATTTTCTTAAATAAAAACATGAAATAGATACTGTTTTAAATAAAGGCTACGATTGTCTTCATCTTATCAAATAAGGACCTAATCTCATCATTTAGTCAATGACATTTTTGTCCCTCGATTTTTTTTTTCTTTCCTTCTCTCACTCTCTCTATTTATTTTTCTCTCCTTCTCTCACTCTCTCTATTTTTTTCTCTCCTTCTCTCTCGCTCTCTCTCTCTCTCTTCTTTTTTCTCTTTTTTTTTCTTTCCAAAAAAGACAAATTCAAAAAAAGAAAAAAAGTCTAAAACTTTAGAAGAAGAAGAAAATTATATAGACAGCCCTCCCCACTTATGGCTGCCGCCCCATCATCGGTGGGGTGTCGACCATGGCTAGTGGGGTTGCCGACGCCTTGCCCTCGCCATAATCGAGAGAGCCCTCCCCCAGCCTTTGACAATGGGGCGGTGGCCATAGGCGTGAGAGTTGGGGCCAGCCCTCATCTCGTCTTTTTTTTTTTTTTTTTTAGTTGTGTTTTCTTTTATTTTCTTAAAATTTTGGCCTCTTTTTCTTTTATTTTTTATGGAAAAAACAGAAAAAAAAAAAGAAGGAAAAAAAAAAAATGATGAAAATGTCCTTATCAGCCGGTGAGGTCAAGTGTTTCTGTGAGATTAAAATAATCATTTTATATCTTTATTTAAAATAAGATTTATTTCGATCCTTATTTGGGAATATGAAAACATTTGACGTCCTCGTTTAAAATAAGGTTAATTTAAAATCTTTATTTAAGAAAATGACGACATTTCAAGTATTTATTTAGGATTTTTCCTATAAACACAAATACAATGTGCTTCTTTGGAAAATAAGTGTGACTTTTCCTTTTCAAAGGATGAAAAATAAATTCCCAGCCTCGCCCCAACACCAAAAACCCAATCGTCATCTTCGTATAAAATGACTTTTTTAAAAAGGTATTTTTCAGAGATCTGAATTTTTCGCGACGGACTGAAAAAGGAATTTAATCTTTTTCCATGGCGACCCACGACCCTTTTTGGTCGGTTTGAAAAAATTGGAAAGCCTGCAAATTAAGGTGATGATAGCGACCCAAAAAAAAAGGATGATGTCATCTTGTCAACTATGGCACACGCATGCACATGGTAAGCAACGTGAGCTCTCCTTCCCACGCCGTTGAATGGGCATAATCAAGCCATCTGCTTTGACCTTGACTTCAAGTTCACCGTTGATGACCTAATCCAACCGCAGACACGCCAGAAGAAAAAAATATAATCATAAGATTAGCATCTTCTTATCATTCTTTTCTTTTTTATTATAATTTTTAATGCAATGACAGTGACATGAAAGGAAGGAAAAAGGAATAATATGTTGACTGTACGTTTTTCTGCAAGCGGAGGAGATCCTTTTGACCCGGCATTGTCATTGATGGCGAGCTAGAATAACATGAATTCACTATATAATATATAGTTCCTATGTTGTGAATTTTCATAAGTAGCTTTGGTCTGGCGACGGAATTTTGACAAGAAGCTTTAGCATTAGAATTTCCATCTGTTACTATTCTAATGTTCTAGAATCATAATAATTTATTGAAAATTAGTTTTTTTTGTACCGATCTTGTATGGTATAAATTTTTCCCTTAGCATCAATTTTGATCATGCTTTTTGTGATAATTTGAAGCTTAGTAGAAAATTAGAATAATTTGCTGCACATAAGGCAAGCTATTGAAATTCCCTATGACTATAATCCAAAATCTTCTTCAAACCAATGTTCTACTTCTCTTTGATTCTCTAAAACTTGTTCTAACCCTATAATATAGGAACTTAAGTTCAATCCAGGTAGAATCTAGAAAAGATATGGACGAAGACAAAAAGGACAGTCGAGTTGGTGATCCACAATCTATACCTAAATTGAATGCTTGGACACCCAAGCTTCAAAGGTTTTGGCCATGACAAAATGAATTTGCCATTAGAATGCTTGGTCCAAAATGTCTCCATTTTTGTCTCTAGCTTTACATGTGGAGTTGTAATTTATGTAGTGATCATATTCGACTTAATGGTCAAACATTCACAGAAAAAATCGAGGAGATCAGTTCGAGATAGAGAAGAAGACCATACAGGACAAAAGTTTTCACAATTATAATCCAATTGAAAAAATTCCAATATCATGTGCTGTGCGTGTGATGAAACACAGGATATTCGACAAAAAAAGAAAATGAAAAAAAAAGAAAGGGATGTCATCTCCCTCCATTAGAAGCATCAAAGAAGGTTCTCGTTGTAAAAAGAGAGCATATGATGAAAGTTCGTCTGCTTTCCTCGGTAAGAAACACCCCGAATCTTAAACGAAATCTTCCGCATCACGACCGATGTTTCTCGCGTTTTTTAGGGGGAATCATGGGGTTTGTCTAGTAAACGACAAAGGGACAGCCGAAGTGCCGAGTCAACCTTATCAATGGTTGGCCAAAGGGTCTAAAAAGGCTACCAGGAAACACCCGAAGACCGCTGTTTCACGCTCTTTCTTGTTGGGCCATCTCTCTCTCCCTCTCTCTCCTCTCAATCCGAGAACGAAAGAACCAGGAAACCCAAAAAACAAAAGAGCCAGGAAAGCAAAAAGGAGAGAGGGAGAGAGAGATAGAGAGATAGAGAGAGAGAGAGAGAGAGCGAGAGAGGGGGAGAGACAGACAGACAGACACTATTCAATACGTTCATCTTACTTGGTACCCAAAAGGGTTGGCCTGAATCTTGGTGGGATTTCACTGTTTGGAGCAACTTGCACCGATCTTCACAGCTGAGAAATTTTTTTTTCCCTTCTTCTGAGAGAGACGGCACAAGATCTGTAAGCTTTCTTCTTTTGCCGGGGAGCTCACGGACTTGGTGCTGTTCTATTCAGATTCTCCGCATCTCAAGAAAGAACAATATAGCTCTGTCTTTATAAAGGTTTTTCTGCTGGTGCTGAATATTCAAGCCTTCTTTTTGGGGTCTTGATGGGTGTTTGCTGGAGCAATAGGATCAAGGCCGAGACTCCTACTAACACAGGTACTAGCTACTGATCTGTTCAGCTTATTCGGAAGCTTGTTTCTGCTGGGTTTTTGCTCCATAACTTTGACATGGTTTCTGAGCTTATCTTGGCTCATTATGTAAAGAAGCAGGCTTTGTGGTTGGTGCTATCTTGGTTTTTATTGGTTTTCTTGAGTTTTCTGATGGATCCTCCTGTTTGACACAAATTTCGTAAGATTTGAATGTTAAGATTTATGGGTAGTGGGTGATGCTTAAATTGCTGATGTCAGGT
Source organism: Eucalyptus decipiens (assembly GCA_014182575.1). Classification (NCBI taxonomy): domain Eukaryota; kingdom Viridiplantae; phylum Streptophyta; class Magnoliopsida; order Myrtales; family Myrtaceae; genus Eucalyptus; species Eucalyptus decipiens. The sequence continues at coordinate 21,153,529 of CM024609.1, read as the reverse complement.
CTAAGGGGTGTTGAATATGTGATCCTAGCTAGAGCAAATAAATTACCTCAGCCTGCGGCAAATGCGTGGTGTAGATTCCCGCTCACTAATTTTCAATGCGATATGGATCTTCCAAGATAGAATGGAAGGATAATTAAGAATTTCCTCTGAACTTGGATTTGAATTTTATAAAGTGTCTTGCCGGTGGTAGTGCCCACGGATCATACTTTCATGAATCAGTTGATGCTTGGAAATGATTAGTTAATTTGGGCATGAAAGGTACAAACTGGGCTGAAATACTATGTTGTTTGGTGGAAGGAGACTAAATGCGTGTAAGGCTCATTGCTAACCCGCAATTAAGCACTGTGGATTCACATTAACTTGGACTGAGAAATTAGTCTGCCATAGTCCTAAACTCAAATACACAAAATGGAACCTTTTTTTTTGTCGTAGACATACTGAGTTGATGCTTGGAAATGATGTACGAGCAGGGGTGAGCTCTAAAAATGTCAGCCACGATGGGAACGACTTGAGCAGCAGAATCTCTTCTGCTTCTGGACCTCAGACTCCCCGAAGCGAGGGTGAAATCCTTCAGTCTTCTAATTTAAAGAATTTCAGTTTCAGTGAACTAAGAACGGCCACGAGAAACTTTCGCCCAGACAGTGTGCTTGGGGAAGGTGGTTTCGGGGCAGTTTTTAAGGGGTGGATCGATGAGCAAACATTGGCTCCTGCCAGGCCTGGGACCGGCATGATTGTTGCGGTAAAGAGGCTTAACCAAGAAGGTTTCCAGGGACACCGCGAATGGTTGGTAAGTGTTATCTCCTTCTCACAACCTTCTGAAGCTTTTATTTCTACGGTGCAATCCTCCTCCCCAGTTTCTGATTCACGCAGAATACTGTGAGTTTTATTAAGGTTTCTTTTTAAGAATTCTAGTAACAAATGCCGCCAGGGCAGTTGTCAAACACCTCAGCCAAGTAAGTTTTTCACCTTCAAGGCATTGTCTTTTTTGTGTTATGTGTAATCGACGTGTTTTTGTCTGAGCATGTAAATGGAAACTTACTTATCAAGGGTGCCTTTGTCCAGTGAAAAATAAATAATTTTGGAAAATATTTTCCTAAAAATAATCAATTGCATCACTTACAAAAAAGAATTCACGAAAATATATTTTCATTATCCACAAAAATGTTTAGACATAAATTATTTTCAGCAATGAAGACATTTTCCGTTAACTGAATTATTTCAAATTATACAAGCGATTATTTTTTGGATCATTCATTTTCCGCAAAACAAACAAAGCTTAAGTATGTTAACAAGGGCTTTGAAGGATCTGATTAACAAGACCCTCTTCTCAATCTTTTGCATTTGGAAGCATTATGAACGTTGAAGGATAATCTTTGTCCCCTCAATCTTGATATCATAGTGCAAGCAAGCCCCACAATGACATGGACTCAGAGTGGTAAAGTCTAATTTTCTGTGTGATTTTGGAATATGCAGGCCGAAATCAATTACTTGGGGCAGCTGCATCATCCTAATCTTGTGAAGCTGATAGGATTCTGCTTAGAGGATGAGCAGCGACTTTTGGTGTACGAGTTCATGTCCAAGGGAAACATGGAAAATCACCTATTCAGGAGTGAGTATCTTCAATGGTCTTGGCTTGGTTTTCTTTTTCCCTTGCTGAGAAACATATATCCATTTGCCTTTTCTTATTGCATATCATTGCTCGAACAGGAGGGACATACTTCCAGCCACTTTCATGGACCGTGCGGATGAAAGTTGCCCTTAGTGCAGCTAAGGGGCTTGCGTTTCTTCACAATGCTGAACCAAAAGTTATTTATCGTGACTTCAAGACATCAAATATATTGCTTGATTCGGTATGTGATGATGCTGTCATTGGCAATCTAGTGCCTTTGTCTTTGTATCTTGGTTGAAGTGCATAGTTTTGGTTCATCACTATCTTATGGTTATTAATGCCATCTGGCCTTTCTTTTCAGAACTACAATGCAAAACTTTCTGATTTCGGGTTGGCCAGGGACGGGCCGACTGATGACAAGAGTCATGTATCTACTCGGGTCATGGGAACTTATGGTTATGCTGCTCCAGAGTATCTTGCCACAGGTACTGCCAAGCATGATCGATCGTTAATCAAATCTTCATGGAAGTGGCTATAGATCCTTATAATCAGATTATCTCCTGTTGTTTTGAGCGATTAGAAATTTAATTTTCATGTTGAAGGAAGTCTTACTATCAGTTGTCAAGAGAAATGAAATTTTGGTATATTTCCAGTTCATGTTCTGCTTCATTGTGAGTATACTGCGACAGCACATACTGACATAGCCTTTAGTCAGTTTTAACCTGCCTGGGGATTGTCAGGAAGTTGTCTAAAATCCTCATAGTACCTTTGGCTGTCTTCTTTAATACAATCTGCTTTGTATTTCAAGATTCTTGAGCAAAAAGTAGAAGAGCTGTGGCTGGTTTCTGATTTTAATCTCACTTTTCAATTGAAGGCCATTTGACTCCCAAAAGCGATGTCTATGGCTTTGGTGTCGTTCTTCTGGAATTGCTATCTGGCCAACGAGCAATAGACAAGAACCGTCCGGCCGGGCATCACAATCTTGTGGAATGGGCAAAGCCATACCTCACAAACAAGCGAAGAATATTCCGCGTCATTGATTCCCGTCTCGAAGGTCAGTACTCTATGGATCAAGCCCAAAAGGCGGCATTCCTTGCCCTTCAGTGCATATCCACAGAGGCCCGGGCGAGGCCCACCATGGACGAAATCGTGACGTCCCTAGAGCAGCTTCAGGAATCGAAGGGCACAAGGGGTACTCACAAGGATCGGCGGTCAGTCGGTCGCAGAAGTTCAAATGCTGCCCCAAGAGCCTGTAGAAGCAGTGTGGAGGAAGTGTCTGCCGCTGCATATCCGCGGCCTTCTGCTTCTCCGCTTTATGCTTTGTAGAACAGGTGCAGCACCGCTGCAAGTCTTCTCTTGATGGATTTTTTTCCTCTCTCTCTGAGTTCGGGGCATGTGGTTTGTGTGTGCCTTCTGCTGTTTGAGCATTGTACAGTTGTCATCTAGGTTTAATGTACTAGGTGCTGCCCTTTTGATTTGTTGATGTTGCCAAGAGTTTCCAAGCGCATGGTGAAGAAACATTAATGTAATTTTCCCAGAGTCGATTTGCTCAGTCGATGTGTTAACATAACTGAACTCACTCTCCTTCCTGCCTCCCTTTCCAGTAGAAAGTCTTCCAGGATGTCACTGATTCACTCAAGAAATCTGCTCTGCTTATCGCTGCGATGGAGTTGTGGGTGTAGTCCTGTTTTTGCCGGTTGAATCTTGGGACTTATCATGCTGTGTTGGAGTCTCTGTATGGTGATGGTATGAGAGACGGACGACTTGCATAAGAAGTGATCGTTTTGGCCATCTATCACTCGCAATTATGTTAACTCAAGACGATTATATTGCTGATTTTATCTGAATGATGTTCTCCTTTAAGCTCGATGAATTCAAAGTTAGTTCTAGCACATGAAATGTGAGGATAAAGAGGATGATCTCAGGTACCGGTGGTTTTTCAACTTCTCCAAATTGTTTGATCCAATTCCTAAATTTCTTTTTGTCCTCGAACCAGAAATGCTGACTTGTGATGCCACATCGATACCATGTCGCTGACTAGATTAATCAGGATGATGTGGAATTTTTTTACATAATGCTGACATGGATATCAAAAAGGAAGATTAAAGAACATCAAAAAAAGAATGAAAAAAAAAACAGACTGAAGAACGGTGGTTGGGCAGCCTTGGCTTGAGGCCGGTGATGGACACCGGAAACCTTGCTCCCGGGCCGCTTTTTCAATTTGAAAAAGCACAGGGGTCAAAAGCAGGGTTGGCGAGTGGTCAAATTGAAAGACTAAAGAGAGTGCCGAGTTCTTCATGAAGGAAGAAGCATGGTGCACCATAAGATGGAAATTGTCTAATTGCCATTCGATCACAAAACCTCTAATTGGTTAACTCGTATCTCGTATCGAACTACCCAAAAGTGTTAAAAAAAAAAATGTCACACCCACCTTCCGTTACGATATCGTTCCCACGTTAGTCTTGGCAAATCACGATTTGTTTGCAAAAGACAAGGCTTCGCTTATGTGACTTATCGGTGTTGGGTTCCCCTCTTGCATCATGCTAGGATAGGAGTGACGGGGTACTCCAATGAGCAGTAATGTAAGTTGCCAATAGCACATCTCCATCTGAACATGTTCCCGCTAGTACCAAATGGTCTATAATTTATTGATGTTGGACATCTCTTTTGCGGAGAAATGTTCAAAAAGTCCTAAATTTATTGTACGATACTTAATTAAGCCATAATTAAACCAATTTAGGCCTAAATCTTTTTTGATGAATTGTCAATTTAATCCTTCAATGGTTTTCAAGTAAAATTACTTGGAACAATTACACTGGCATATTGTTAAAACATTTAAAAGTTATCAAGAGGTTTAAAATTAAATTGACTGTTATATACTAAGTTTAAAATTAAATTAACATAATTAAAAATTTTATGAATGAATTGACTGTCGTACAATAGATTATTACGTTTTAGACATTTATTTCTTTTTTGCTACAAGAGTGCTTAGTGCTTTTGCAGTCCCTTTTCCATCTCAAAACGCCACGGCAGCACCACGAGTCATTCGCACTTGAACCTTTTGAATTGGAGTATGTGGGAATGGAGTCGGCAAAAGTTAAATCTTCAATGTGAAAGTTGCTCTTTACACAACGCTTTTCCTTTACACTTAAAGTTTCTTTAATCTTGCGGACCTCTTTAAACACAAAAAGTCAATCAATTCAAACTCGTCATGGCTTTAAAGAAATAAATTTTCGCAGTGATTTACACTTATGGAAAATGTCATACACAGAATTTGGCGTGGTGCTATCGAAAATGCTTGCAAATAGAAACGAAAGGTTCCCAAATTCAAACAAAAAAGTTGTTCTCTCAAATAATATCGAAGATTCCCAAATTCAAACAAAAAAGTCGTTCTCTCGAATAATATCCAAAATTCCCTCCACCCCCTGCCTGGGGGTTCTCTCTCTAACTTTCTTCATGGACCTCAATGTGCCATTCCTGCAATACCCCAATTGGAAAGGACAATTTGGGTGGCACACATCATATCCTGGAATATTTGGTCTCCATAGGAATGTAAGTTGGACACTAAAGTTAATATCAATATTTACATTTCAACAACGCTTGCATGTACTGAGAAATCTAGTTAAATTTCTTGGCAATATTCTTTTGGGTATTTAAATAAGCTAATGATTTAATGGATGGGTCCCACTTGGTTCATTATCCCATTAAATTCTAGTATGATTCCCCCCCTTCCTTTTTTACTTCATTTAGCATTTTCCATTTGCATTTTTACCACTTAAAACAAAGATTTTTCCTTGCATGCCGAAAGTCAATTTTTTCATTTTGATGATAAGATAAGAAAAGTAGATGTGCCCAACTCTTTTTCCTTGAAACAAGCAGATAGGGTTTTCCACTTTTTGGGGGGTGCTTTTCAGTAATTTCCTCCAGACACACTCGAACTCAGCACCGGCCTGAAGAGAATCATAGTACGATTTTTGTGATTAGTATGTTGACATTTAGTCCTACCAACATGAGTGAATGTCTGAATGAAGGAAGCTGCACTAACTAACGATACACACATAGAACCCATAAAAAAGATAATAACATTGCTAACAAAAAAAAGTACCGCATTGAGATCATCTAACATGACGCGACGATGTGTCCACCTCCGTGCTCGGCCTAAATGGGAATTGCTGCAAAACGCGAAGCCTATCATTCAAGAGATGAAGCTATATGAATCAAGAAAACAATGTTAACATCATCAAAGATCGTAATTTGGGGCAAGAGAAGAACAATTGCGATGCATACGCCGAGACTAGGGTGGAGTTAACATAGTAGGGACCTTCCATATTCATCGAGTCTCATAAAAAGGTCGTCCATTAGAAAAAAAAATTGTGAATGTACAATTTTCAGGATAAATGTCAAAAAAATCCTAAATTTATTATATAAAGATCAATTCAATCATAAACTTTTCAGTTGTATCAATATAGTTCTAAACTTTTTGGCAATTTGTCAATTTAATCTTAAATCCTTTAATTATATCAATTTAGTCATAAACTTTTTGAAAATTTGTCAATTTAATCCTAAAAATATTATTAGGATAATTTGCTAAAAAGATTACATTTGCAAATGGTTGAAATGTTTAGAACTAGATTGGCAAATCATTAAAAAGTTCATGATTAAATTAACACAATTAAAAAGTTTAACATTGAATTGGGAAATTGTTAGGACCGATTGGCATAATTAAAAGATTTATGATTTTTTGAATAATTTTCCAATACTTTTCACTATATTAAAGCAAATATTTGTAAATTAAAAAATCATCAACTTTAGGCTCAGTTCGTTTAATGGAAAATAACTTCTAAAAAGTATTTTCCAGATTTTCCAACATTCGTTTTACGAAAATGAATTATTTGAAGAAAACATTTTCCATGAAGGAAAAAAGGTCTTCTAAACTAGGAAAAAATATATTTCATTTTTGAAAAGTAAAAACAGTTTTCTCATTTGGTCTCTCTTACCTCGCATCTCTACAAGCCCTCACTTCCTCCTCCTTCTTCTTTTTAAATATATTTTTAAATTCAAATTATTTTTTTCTTTTCATTTTTCATTTTTCATTTTCTTTCTCTTGTTTTCCCTCTTCTTCTTTCTTGGCGATTGAAAAATTAATAATCAAATTTTTAAAAATAGATTTTTAAAAAAATAAAAATAATTAAAAATCGATTTTAAAAATAAATCAATGAAAAAGAGTGTATGGAGGAAAAGAATTTCCTTACCAAATAATGAAAAATATGTTTTCATTTCATTTTCAGATTTTACTTGAACACTGAAAATAATTATATTTTTTTGAAAAATCACTTTCTAGAAAATATTTTCAAAAACACGATATTTTCTACGAAATGCACGAAGCTAGAGCTAGTAGGCTGGTTTTGCCTAGCATTCCTTGCGTGCGGATGCATTTAATTTACTAGAGTCTCAGGGTCACGCATGGGGAGTGAGGATGGTTCTCGAAGCAGGTTCTCCATTAAAGTGCATTGTCCTTCTGGCCGGAGTGGGTGGAATGAATGCTGTTGCAATTTTTTTTTTTTTTTTGAACAAATGCTGTTGCAATTTGGGGGCGATAATAATCCAAAGGAACTCCATCGAACTTGCGGTTGGAATTCAATTCGGGGATATGATTCTCCAATCCTCAAGAACGCAATACAAATGCAAGAATATTGTGTTATCTCATATTCCACATCGAATGGGCAAGACCTTATGATGTTTGTTTGAAAATAAACTCACAATCGTTAATTAATTGCCTCCTCATGTAGTTATCTCGAGTGCTCCTTTTGAGGGTTTAGTTTGTGTAGAACACGTTAAGTCGCTAGACAAGTCAATGGGTAGTTGTTTTGTGACTCGGCATTAAAAAATGAAGTATTGCTATCGATCATATAAGCAGGAACCTTTGTAAAGAAAAAGAAGAAAGAGGGCAAATTTTAATGAGGAGGTGAGATTTGTTTGTTAGCTTCACATGAATCGAATACGTCTCCACTATCGATCATGTGGATCTTACTTACTTCTATATACATCACCTCCTGTCTTTCAAATTTATGGACTTAGTCTCCCTGATAACTTGGGTCTTATGCCTGAATTTATCGAGAGTGCACCAAACAAGCCGAGGGAATCTCTTTTGTTTAATAACATGGTAAATAACTTTCTGTTAATCTCCTCCTAATTGTTTCTTGGTACCGACACCGTGGGTTGTCCTATGGCCCACCAATTAAAAGATTTTTAGGTCATAACAGATCGTAACTCTCATACAGATGTTACAACACACTAAACCTCCAAGGCTCTACAATCGACCGACAATTGAGGAATTAGAAATCGATTTCTCGAATATCCTCGCAAACACCCTCGACGTCCTTCATGCCTAGAAACGAATTCTGGCCCGCCGAGCAATCACCGCATGCAATTCGGCTCCCTCATCCCTTGTCGTCGACATGGCAAGTTACAAAACCTTTTTACGACATACTTATATCTCATCATCGCGCCACATTACACAAATCTTCGATTGAGGAAGTGTCAAACATAGACAAAAATCACAACGTAGAAAAAGCGTACATATATAATATATTATATCATATAATTCTTCAAACTGAGAATTCCTATACGATAGCTGCGGGCTACACACCTTTCCGGGGAGCAGCCGCTTCAGCCTTGAAAAAGCTGGTCGGTCTCAAACTTCCTCACCAGCCCTTTACCAAAAGCCACTTTATATATATTTCCCTATTCACTTTTCAACCTATTCAGAGCCTAATACGAAACGAAAACTACTAAAAGTCCCTATCTATAAATTTTCCCCTCCCCTTGGCCACTCCAAAATTTTCCCGGGAAAATTTGGGAAAAACGGAAGGCGGGGAGACATTCCAATTTGAAAAGCTTTTCGGGGTCAGACCCGGAAGTTCTTGCCCTCGAAGGTCTGGCCAAACTGCCAGCCGGCGGGGGCGATGTTCCACGAGGTGGAGGTGCGCTTGTCGCTGCCGGTGACCCGGAAAGAGAGGGCCTGGCCCACAAGGACGGCGTTGGACTGCCAGTTCTGGCCCCAGTTGCGGCTCATGCCCATCCACCCGGTCCTTGACCCCTTCACGTTCACCCGCACGATGTCGCCTGCCCCGGCCACGTTGGTGACCAGCACCAGGTTGAAGTACCGGAAGCCGTTGATGGTGAACCGGATGCCTCCCCGCTTCCTGCACGGCACCCTGCCGGAAACAAAAGAAGACGAAAACAAATAATTAAATCAAAGAAATTACTAACTAAATACCGGGACCGTTAAAAGTCTGACCGGTTAAATCGGTAATTGAAAAACAGGCGGGCGGGCGGGCGGGTCGCGTCGCGGAGCCCGAGAAATGTGGCGCGATTTCTGTCGACATTACGCTTCGGGCGGCGCGATCTGTCTGACCTCCTCAGTGATTTTTCCGCTTACCGATTTAAAAAATCCACAAACTGTTTTTACGGCGCAAAATTCGATTTCCAATAACGAAAACCCATTTGAATTTTTTTTCTTTTTTTCCCGAAATTGATAATTTTTGGGGAAAAGCGAGTGGTTACAGGATGGTGACGGGTGAGTCAGAACCAAGTCAGAGCTCAAGTGGACTCGGTAAAATCGCCTACGAGACTAGGCTTTGGAGGTTATTATTATTATTGGGAAAGCGACGCAAATATAAATAATTATAGAAAAAAAGAAAAGATGCAAAGTGAACTAAAGAAGGATTTCTTATCTGCAAAGGCATATTCAGAAGACCCCCCCAAAAAAGTGGTCAAAAATAAAAAGATAAAAGGAAAAAAGAGAAAAAGAGAGGTGGGGGTAACCACAATTAGGCCTACTGGGAGAGATTCTGGCTCTTAATGACGAAAGTACCCTTGGGTCCAAGAAGCCCAATGGGTCCAATTTCTCGGGGCGACCCGAAAAAAGCCCATATCCGCATCGCTAGACCCGGGAAGGCGCTTCCCCGTTTCTCTCCGAGAAAGCAGAACGGAAAGGGAAGGACCGTCAACCACCACCACGTTCATCGCGCGAAAAAGCGAAGAACGAAAACAAGCGCAGAGTCCACACACACCACTCAGCCGAACCCAGAAGAGAAAACCGAAAAAAGAACGCAACGGAGCACTTCTGCAGAGCGAAGAAAACGGGGGGAGACTGACCGGCGGAAAGAGACGGGGACGATGCCGGCGCGGTACTGGGCGATCTTGAGGAACATGGGCATGGCCAGGTCAAAGTGGGGGCGAGGGGGGTTGCACCACCCGCCGTTGTCGCTGGGCAGGGCGAAGTTCGGCGGGCAGAAGTTGGTGGCCGTCACCATGATCGACGGGTTCCCGGGGTTGCACCAGCGCGGGTCCTCGGCGCACCGTATCTCGAAGCACGCCCCGCAGCTGAGACCGTCATTGAACAGCGCCGTGCTCAGGGCCGCCGTGTTCACCCCGTACCCCTGGCTGTACAGGTTCCCGAACCCACAAGCCCCGCCTGCAACATTTACTACACATTAGCCTTTTTTTTCTAAAGATGACAGAACGGCACGGGAAAATGGGAGAACCGAATGCCGAAATTCCCGAGAGCTCCGAAATCGTTACCCATGGTCCCGGAGGCGTCGCTGCCGCCGTAGAAGGTGGCGTGGGCGCTCTGCCAGTCGCCGCCGGTGTAGACGCCGGGGATCCGGGCGCTTGCCGCGGCGAGGAGCGAGAGGAGGAGGGCGGCGACGCAGAGCGCTCTCGCACGAGCCATTTGCCTTTTTCCTCTGTTCACACACAAACTCGAGCAGAAGGAAACAGAGAGAAGGAGAGGAGAGGGAGGCGAATGGGAAGCGGGAGGAAGGAGGCGGGGGCTACTTATGGCGAGAGGGGATGCGGGCGAAGGGTAAAATCGGCTGCTCACTACAATTATCAATGCCCCCCCTCTCTCTACGGTAGATCTACCTTTGTTGCCGATTTTTTTTTCTTTTTCTTTTTCTTTTTACGTTGGTGTTGGGAATTTAGTATCTTCAATACCAAGTTTTATTTTTTCGAATTTTATTTCTGAGCAGTATGGGGTAATAAATGGGAAAAGCAAGAATTGAGGGAGAAGGGAGCAGGGAGTGGGCCAAGGAGGCATGCAATGCCAGGGTTCTCTCTCGTTCGGGAGAGGCCGAGAGGCCGATGAGAAGGAGCACATGCTCGATCTGACAACGTTATCACATGACACAGGCCCAACGACATGGGAATCCTGCAATCCTCCTACCTCATTCACTCTCCGTTTTTCTCCTCTATTATGCCTTTTTGCTCCGTCGATTTAGGGTTTAGGGCGGGCAAAAAGTATTTGTGCAAAGCACATTTGAAATTGTAGGGATGAGCTTCGTTTTGATCTTCGGATCTAAGGCACAGCATGGTGAACGGCTTGATAGCGGGAAAATACTTGGAAATACTCGCACATGGTCCCCTTTATGCATGTGCTTCTGGATCATCGTATATAGAAAAAGGAAAAAAATTATACTGTAATTTCAGTGTTTCACTCGAGAGAGCTTTTTCCAAATGTTGTCTATCAAACGCACCTTGACTCACAGGGCACGAATGAATCTAGTAAGGGTCGGATTCATTAAATTAGAGGGGTCATCTTATCTCTAAGAATCTTCATCTTCAAGTCCATTTGGAGAATGGAAGCATTTTCATGAAGGATGCTTCCTGCAAATTGCTTGGAAACATCCTGACTTGATCTGTAAGCATTTCATGAACGGTGTCATTGCCTGCTTTATAAAAGGCATTTGATGCGTGAACTTCCATTTGCTTTGTCCCTTCCTATCTAATCTATAGACATCATCACGTGGACTTTCCACGACTATAATACCCTCCGCATCATTCCGAAAAATACTGGAAGAGGAAAAGGCCCCACTATTGTTGATGCCTTAATCAATGACTATAAAATAAATAGAAAAGAGTTAATATTACAAAAAAAAAATAAATCCTAAATTGGTAATACTTGACAGAAATTTACCATAAGTTAACTTTTTTACCAAAAAAACTCCAAATTCATATACTTATGGCATATTTATCTCCTATTAAATTTTATTGTCAAATTATTGAGTTTGATAATGCATAGCAATTGATAGGTGTATTAGTTTAAGCGTTTTACTCTTCGTTTATCACATATATATCAATTTAGAGTTTTTTGAGTATTAATCCAATTTAATATATACTAATGTAGGATAAATTTATCACGAATATACCAATTTAGAATTTTTTTGATATCAAAAAATTAGTATAGGGTAAATTTGTCATAGATGTATCAGTTTTAAATTTTTGGCAATCAAAAAATTAATTTTATATTTTTCACAATATTAATCTAAGAGAGAGATGGAAGATGATAAAATTCAATTATTCACAAGAAAAATAATGCACCAACTTTTACTTGGAAGACGGAAACGATCATCTTTAAGTTTTCCATCCATGCTGACGGAATCGCTCGAGCTCGTCGATTTGGGATACCTGACGTAAACGGTCCGAGTCCTCGATATGGACGACTAAAGACGATGTTAATTCGCGAGAAACGGCATCTTCTCGCCTTGCTGGTGTGTGGCCTTTTGATGTGCCTAATTTATGCGCGGGCCTACTGCTTTTTTCGTGCATTGTACCTCCTCCATAGATTTTCACTTGGGGAAAACGAAAAATCATAAATGTCCCAGCCCAGATCTGTTAAATGGGCGGGAGTTCCTGAATTTCAATCCGATCACGAAAGATCCGGACGGACCCCGATCTTGTACCTCTGTGTGGCCGTGCCATTAGTAATTTCCGATGCTGCATCGACTTGCAAGGACGAAATAAATAGTTAGCAACAGGTTTATTTATCTTGGGTTAATATAGCAAAAAACCTAAAATGGATACATTGATGATAAATTTACTTTAAACTAATTATTTTGATAACAAAACCCCCAAATTGACATATGTGTGACCCTCTATTAATTTCCATTAAATTATATTAATACTGTGAAAAATTACAAACTTATACTTATGATAAATGGAGAGTAAAACCATAAATTAGTATACTCATATTAACTGTACTTCCAACATGGAAGGGGGAGGTGAGGGGTTCAAATCTCCACATTCTTGTGAGGAATGGAGTGGAGACGCGTAAGTTTCAGGAGTAGGTTTTGATTCCCACGCCCGCAAAGAGGTAGGTAAAAGTCAAAAGTGAGTGTAGAGTAGAAATAGAGTAGTAATGACAAAAAAAAAAAAAAAAAAAAAACGTATTATCCAACGTAGAAATTTGATAATAAAATTTATAAAAAATTTAATAAATTAAATTTATCACAAAGTATATTAATTTGAAATTTTTTATGATCAAAAAATAAATTTAAAATAAATTTATCATAAGTATAATAATAAGGGTTTTTATGATATTAACGCGTTTTTTTCTTTCGTGACAAAAATTCATTATATTTTCATGGATTTTTTTTTTGGCAGGGGGGGCAAAAGGCCGAAAAGCCAAGGGCGAAGAAAGACGCGTTAAGTTGTGGGACCCGCCGCCCTTGCTTTTCATTAGCACGACATCGTAACCGACCTGCGGGACCCACCTAGAGACTTGCGCCTCCGCCCCCGCCCCCGGCTTATCGTCGCTTCAAAAGAGCTCAGCTCACTAGTCATGGAGGGGTCCACGAAATAACATATAACTCTGCTATTAAAAAAATATTTACATTATAAATAGAAGAATTGAATCTCGAACTCAACAAATAAACATTGAAAGATTATCTCTAATATTTAGTGAACAAAGAACAGATACCTTTTTTTTTTTATTTGGTTTGTCCTTTTCTTGCATTTAACGCCCGTAATTCCGATTAAAAACTCATGCAAAAAAAAAATATCCAAACGAACGCTTTGGTGTTGTGTACACTACCGTTATGCACATTTTTATTCACTAATTTTCCAAATTTTCAATGGAATTAATCCCTTCCATGAAACCTTCCATGAAAATCACACTGAACAAAAATACATATAAAAAGGAACCCGTATAGAGGGTTTAGAAGGTATAATTAAAAAGGAAAATCTTATTTCGTTTTACTCACAATTTAAATAAGGCACAAGCATCTCATGGTGCCCACCATAACATCCATAATCACGACACTGCTCGCTGGTTCATGGTGCAGTGGATTGGATGGACGACTTTCGAGTTGTTACTCTTGCTATATTAGCGAACTGTATTGGATATATAGGCTTGATCATTTGGAATTCAAATTTAGTTTTTTTTATGATTAGCGAATGTTACTTAAAAGAATGAAAGTTGAATTCGATATATGCTTGCACGTTTCACTTTATTTTCAATGAATTATCAACCAAATTGGACTAATAAGACCACTTGGATGGTGTTAATAAATAATAAACTAATTTTTTGAAAGAATTGGTTGAATCAATATTTAAAAGTTTTTTTTTTAAGGGAAAAAGCCACGAAAAATCCTGAACTTTACCCGGAGTGACACATTTACCCCAAACTTTTATTTGTGACGTGAAAAACCCAAAACTTTCCAAACCGTGACACATTTACCCCATAAGGGCATTTTTGTCCTTTTATTCTATTTTTTCCTTTTTCTTTTTTTTTTCTTTTTTTCTTCTTCTTCCTCCGCCGGCCATGGCGGAGCCGGTGGAGGGAAGCCGGCGTCCGGCGACCTCGCCGGCGTCGGGCGAAGGCAGGGACACCCTCGCCCGACGCAGGCGAGGGCGGCCCTCGCCGGCGACGGGCGAGGGCAGGGACACCCTCGCCCGACGCAGGCGAGGCGGCCCTCACCGATGTCGGGCGAGTCCACGCCCTCGCCCGATGCAGGCGAGGCGGCCCTCATCGGCGTCGGGTGAGTCCCTGCCCTCGCCGGCGACGGCGAGGGCAGGGACACCCTCGCCCGACGTAGGCAAGGTGGCCTTCGCTGGCATCGGGCGAGTCCCTGCCCTCGCCGGACGCCGGCGGAGGGAAGAGAGAAGAAAAAAAAAATTTTAAAAATTTTAAAAAATGAAAAGACCAAAATGCCCTCTAATTTTGGGGTAAATGTGTCACATAACGAAAGTTTAGGATTTTTTGTGTCACAAAAAAATTTTTGGGGTAAATGTGTCACGGTTGGCAAAGTTTGGGGTTTTTCACGACACAAAAAAAGGTTAGGGCTTGGTACCCCAAACGCAGGGGGGGAAGGGTTCGAACCTCCGTGGAAGCGATGCTTCAATGCATAACGCGCGTCTTACCTGCGCTTGGGGGTCGGCGGTGGGGCCCCCGCGCTCCGGGTTTACTCTCCCGCGAAGCGCGTTCGGAGGTTCCCCGGTCACCAAAAAAAAAAAAAAAAAAAAAAAGTTTGGGGTAAATGTGTCACTCTAAGCAAAGTTCAGGGTTTTTCGTGACTTTTTCCCTTTTTTTAATGACCCAAGGAACCCGCGCACCGTACCAACACGGACAGCCCGACAGGCTCGGGGTAACGGGAGGTAAACCCTAGGCCAACGTTAGCGGAGGACCCACCACCCGACGTTGTACTTAAGATCCCGTGTGGCCAGTGGAATTCGAACTCCTCTCATCTGGCAAAGGATCATTGAAGCACTTATTCAACTGGACCACCGTAAGCGGTGGTATCAATATTTAAAAGTTGATCAATGACAAAAGCATTAAAAAAAAAAAATACATTTGCCAAAAAGGCATATCATTCTGGACTTGCACCGTCAGTTCGAGTGGCGGTGTCACATCATGTCATGCATGAACCGCGCTAGAGAGAGTCCCATGTGCTATGCACAGTTTTGCTATCTCATCCTCAAGTCAATCAAATTACTTTTGTTTATATGAATTATTTATTATTTCTTTTCCTATTTAAACCACCTTATCCCATCCCAAAAAAATTAAAAAATTTAAATATAAATGCACAGTCCCCATGTGATCACCGAATCATGAATTTGGCACCTTACTCTAAACTATTCAATTTTATAGCCCCCACTCCCATGTGCCTTCACTTATTGTTTTGCCTTATCTCTTCTCCAAACCCTCAATGCGTACACACACTTTCAAGGTTTCCTCTTTCGAGATCTGTAATGCAAAAGATGACATGCATCTCAAAAAGGCTACTTGAGTGTTCTTTTGCTGGACTTTCAAATGGGTCTCCCCCAATCAGACCATCGAATCGATCTCAGATCAAACCGACTTTATGACAAGATACTGACCTGGCAACAAGCGGCGTTTGGAAAAGCTGAATGCATGGCCGTCGTGTCGGTGTTCGGATAAGAGATTGGCGGGACTTTCGGTTGAAGAACATCGACCATAATGAGGAGAGAAAGTGGCAGCTCGGTGAATTGTGGCGATTGAAATCAACATTTAGCGCCGGGATCGCGGAATTTACTTTCCGGAAGCCAAGCTGATCTTACCTTTTGACTTTATCTAGGATTTAAGAGACTCATCTTGATTTATTGTTCACATACAAACCTGAACAATCATTTCTTGAACTTTAGATGATTTGATCGTGGAATTTTGCCTTGCCTGCTTGGCGTTTACCATGTTCCTCCTGGATTCACGATCTCTCTTTTTACTCCGACTTTCTCTACTTACTTCCATTTCTTGCTATCTGAATTTTCTTCCTTTTGCCCATTGCAAATCTATCTTGCTACACACTCCCGCTCTCCATCAATCGGTATCGAAGTTAGATTCATTATTTATCAATTGGTATCCGAAGCAATATCCATTATGCATTATTTTAGTACTAGAGCAATCTTCATTTTTCTTCAGGTTAGTATCGGAGCTTGTTCTGTTCTACATCGCGCATCAAAGCTATATCCATTCCGTATTATTCAACATTAGAGCAACTTTTGTCTTCATCCATTGGCATCGGGGTTAGATTCATTCTTTGTCGCACGTTATACTCGTGCAATATATGCACATTATTGTTGTCCATTCTAATAGCAGTAGGAGATCATATGAAGTCGTTCATCTAGCAAATAATTGCTCGATTCCCTTAGTTTTCCCTTGCACACAAGGCTACTAGCCTAAGCCAAGTGAGAGGGCATGAGAAATGTGGCTACTTCCATGCGAAGGCTTTGCTCCAAATTGTGGGAACCCTACGATGCCAACCACAGGACAACTTCTTCTCGACCACGTGAAAGTCAAGGTCCATTCTATATGCATCCTAATCCATCGTCGGTGCTGGGTACCTTCCTTCAACGATTGTTAATTGATTACAAACTAAATTCCGAGTGTATGAGAGAGAATCTGAACATTAATTATAGTGGGTGTGAAATAAAATCAACTTATGAACCGTGTTTAATAAAAAAATAAAAAAAGCCTTTTTACTAATGTCAATGGGTATCGGAGACAATTTTTAGTATTCGAGTGATCTTCATTGAGCATGACATTCTCCGATCCCACACAAGCATCGGATGAATAAAGCCACATATGTCTATGCTCCTAGGGTGGTCCCAAGAGAATGTGAAAGCGTGATGATTCAAACTAATGTCTTGAATGAGGAAGGCGAACACGCATACCAATTGAGCAACCCTGATTAATAAAGAATTAGCCAGTTCCATCATGGAAGTAGCTTAGGTTAGAGAGAGAGAGAGAGAGAGAGAGAGAGAGAGAGAGAGAGAGAGAGAGAGAGAGCTGAATTGACAAACTTGCAAACGTGAATTAACTCCACCACCATCTCATAATGAAATCAACGCTTAAACAAGTGAATGTTTTGGACATGAATGGTAGGTCAATGGAATTTGAAGTATAACTATAGATGTACTATCTATGAAATTAATGCCTTTTGCACCTCCATCATCAACCATGGAATGATGAGAGTTAAGGTGGTATTTAGTGCAAAGACCCAAACATAGCAAATCCACCGCGTGATTTATGTTGCATGGATCAAAATCTAGGTGTTTGTAAAGCCCTAAAACTCAGCCCGACTTGAATCACTTACTATTGTCGTTTTTATAAGGGAGAAATTGGGAATATTGGGGAAGATAATCCGACAACCACAGAGATAATTAGGCGAAGTAAATAGCTTCATTTCGACCAAAAAAAAAAAAAAAGTAAATCGCTTAAGATAAACAAATTTACATTACTACTATTTTTACTATGCACGATAACTATGGAACTTTAGATATCCTTGTTTACACGATTTACTTCTGCATGTTTATAAGTAATTGCAAAATGGAGATTAATTATTTTGTAGAGGACACCACTGGTCCGGATAGTACTAGCCCATTATTTTATCTATCGAGATGGGCATGTGAATTTTAGAGGATACTGCGGATGACGAAAATTATTTCTCAACAACTTTAATCAATTATGATTAAATAATTTTTAGATTCACATGGAGATATATATGACTGTGAATTTCTTTTTAGTTTACTTTAAGGGAATGGCAGAAATATATTGATAAGTGTGCTTCGACAGTTCTATATACCAATGCTTCCACACCTGAGATTTAATTAACACGTAGAATTTAATATTTCAATTTGATGAATTGAATATTTGCTTCATGGAGTGATTCGGTATTGATTGATTCATTCCTTTTTTAAGCAAATGCCAACACAGAATGTGCACTTTCACCGTACCCCTTAAAGTACAAAGAGTTTCTAGATAATCGCTTCATTATTTTATGTCCTCTGAAGAAGTCTCCGCATATTAATTTATTAATTGAATTTCGAAGGCATCAGTCTGTCGGTTGTCGACAATAGGTAATGTACAACCTTCTCCATGTGGCTGACATTAAATTAACGTGGAAGTTGAGTTAGAATATGGTTTGACTTGCTCACCTATCTTCCTTCTATAAAAAGAAATTTTGCAAGAGCTTTTCAACGAAATGAAAATTGGGATTTTGTTAGTACGCTAACTAGACAAGAAAGAAAGAGATCACTAAGGCTGCGTTTGTTTTTATTTCTTTTTTCTGTTTCTAAACACTTTTTTTTGTTTTTTTGTTTCTGAGAACAAAAAAGGAACAGAAACACGTTTGTTTACGTTTTGTTTTTGTTCCAAAATTATTTTTTTGTTCCCAGAAACACATCTGGAACAGAAACAAGAAACAAAAAAAAGTTGTTTCTTGTTTTTGGAACAAAATTTAGAAACACTTTCTATTTTCTTTGGCCGGCCGCCAGCCTCGGCTAGGGCCAGCGATCGGCCGTCAAGGGCCGGTGAGGGTTGGCGACCTCGCCGGAGCGTCGCCGGGCCATCGCCAGGTTGGCGTCGCCTGGCGGTGGCTCGGCGATGCCGAGCCTCGCGCGGGAGCCGGCGACCGGCCAAAAGAAGAAAAAAAGAAAAAAAGGAAAAATAAATAAGAAAATAAAAAAAGAAAAAATAAAAGAAATAAAAAAATTATATAAATTTATAAAACGTGTTTCTGTTCATTTTTATTCTCGGAACAAGTTTACCAAACGTGTTTTTTTGTTCAAAAATTGTTCCCCGAAACATAAATACTTTTTTCTATTTCTGTTTTCTAGAACAATTTTTAAACAGAAATGTTACCAAACGCGCCTTTAGTGGGAAGGATCTTTAGCCGATAGGCACTTTGCGTCTAGATATGTTCTCCGTCGGCATAAAGCAAAGTCCAAACCAAAGCCGGATACTTCTCATGGAAATTTAAGAATTTTGGCTATTGGCACAATCCTACTTCTCATATTAAACCCTATTCAAATCCATAATTCATAAAAATATAATTGTAAAAATTATAAGATTTCTCATGAAGTGACATAAGCGAGGAAGACCAACGTGCTTGCCACTTGAGCAATTACCTCACGAAGGTAGCTAAGGCCGGAGAAAGCTGAATCGACAACTTGCAAAAAATGAATTAATCCCACCATCTCATAAATGAAAGTAAAACTTCCTATATGAGTCAATGTTTCTGGACGTGAATTGTAGGCCAATGGCATTTGGTAGGTGCTTCGACTTTTTCAGTTTCTGATACATAAAAGCTGCGAAGATGTGCTTTTTCTCTTGGGTATTGAAGGCTAACTATAGATGTGTGCTATGTCTATTATTACCAAAATTATTGTCTGTTCCACTTCCATCATTTACCGCAAATGATGAGACAATTTGACACGCCAGGGCTTGGACACGTTCAAGTCGTTCAATCCATAGATCCAAACATTGCAAATTTCACGTAAATAGGAGCAAGAAAATTCTATGGAAAAACAGTACTCATGGATCATAGTCAAACGTTCTCCGACTGCAACACCAAAAGCTCTAAAACTCAGAATGATGTGAACCATTTATTATTAATTTTTCGATAAGAAATAAGTTAGGAACGAGTCTCGAAGAATCAGTAAGACTAACTAATGGATTTGAGGGATAGAGATGAAATGTATATATGGGCTCGAAGAACGTCAAAAGGGAGGTCCTGATGACCTTACATTTTGGATTCCTTGGAACCAAGCATATATGCATGAATCACTTTATTAAGTCACTAAAAAAAAAAAAGGGAAAAATGTTCCATTTTTTTTTTCTGGGGTATCTCCATTTGGTATTTAAATAGTCATGTAATATGCTTTTCCCCGAACACATATAAGCTGGCCCAACATTAATCGCTCAAGATCAAAGTTGGTATTGACTGTTATTTATTGAAGAATTATTGGACCAACTGCCTACTGGTTCTACCATTCTCCTCCTAATTGTCTCATCTTCATTTTAAGTAGTGTAAAAGCAAACTACATGCTTAGATGCATCATTAGGTTAATGAAATGCACTGACAAAATCAATTATATGATTTCACTGAAGTCGGATTAACCTAGAAGGTAAAATCGATTTTGATTTGCGTTCAATGAGTAAACAAATCTATTCAAAGTGCATGTAAATCGTTAAAAGTAATATAGGCCGAAAACAAATCCTGAAAGCCATTTTATCTCAATTTGTAGCTAAAAATGTTATTCCGATTCTAATTATTCATTTGTTTATGTGGAAAAACGCCATAAGAACACAAATTATGTATTTAATTTCAATCAAAAAGATAAAGACTCATCAAATCGAAAATAATATCTATGGATTAGTTGGAGCCCTTGGAAACAAACGAATCAATTTGCAAATAAATTTCTACATCTGAGGAAAGATTTGAGTTAACGCATTCATATCAGAGAACTTTTATCCAACAATTATTAGTCAAAGCAAATCATTTATGGTATATGTTTTGGGCAATTTAAAAAAAAATGAAATTTAAGTGGTCATTCAAAAAGTTGCGGTACTAAAATATGTTACGTGCAAGAATGTTGGAATTTCTATTGTCCTTATCCCACTTATTTATCTCATCGTGTTTATAAATTAATTGCAAAAAAGAAATTAATCAATTTGTAGAGGCCACCATATATGCTGATAAAACTAGCCTATTATTTTGTCTATAGAGATGGCCATGTGAATTATAGATGATATTGTGCTAAAATTCCTAACACTCATATGGTACGGATAATGACACATTATTTCCCAACCACTCTAATTAATCATGATCGACGTACCAGAATCTGAGCGACAACAAGCTTAGCCTGACATATGTAGTAGGTCAAACGTCCGTAGGGATAGAGGCCGGCGATTTTTCTTTGTTTATTTTCCTTTTTCTCGAATAATTGCCCCCACTAGAGCCACTTGGGTTATATAATCGCGAACTCCGTCGACGCGATTCATTAAAATTTTATTATGAGCTCTTCAAAATTCTGAGTCCACTTGAATAAACAAGAACCTTTTTGTTGGACAACTTGCGTTAACCTTCTGAAGTAATGTTTTGAAACCGTGCAGATCGGTTGAAAATTGTGGGATTTATCACACTTACTAAACATATCATACTGTGACGTTCGGGCCAACACTGATGAAAGTATCAAAAATAAATTGGAGTTGAATTAGACTTTAAATCCTTACATATAAATGGAAGGGAATTACATGAATGTAAAGATCATTAAAACCCCATATATAAGCGATGTTGAATATTTTGATAATAGATAAGTATACTGAAAGTCCTAAAATTAATCACAAAAATATAATTAAATCATAAAATTTACAAAATACGTAATCGTTATAAAACTTGTCAAATTAGTATAAGAAATTCTTCCATTAACTCCATGCTATTTGACAAACGGAAAATGTTAATGTTATATTATTATTTTTGTCTCTTACAAGGTGATGATGTAGCTAAAATATGAACAATGAAACTAAAACGACATCATTTTGATTCAAATATGATTTTTGATCTAAATATTAAATTTTTTTTACTAAAATATTTCAAAGAAAAAGAAGGAAAATGTAGAAAAGCCCTCCTCTGTTGCCCCACCATCGCCACAAAGGTGGGGGATGGCTGGACAATTGTGGCCCTCCCTTAGAACGGGCGAGGTGGGGGTGAAGTGGCCCTCGTCGTTCTGCATATTCCTTTTTCTTTTATATTTTTTTAGTCTAATTTGACAATATTTAAATAAAAAATCAAATTTAGACTAAAACAACGTTGTCTTAGTGTCATCCTTCATATTTAGTCATGTCAATGCCACATAGGAAAAAGAAAAAAAAAATCAAGTTAGCACTTTATATTAGCTAAATTGGATGGAGTAAATAGAAGGAGTCGATTGTATTAATTTAACAAACTTTAGTACTTGATTGCGCTTTTTATAAGTTTTATTATTCAATTGTACTTTCTTGACAAATTTAAAGACTTACGATACATTTATTTATTTTAACAATTAACTTCCAAAGTCCATAAAGAGTGGATGTGGTTTTATTAAGTTCGTAAGCAACGACCCGTCCCAAAGATCACTACTCAATCTTTTAAGAGTTTGATCCACATGATTCAAATTAGATTGTTATATACATGATCTGGATTTGATTTTTACATATCCACAATCAAATCGAACGATTAACCTTCAGAGATGCTTTCTTATTGTAGGATCATATATAAATATTTAAAAAGCAACATTTGGAAAGAGATTTTCTTTTATAACGAAGTAATCCAATTGAGTAAGTAAATCTCAAGATCATAAAATATTAGCGATAAGCAGTTTTAGGTTCTGTCCAAATTCCACTTAAAACCTAAAACCTATCCATTGCAATAGGTTCTCTAATTTTTGGAACTTAAAACCTATATGGCATACCTATGAATTTGGAACATATTTTATCATCTGTTCAAAGGTTGGTTTTAAGGTTTACTTAGGTTCCACCTATACTTTTAGTTGTCACATTTAATAATCATTATTTAGTACAATATACCAATCATAACTCATATTTAGATACATGAAGATTATTAAATATTAACAAAGTAAAAGTTTCAGTCATGAATATCACCGTAAAAGGAAGCTCAAACTAATAATTTCAAGTTACACACTCATTATTGGATGACGTAAAACTGCGCGAAGACATAAAACAAGAAAAATACAAAAACTTGTTCTAAGTTTTAGTTTCTAGGTTTTCACCTAAAACCTACTTGTCGGAACAAGTTTCCTAATTTTTAGAATATGAAAGCTACCCTACATTTATAAGAACCTAGAACTAGATTGGTTTCTATTAGTCCGATTTTCAGGTTCTGGTTATACCTTGGCCATGCTCATCTCTATGAAATACTTCACTAATTTTTTAACACATAGAATAGCGCTTAGAGAAACTAATCTTCGTCGTCAATGATGTTTAATTTTAAGGGACATTTCAAACAAGAGCTTGAAAGAGGATTGTTTTCTTAAAAAATGGCTTAGAGCGAACCTTGGTTTAAATAAGACACTAAAATGGCCAAATTAATTTTGAAATAAGGCCCTAAACTCATAGGCCGATCAAATCTCTTGCATCTCAAAGTGGCAGGTGTCATGTATGTGTTCACCAGTTGACGAAGACTTGATAGGCTACTGTAATTGGAAATTATTTGAGGTAATGTTTACTCCTAATTCCTTTTTAAACATACGATCTCACTTGATACTAATATTCATAATTTTTTCTTGATTTCACTTTGAGAACGGAGCGAAAAGGTCGAATGCCTCGTGAAACAGAAATAAAAACATTGATTTCACCTTTGTTATTTCAAAAATGAGTCTGACATTTAGTGCATCGAAGAGATCAACGGATAAGCCCATGCGGAATCGGCATATTACTTGCTGACACACCTTTTTTTTTTTTTTGGGAATCAGAGAAATATATTTAGTAAGTGTGCATTGATCGTTCAACATTGGCTATTTATTCAGCAGTCGGTCTCTCGTATGTTCCCCCCGAGATCTAATTTACCTTTTATTAACATGTAGATGCTCAATATTTAATTTGATCCTTTGAATATTTGTTCATAGAGGGATTGCTTCGTTGATCCGATTCTTTTTCTAAGCACAGGCTAGTACAGAATGTGCAACTTCACCGTACATCTTAGAGTACAAAGAGTTTCTTGATAATCAATTCAAACTTTTATGTCCTCCTGAAAAGGTCTTCACGTATTATTTTATTTATTGGAATTAGGGGGCATCACTCTATTGGTCGTCGACAATGCGTAATGTATAAACCTTCTGCATGTGAATGAGTACATAATTGAAATTGCAAAGTCCAAAAAGTGAATCAAATTAACCTGGCAATCGCGTTAGAAATATAGTTTCACTTGCTCCCCTATTTTCGTTTTATAAAAGGAACTTTCACAAGAATTGTTCTAACAAAATGATAGATTGGAGTTCTAATTAATTATCTATTTCTTCACAATATAAACTCAGTAATAGACGAGAAACTTAGACCGTCTATAGAGCTAAGAACCGGTTAAATTATTAAAAAAGTCATAAATCTATTATAATTATATTAATTTAGTGCTAAACAATTTTTTTTGCCAATTGAGTACTAAATTTTTTGTATTTATATTAATTTAGTCAATGCGGTCAATTTTGACTTGAAATTATTGATGTGATTACTGGCCGTCTTACATGACGTATGACATTGAAATGGACAATTTTTTTTTTTTTAATTTTATAATATTTATTAATTCTTCTTTTCTTTTTCCTTCATTCTTTTGTTTGCACACCATAGCTGGCAAGGGTTGCTGGAGCTTGTTAGCGAGGGGTGTGGCTCTCGCTTAGCCTTGTGACACGGTCGACGGACGAAGCATGTCCAAGACTGTTTGTGCCCGGCCGTGTCACGCACCAGGGCGTTGCTGGGGATAGCCTTGATCGATCCCAGTCCCGTCCAATCCTTGACTGATCCCGCATCAGTCCATGATTGATCCGTGATCAATCCTTGATCAGTCCCTGCACGATCCCTCGACCGTGCCTGATCCATCCATGCATGATACAGGGGACAATTCGCACATGACTAGCGACCAACTCCTAATCAATGCTCGGCTAGCCCCTACACAAATCCTAAGTGGTTCGCCTGCTTCGTGTCAGGCGCCCATGCTCGCCCATGCTGGCCCTGATCTTGCTTCTGACTTACACCTGTGGCTAGTTCCCAACGCCTGTAGCCCTTGAGTGGCATGATATGTAGACTTGATGAGATTCAAACTCCACCATTGGATCGGAGGGATGATCAACGGCTGGCATCAAATCCGAACTTGTATAAAAGGGGTCCCTCCCCCTCATTTGAGCTTCGCTCATTCATAGTGAAAAACACTTGCTCCTTTGTGCAGCCGACTCTTGTGTTGTGCGTGTGAGAAGGCTAGCTTAGGATCACCAATCCTAAGGTCGCATGGTGTTTGATCGAGCGAAAGCAAACGACCTGTGAAAAGTGGTATTAGAGCAATCGTTCCAAGCGGAATGGCTGATCCTCGTGCCGATGTCCTGGTCGTTCCAGGTGATGACCGAGGAGATCATGGGCATCCGACCGAGAAAGGCACCCGGATCGAAGAAGAACCGTGTTGTCTCGAGCTCGAGGGATTTGAAAGGGGATTTGGACAACCGGGTGATGGTCTTAGAGGAGGCTATCACGGATGTCCAGGCGTTGATGGACGACCTGAACTAGACTGTCGACAGAGCGAAAGCCGGAAGGAAGGAGTTCTTGGCCGAAGTGCAAGAACTCAAGGCCGACATGGGAGAGCTTCTTGTTGAGGTGCTGGGATCCCTCATGCACGAGCTACAACAACGGGACGAGACCTGGGAGGCTGCAATGGTGACCATGCACGCAGAGATGGCCGAGATGAAAAGCAAGCTTGCCGAGCTTGAAGCTGCATGCGTGAACGGGCTGATCACCGTGCAAACCCGTGCCGATGCACCCAAGACGAAAGAGTTCAAGGGCTCACGGGTGGCAAAGGACGTTGACAACTTCCCATAGTACATGGAACGTTACTTCTAGACCACGGGAATGACTGACAACGTGATTTAGGTGAACACTGCAGCCATGTACTTAGTTGATGATGTGTTGCTTTAATGGTGACGTCGATCGGATGATAGGAATGGCAACCCTGCCATGACATGGGCTCGGTTCGTCGAGGAATTTTGGCGAACCTACTATCCCGCTTATGCGGAGGAGGAAGCTCGCGGGGAACTCAAATGCTTAGAGCAAAAGGGCGGAGTCCATAACTGTGTGAAACGATTCTCGGCACTGCTGCTCCAAATCCCATCCATGACCGAGACGGAGGCATTCCACCAATTTATGAGCAGACTCAAACCATGGGTCAAGCAAGAGCTCAAACGATGCCAAGCAACGGATCTTGCAACGGCTACTTCCGTGGCCGAGTCCCTTGTGGAATATAGGCCGGCATCTTCTGTCAAGCTCGACTTTTAGCTGAGAGAAAAGGCTATTAGTGGGGGAGATCGGGGCCGGTACCATCGTTCGAACGGAGGCAGACCACCAGCAGTCCCTCCTAGGACTCAACCCGAATTGAGCAACGGAGGATACCATCGCAAGGTACGCATATACAAGTGCTTCTTTTGTGATGGTCCCCATATGGCTCGTGATTGCCCGAAAAGAGAGAAGTTGGTAGTCTTGTGCAAGGAGGACAAACCGCGAGAGGAGGTGTGGCTGGGATCATTGCGGATCCTTGGGTCGATCAAGGCCAAGAAGGCTAAGGAACCCAAAAGGATGATGTTCATAGATGTGAAGATTGGTGGTACCACGATGAGTGCGCTTGTGGATACTGGGGTGTCCAATCTCTTCATATCCAAAGAGACCGCGAAGAAGCTGAATCTTTCGGTTGAGACGGATGATGTCGGTTGTCTCAAAACAGTGAACTCCAAGAAAGTTTCGACTAGCGGCATGGCTAGGGATGTGGAGTTCCACCTCGGTCCATGGACTAGCAAAGAGGATATCAAGGTAATCCCCCTTGATGTTTATGATTTCGTGCGCGGTTTAGGATTCCTTGATGGATCAGTGCAAGTGTTATGCCATTCGCGGATTGCATATGTATCTTAGATAAGCGGTGTCAATGCATGGTCCTGATCTACCGCGAGTCAGGTCGCAATAGGAAGATGCTATCGGCCATGCAGCTAACAAAGGGACTACAGAAGGGTGAGGTGACCTTCTTGGCAACGTTGATGGAGGAGGGCGCGGAAGAGAATGAGGTACTGGGAGAGGTGGTCCGAGTCCTTGATGCCTTCCAAGATGTGATGCCGCTCGAGCTGCCCAAGAAGCTGCCTCCTCGGAGAGAAGTGGACCACCGGATTGAGCTCGTGCTCGATGCTCAACCGTCGGCCATGGCACCCTATCGCATGGCCCCGCCCGAGTTGGAAGAACTGAGGAAACAGCTCAAAGAGCTACCCGATGTAGGGTACGTTTGGCCATCCAAGGCCCTGTTTGGTGCCCTGGTCTTGTTCCAAAAGAAACATGACGGATCCCTCCGCATGTGCATCGACTACTGGGCACTGAACAAGCTTACCGTCAATAACAAGTACCCCATCCCTCTCATAACCGACTTGTTCGATCAACTCGAGGAAGCCTAATGGTTCTCCAAGTTTGATCTTTGATCGAGATACTACCAAGTTCGGATTGCCGAGGGGGATGAGCCGAAAACCGCATGTGTGACCCACTACAGATCATACGAGTTCCTCGTCATGCCTTTGGGCTTAACCAATGCGCCGGCTATGTTTTGCACTCTTATGAACAAGGTACTACATCCGTTCCTTGATCGGTTCGTTGTGGTTTACCTTGATGATATTGTTGTATATAGCCGGACGCTTGAGGAACACGTCGAGCATTTGAGTCGAGTTTTCTGGACCCATTGAGAAAACAATTTATATGTGAAACGTGAGAAGTGTGCCTTCGCACAAAGAGAAGTTCATTTCCTTGGGCACATCGTCAGGGGTGGACAAGTGCGGATGGATGTAGCCAAAATCCGTGCCATCGTTGAATGGGAGCCACCGACCAAGGTGACGGGGCTGAGATCCTTTCTCGGACTCACAAACTACTATAGGCGTTTCATCTGAGGATACTCAAGCCTCACCGTGCCACTCACGGATATGTTGAAGAAAGGAAAGCCATGAGAGTGGACAGATCGATTTCAAGAGGCATTTGATCAGTTGAAGCGAGCCATGACCGAAGAGTCGGTGCTTGTGTTGCCCGACTACACCAAACCGTATGAGGTAGAGACCGATGCTTTTGATTTTGCTATCGGTGGTGTCTTGATGTAGGAAGGACATTCGGTTGCCTTCAAGTCTCGAAAATTGAACGATATCGAGCGACGATAGAAGGTCCAAGAGAAGGAGATGACCACGGTGGTTAGGGGTGTGCAACCGGACCGGGTTTACCCCGTTCCCAGTCCGCCCACCCGGAAAACAAGGTCGGGAACCGGTTTCGGTTAAAACCGGGCCGGGAACCGGTTCCCAAAACGCAGACCCTGTTTAAACCGGTCCGGGAACTGGTTCCGAGGGATTACCCACTCGGGAACCGGTTCGGCCGGACCGTTTGGGAACCGGTTGGAGAACCGGTTTTATGCCTAAAGCGAAACCCTAATTTTATTTCTTTCTTTACCCGTAGGCGGGCGCGTAGACGCGAGCGAGAAACCAAACTTCCCGAGCTCCTCTCCCGTTCCCCTCGCGCTCGCACCACCGCCGCCAAGCTCCTCCTCCTCCCCCGCCCCGCCGCCCCCGCCGTCACCGTCACCGGCGTCGTCACCCCCGACAACCTCCACCTGCTCGACCCCTTCCTCACCTCCTCCTCCTCGCTCCAGCCTCTCGTCTTGCCGCGCCACACCCGCTGCGGGTGCGCTTCGTCGCCAAAGTCCGTGCCCTCCGCAACCCTCCACCTCCCGCTCCTCTCCCAGTGGTTCGAGTCCCACCCCTCCCCGCCCTGCGCGGTCGTCTCCGACTTCTTCCTCGGGTGGACCCACCGCTTCACCCGCGACCGCGGCGTCCCGCGAGTCGTCTTCTCGCCTTCCGGCGCCTTCGGGCTCTCCATCGCCTTCGCCCTGTGGCGGGACCTCCTCCGGCCCGACGAGGAGTCGACGGTCTCACCGCGCGCTGTTTCCCGAGCTCCCTTGCTGCCGATCTACCGCCGCCCCCCCTTCGCGAAGCTCCCGTTGCCTCGCTGCTCCGCCCGAGCCCCGATACTGACGTCTGCTGGTTCGCTCACCACCTCTAGGCGCCACCGTCGCTGCGACCAGAAGCCAAAAGCCGCCGTTCCTTCCGCGATTCCGTCCTCAACCCGTCCCGACGAGGCCCGCCTGCTCTCCAGGTCCCACTTTGTCTTCACCAGCCCCAAGCCCAGAGAGAAGGTACTATAGCTTGATTTGAGCGTTGTCGACATGTGTGAGATGATGTGGAAATTGATGGTTATAATACTTTTCATATGTTCGAAGTGCGAATTCACATGAAGAAAGCTTGCATTTTGCTCATGATTTATTATGTTGATGTTAGAATTTTGATTAAAGTTTGCTACTCAATTGGGGTGGTGTGTGAAGAGGGCCGATCTTTTTGTGATTGCATGCTAGGAGATGAAAAAGAAGCAATTGGGTGAAGAATTGAGGGTGAAATCGGTAGTTACAATTAAACTTTAATTGCTTGGTGTCTCTATATAGTGTCTCCTGGCATATTAATTGTGAACTTGATTAGATTCTATTTAATGATATCTGTGATTGCTGAAGCCGATAAGACCAGATATGGGAGAATCTGTGAAGAACTTTAGCATTTTTTAATCATCTAGACTTGCTTTTCTAAGGTTAATTTTTATGCAAAACAGGTTCCAATATAAACAGGGTCAACCCCATTCCCGACCGAAAAACGGGGTGGGCCGGGAACGGGGTCCAATGAAAACAGGGGTAGGGAACATGGTCCAGAAAATGAGAACCGGTTATAACAGGGTAGGGAACAGGGTCCAGGTCTAGACCCTACCCAACCTGGACCCGCTCACCCCTAACGGTGGTGCATTGCCTTCGCACATGGAGGCATTATCTCCTAGAATTGCGGTTTGTCGTGAGGACCGACAACGTGGCCACAAGTTACTTCCAAACTCAAAAGAAGCTCAGCTCGAAACAAGCTCGGTGGCAAGACTTCTTGGTCGAGTTTGATTATGTGCTCGAATACAAGCTCGGAAAGTCCAATTCCATGGCCGGCACCTTAAGTAGGAAGCTGGAATTGGCCAATGTGATGAGCCGGCTCGACTGTCCTTGGATAAATCATATCAAGGAGGGGCTAAAGCATGACCAAACAGCCGAAGCCCTCCTTCGATACGCTCAAAAGGGCAAGACGAGGCAATTTTGGCTCGAGGATGATCTCCTCTACACCAAAGGACGGCGACTCTATGTGCCGCTCCACGGGAAGCTCCGGAAAGAAATCTTACACGAGTGCCACAATTCTAAATGGGCGGGTCATTCAAGAATCCACTGCACCATGGCACTCATTGAGGATCAAGACTATTGGCCGCATATACGGGACAATGTGGAAGCCTATGTGTGAACATGTCTTGTTTGCCGACAAGACAATATAGAGCAACGGTCCCCCGCGGGGCTCCTTGAACCGTTGCCCATCTTGGAACGTCCATGGGAGAATGTCTCCATGGATTTCATTGTGAACTCGCCAAAATCCGAAGGATGTCGGACCCTCATGGTTGTGGTGGATTGATTTTCCAAGTATGCGACATTCGTGTCAACCACCAAAGATTGCCCAGCCGAGGAAGTAGCCAAGCTATTCTTCAAGCATGTTGTCAAGTATTGGGGCATTCCATGCACGATCGCGAGCGATCGCGACCCTCGATTCACCGGATGGTTTTGGATCGAGCTCTTTAAGTTGCTAGGGACGAACCTCAACTTTTCCACCAGTATGCATCCCCAAACCAACGGACGGACGGAGCCAGTGAATGCATTGCTGGAAATCTATCTCCGACATTGTGTGAGCAACGTGCAAGTGAATTGGCGCGGTTGATTGATGTAGACCAATTCTCATACAACTTGTAGCGGAGTGAGTCCACAAACCAAAGCCCGTTCGAGATCGTGATCGGGCAACAGTTGCTCACCCTGAGCGCGATTGCCTCGGGTACCGAGGAAGCAGTCTATTCGCGTACAAGCTTGCCAAGGAATGGGATGAACATGTGGACTTGGAAAGGGTGTGCCTAAGTAGAGTCGCGAAGCGCACGAAGAAGTGAGCCGATAAGAAGTGACGGCACATGGAATTTCAGGTCAAGAACCTGGTGTTGGCCAAGTTGCACCTAGTCCTTCGGTACCATGACGTGCACAAAGGAGCATCCATCGCTACGAAGGCCCCTTCCGAGTGTTGCAACGGATCAGGAAGGTGCCATACAAGCTGGACTTGCCGTCCAAGCTCAAGGTGCACCCCTTGTTCCATGTGAGCATGTTGAAGCCTTTCCATGCGGACAAGGACGATGCAGATCGAGGCACATCACGGTGAGCACCCCTAGGAACGAAAACCTCATATGACCGGGACGTTGAATGTATCATGGCGGACTAGATCATATGAAAGAGGTATTGTGCGCCAAAGAAAGAATACGCCGTCTGATAGAAGGGCCTTCCTGAGAGTGAAGCAAGTTGGGAACCCTCTGAGGGCTTGTGGCAATTCAAGAAACACATTGAAACTTTCCATGCCACAGACGCGACGACGGCGTCACCCGATTAGGTGGGGGAGAATGACATAGCTGACGGATGAAGCATGTCCAAGATCGTCTATGCTTGGTCGTGTCACGCACCAGGGTGTTGTTGGGGACAACCCTGATCAATCCCAGTCTCGTCCGATCCCAAACCGATCCCACATCAGTCCATGATCGATCCTTGATCAGTCCCTGCACGATCCCTCGACCGTGCCTGATCCGTCCGTGCGCGATACAGGGGACGATCCGCGCATGACCAGCGACCAACTCCTAATCAATGCTCGGCCAGCCCCTGCACAAATCCTAAGTGGTTCACCTGCTCCATGTCAGGCGCCCATGCTCGCCCATGCTTGCCCATGCTGGCCCTGATCTTGCTTCTGACTTGTGCCTATGGCTAGTTCCTAACGCCTACAGCCCTTGAGTGGCCTGATATGTAGACTTGATAGGATTCAAACTCCATCATTGGATCAGAGGGACGATTAACGGCTGGCATTAGACCCGAACTTGTATAAAAGGGGTCCCTCCCCTTCATTTGACCTTAGATCATTCATAGTGAAAAACACTTGCTCTTTTGTGCGGTCAACTCTTGTGTTGCGCACGTGTGTGAGAAGGCTGACTTAGGATCACCAATCCTAAGGCTACATGGTGTTTGATTGAGCGAAACCGACTGACCCGTGACACTTGCCTCGATCTAGGTGAGACCATAGTGGTCGTAGGTGAGGTCGCGTTGCCTAGATTTGAGCAATGGCCGCCTCTCGTGGTTGGCGAGGCCATGGCCGCCTTTGCTTGTGGCCAGCAAGACCTTGGCAAGGTTGGCCTTGACTGTGGCCGCGCCTCGTGATGGTATGGGCAATGTTTGCACGGCCACAAGTGAGGCCAGCCACGCACAGCCATAGTTGAGGCCAACCTTGTTGGCCATGGGCAAAAGCGACCATGGCCTCACTAGCCGCAAGAGAGGTTGCCTTCGTCCGCGATTAGCAAAGGTTTCTCGACCCTTGCCCAATGGCTGGCGAGGGCCGGTGGGCTTTGCCTTGCCAGCCACAATGAAAAACAAAAGAATGAATGAAATAAAAATTTCAAAATAATAATAATAATAATAATAATAATAATAATAATAAAAAGATTAAAAATTGTCTAATATCAACAATATTTAGCCAAAATTGACTTGATGGATTGAATTGGCACAAATGCAAAAGATTAGAATTCAATTGGCGGAAAAATAAACGTTTAAAATTAAATTGGCACAATTGAAATAGGTTTAAGAACTTTTTAATAATTTTCTCCTCAAAACGCTAGCTAGCATCTCCAAAGTGTCAAAGAGTAATTAGTTTTTTCTTTATACTAGTCTAGAGGCCAAACCAACTTTAAAGGAAAAGTGCAAAAAAAAGTCTTAAATCTATTACATTAGTACCAATTCAATCCTAAATCTATTGTATTACTACAAAAAAAGTCTTAGATTTATTATATTGGTACCAATTCAATTATAAATATTTCATTTGTACTGATTTAGTTTTGAACATTTTCACATTGGTATTAATTTAGTCCATCTAGCCGATTATGTTGGAAATCGTCGACATGGATGCTAACCATCCTACATAGCATGGTCGGTGTTAACATGAATAGTTTTGATTTTTTTTATAATTTTTTTTGTTTTTATCTTCTTCTTTTTTCTTGTTGCTTTCTTCTTCTTTTTTCCTTTATTTTGGCCAACGAGTCTTTCTTTTAAAAAATGTCTACGTCAATGCCGGCCATGTCATATAAGATTGTCGGCGTTTACGTTAGCAATTTCCAGTTTAAATTAATCAAATGTATTGAATTGGTATTTATCTTATCATCTTATCGTACAAATAAATTTCAAAAAGCACTCATCTTAGGCCTAATGCCATGTGCGACGTTTGATTATAACCAATCATTGTTTTTGGCCAATAATGCAGTTAGGGAAAAGTATAAAAAAAAAGCTTTAAACATATTGCATTTGTGCCAGACATAAATATTTCAATTGTACCAATTACGTCCTCAATCTGTTGACAATTTGTCAATATAGTCTATTCGGCCAAAATTGATCGAAAGTTGTTGACATGCATGTTAACCGTCCTACGTAGCACAAATGATGCTGACGTGGATAAATTTTACTATTTGTTAATATTTTTTTTAATTTTTTATTCTTTTCATTATTTATTTCTTATTTACAACTCTTGACAAGTGAGGGCCATGATGCCCTCGCCTAGACTAGGCAAAGGTGTCATGGCCCTTGCCAGCCAATGGGCAAGGGTCTTAATCCTATCTTATATGAAGGCAAGGCTTAATCCTCTCTTAGATCTAGGCGAGAGCCTCAGTACCCTCGTTGCTAACATAAATAATTTTTTTTTTAAAATTATCTTAATTTTTTTTAAATTACCTTTTTGGTACTTGTCCGGCGCATTTCCACTTGCCAATGAGATTAAAAGCTATTCAAACCCATAACAGAAGAAAAAAAATCAGTAAAAATCACCATCTTATGATGAGATTTCTCTTAAAGAAAGAAACAAATAATGGAATAGTAAAATTAACATCTTCATAACCATTAATATTGTTTATCTCAAGTCACAAAATTCCGACAAATTTATTCAAAACATTGGGACAAAATGTGAGATGACTTAGGACAAGACAAACTAGAATTGGAATGTTCAAATCCAAATTTTTCATGACGATAAGTTCTCTCATCTCATTTTCACATAGCATATGCATAAGGATAAGGAGGTTGATTAAGTGGCTCAAGTAAGCAAGTTAACATCACGAAAAGTCTCAAATTGGTACATTTGTGATAAATTCACCCCAAGTTAATTTTTTACCACAAAAAAACACATTGGTATATTTATGATAAATTTACTCTCCGTTAGTTTATATTAAATTGGATTAATATCACCAAAAAAATCACAAAACTAGTATACTCATAACAAATAGAGAGTGACACCTCAAACTAGTGTACTCATCAACTGTCACTTTTCATCTAACTTAGAAATTTGACTGTAAAATTTAATGGAAATTAATAAAGGGTAAACCTGTCACAGTTGTACAAATTTGGGATTTTTTCATCAAAAATTAGTTTGGAGTAAATTTACTATGAATGTACCGGTTTGGAATTGTTGGCAGTATTAACCCTAAATAAGCAAAAAGAGATTGATTTGTCCATTTAAACCAAGAAGTCGTCCAAGAAGTTCCGACATCTGTGTCAATTTAATCCTCAAAGTAATCTAAAATACACCCACTAAGTGACAATTTATGAACTTTGCGTTACTAAGATCATGTCAAACGACTATGACTACGTTTGGTTCAATTTTCCCAAAATCCCTTGAGTGAAAGTTGTGGTGTTTAGTAATTTTTTTTTTTTTTGAAAAATAGAGTGAAACCAATAATGGCAAAGCTGAAAACCAAAAGTAGGTGGGGATTTTCAACATTTTCAGAAAATCACTCTAAGGATTAATGAGTTTTTTAAGTTATCTTTCTTACCCCACTAAAATTATCAGGGATAAGTGTCATAAAAGTTTTAAACATATTGAATTTATGCCAATTTAGCTTTAAACATTTTAAAGTGCCAATTTAGTCATAAATCTTTTGATTTGATGCTAATATGGTCCCAAACTTTTAATGGTGCCAACTTAGTCTAAATATTTTGAATTAGTGCTAATTTAGTCCTTAACTTTTTGATTTTATGCTAATTCAATCATTCTAACTAATTTTGACTAGATTTATTGACATGGACACCCGTCGGCTTACATGTCACCATCAATGCTAACATGGACAATTTTTAATGATTTTTCAATTTATTTATTTATTTTCTCTTCTTCCTTTAGGCAATGCTAGCCACAGGCGATGGCCAACCATTGACCATAGCTAGGCGAGTTGGCCTCGTCAAGTCAAGTCGAGGCCGAGCCTTGGTAAGGGATCCCCTCGTTGAGCGTCACCAGGGTGAAAGTGACGCTTGGCGAGGTAGCCCTAAACTGGGTGACAGTCAACCTCCGCAGTTCTAGCCTTGGCAAGGACAGCCCTGCCAAGAGCTACCCTTGCCATATCCAAACAAGGCGACCTCGTTGGATTTGACGAGGGTCAACTTTGCCTAGGGCAAATTTGGCAAGGCTGACCCTCACCGAAGCTCAACCTTACCTGGCCAAGCAAGGCCAGCTCACCAAGCCATGACCAATGGCGGGCCCCACCTAAAGGAATAAGAAAGGAAGGAGAGAAAAAAGAAAATAAAATCAAAAAAATCATTAAAATATTATTAAAAATTATCCATGTTAGCATAGGTATTGCTAGATAAGTCGACCGACATCCACGTTAGCAAATCTAGGCCAAAATCAGCCAGAATGAGTGAATTGGTATCAAATCAAAAGGTTTAGGACTAAATTAGCACAAGTTTAAAAGTTTTGTGACTAAATTGGTATCATTAAAAGGTTTAGAATTGAATTGGCACCGAGTCAAAAGATTTAGAACTAAATTGGCACAATTAAAATATTTACGACTGGATTGATATCCATACAAAAGGTTTATGCCTTTTCTGACATTTTTCCCAACATTTTCATATTCCTGTTTTGCGCCCATTTGCAAATAAGGCGAAGGTTGCCTTGGATCGCATGATCATCTCTGGTTGCTTGGTTGACGCTCGCTGACGTTTGCACTGCAGCGCCAAGTCTGTTTGTTTGTCGCGGGCCGTTGCCGCATCCGGGGTGACCTTGGATCCCTTGCCTGGGTTTGTGGAGGCAGCCAAGTGCAAGACTCGAAGCTCGTCGTTCTCATCAACAACAGCTGTGACGCCCAATTTCCTTCTAGCGTTCTCGATTAATTTGGCCTCCCAAGGTTGTCGAGCATTTCCATGGAGAACCCAGCGACAAAACCATTGAAATTGTCTCTCCGCTTGACAAGAATCGCCGTGGGAGTTAGCCGTCGTCATAGACAAGGAGAAACAACCCATGAGCGCAATTCAATGGGACAAACGACAGAACAAGTAGAACATGTATTCTTTATGTTTGCACCGATCTCAAAAGACCCTATAAAAATCACAAAAGAGATTCAAAAGGCCAGTTTACAAGTATATATGTCGTAATCGTTCATGTCATTGGGGAAAAGGAGTTTGGGAGAGAACTTCATTCCAGAAGACTAAAAAAGCCCTGGGAAGAATAATTAAAATAGCTTTTGCTTGGCTTTCTCCACTTGTTCTCCTTTTGCGTACATCTATTGCTGTATATTACAGAATCGATACAACAAAAAAAGAAACGGATTTTCCAAATCTCGCTTGCCAAAATTTGCAGTCGACTTTCCCCACACCCAACTACCTCTTTCAACCGCAGAAGTTCAGGAGCCAATTTACCACCAGATGCACTTTTAGGAATGAATAAAGAATGCCATCACCCGTTGGAAGAGAGAAGCATACGAGACAACGCAAGGCGAATTTTCTTTCATTGTCCTGATGGATCAAGATGAGTTATCAAATGCAAAGACAATCAAACTCTTGACGTCAGCCCGCGTCTGCTCATTACTTCAAAGCACCCATCCAGAAAGCACAGCAATGTGAAGAAACTCGTTCAAAAGATGTTTTGCCCACAAAAGCTCATTATATGTAAAGTGAGTCATCCATGCTATTTATCATGCTGAGGTCTGCTAGCTTTGGGTTCCCAATCCTCTGTCAATGGGTGATGGTAGCAAGTCAGAAAAGCAGCACTCTCTGAATTCATATTGAAAACAATGAAAGACAGAAACTTGCTTACCGATAATCAGTCATGGATCCCTATGTGACGAAAAGGTGTTGATAGCCATCAAACATATCTCTATATACCTCAAATGACTTCCTTGAGAGAAAGAAAATCGTCCCGCGGATGAGATTCTTCCATCCGAACTACTATTTCATCCCCAATGTCCTTCCCCACAGACACCCATGCTGAAGCTTGAAGTCCAACCTGAAACATAGTCCCAGATATTACTCAACAGAAACTTTCTTATTCTTACACCATAGGAATCTAACAACAAACAAATAGCAAATTGAAAACACACCATTCCAAAAGAATTGCAGATAAAACTCTGCGAAGATCAAAGTACTTAAAAGAGATTGCCATGGATCTTTTGTATCTGCTAACGATATTTTCTAAATCGAAAATAACCTTCTTTAGAAATATTAAGACCAATTCCATTTAGTCAAATCTACCATGTGACGTCATAATGAGTTCCCCAACAACTAGACAGATGGTTTTGTCATGTTAAAATAAATATGCAGCCCAACTTAAATCATATAGCCACCGTTGCAGTCCGCTAGGCTGAGTGGTTCAGCCACTTCACTGCCTTCTACTAGAAATCCTTGGATCCTCCTATGCCACACTGCTGTCGTAGGCACGACTTCACTCAGAAATGAATAATAACGAACTACAAAGCAGTCATCTTCCCCTGCCCCTTCCTTCAGTGATTATCTTTCTAAAATTTCCTTCCCTAATTAGGGCTTCGCAATCAAACAGGCTCATCCACAAACTGAACCTTACCACTCTAGATAGGTTGACATTCAAATAGAAGGCAGATCTTCAAAAGCAAATGCTCAGTTCCTAAATCCTAACACTGAAGGGCAGGTTTCGCATTAAAGACGCAAGTTAGCCATCTTAATCAACCCAGGACTCGGAGTAATAAGAATATAGAAGTTAAAGATTACTCTCAAATTTAAACTTGCATGCACTTGGAGAAGAATGGGACACTCTACAGCCCATTAAACTGAAACTATGAAATGAGAAGGTCCTTGCCCTATTTGCTCTTTCAAAAAAAAAATAATAAAGTAAAAATATTTTCCTTGTTTGAGAAAGATAATCATAGATGGAAACTGAATATAGAAAAATCACCGATCATGCTATCCTCATAAATTTCTCAGCTCAACTGAATATATCATACTCTCCAGCATCTTGTAAATCAACATCGAGGATCTAATCCAATGATTCCAAGTGACGAACCGTTTTAACCAAGCAATTTAAAGGCAAATGACGAGCGCTCAGTAGATCTTGTTAAACATGCACATTTGTCTCACAGAAGGCACAGATGTATTTTAACATAGAGGAGAGATGATGAACTATCACAAGAGGCCATAAGTTACAAAGGATACTCACCTCAACCAACAATAATGCTGCAATTCTGTCTTTAATAAATCTTAGAATCAGTGCATGATATTTCTTTTCCTTTGGTTGCCTTCTCAAAAATTCCAGTATCCAATAACGAAGACTCGTGTTGCAGATCTTCTTAGCAAGCCTAGCATTCATATTTACATTCGAAGCAATCCCTTCAAGCTGTCCAGCTGAAAAAGGGAGAGATTCACCTTGAAGAAATGCCTTCAACTGCACAAACGGACAAATTTAATTTCAGAAACCATAGCCCCTCAGCCAGAATAAAAAATACAGGTTAAAATCCTCTACAATTCTTCTGTGCCTAAAACAATGACATTAAATCACACCAGAGTGAAAAATTTAGAAAGCAGTGCTTTGAAGCAATCTCATAAATCATGGTGAAATCATGCTTCAGAGTCCATTTACAAGACAATTATTTCTTCTTCTTTGGATAAATAACAAGAAATTCACTATTGGGCACCAAGCGGGGTGATAATGCATTAAATAAAAAGAGCTTGAGGACTGTAATTACGATACTACAAAAATATCTTTATGGAACAATGCATTGCATGGGAACACAGCTTGTTAAA
Organism: Eucalyptus decipiens; assembly: GCA_014182575.1. Taxonomy (NCBI): domain Eukaryota; kingdom Viridiplantae; phylum Streptophyta; class Magnoliopsida; order Myrtales; family Myrtaceae; genus Eucalyptus; species Eucalyptus decipiens. The sequence continues at coordinate 21,114,370 of CM024609.1, read as the reverse complement.
TCCGTTCTTATGCATATCACAAAGGATAGCATGTTTTCTAAATATTCCACAACAAGCAGTTACTGAAATAGACAACAGTACCAACTAAATAAGTGTTACACTTCCCCTGCCATGACCTTTTCAAGTCCCAGAAGTTTGACCATATAATTGATGGTGAACTGAGATGTCCAGGTGCTTCTTGGGTCCTTTCTCCATCGTAACAAGCGGGAGAGATGGCCAAAGGCAGAGTAATAGTGCTTCCGTATTAATCTTTCTCTTTTTATGGCCATTTTGTTTTCTTGAGAATGTTTTCATCATTTCATTCTTAATGGCAGGGTTTGGTATTAAGTGTTTCAAGTTTTGCTAAGGCTGATTAGAAATTAACAAAAATAAAAGAACTCACCTGATAATGAGCAAGAAGATCCATATATCTACGGATAGGAGATGTAAATTGAACATAACCAGGAATTCCAAGAATGCCATGGCGTATAGGCTTCCCGAAGTCAAATTCTGCAGCACGCATAATCTTGACCAAAGCAGAACTCCTAACTGGTCCTTCTGGAAGGTGTGAGAATGCAGATACATCAATGTTCGATTGTGGCTGCCCTCTGTAAGGCAAGGGAATGTTGTTTTGAGAACCGTAGGAGGCTATAACTTCGCCACAGAGTATCATCATTTCAGAGACAAGTCTCATGGCAGGGTCAGCTTGGTCTTCCACATAGAGTTTAATTTCTGGTTCTGGCTCATCAGGATCAGGCACCTTTATGCGCGTTTCCAGAGTTGCTGTGTCTATTGCACCCTAAAAATTTCAACAGATGTTAAATTTGAAAGAACGTGATAAATCAAGTCAAATAAAGGGAAAATTACTGCAGTCGCACTTTAGTCTAGATGTTCTAGAAGCTCATACAAACCTATTGTCACATCTATCTTTCAAACCGGGGCCTGATCAATGAGAAAGGTATCAAATTCAGGAAAGATAGATGAATGGTACAAGCAAATGGTTCTTGAGCAATGCTTGGTTTTTATACCACAAAACCAGGAAAGATTCTTTTGACACATTAAGTCACTAGATACAAATGGCTATCTATTTTTCTGGCTTGGTCATTTTCGAATCAAATTGATTCATAGATCAATTTAATGCATTCCAATAGTGGTGTAAAACTTCAAATATATATGACAACTGATTACACTAATTCAACTAGAAACCTAAGATTCAACTAAAACGGGAAGAAGCACTCTCAAGAGAATACATAAGATTCTCCAGAAATGAAATGAAGTAATCAATATTAGGCCAACCTGTTGTCGACGCCATCGCAATCGAAGAGCAGCTGCTTCTGATAGAATTTTCAGTTCAATCTCCTCTTCTAAGTTCAGATGAATCAGCTCAGACGCACTCTCGTAGGTAAGCATATATGTTGGTTTGATGATAGAATTATCAACTGCAAATTCTGCAATGCTATAGCACACACAATTTGAACTGTGTTATCATCTCTTGGAAATTCAAAATCAACAAGTTGACCACAAAGAAGGAACGGAACACCCTATTACCATGAAGATAACAAATTTGAAGAAAGTAAACTAACATCTATATATATATATATATATATATATAAGTGATGGGAGGGGTCCCAGGAAAAATCCTCGTATTGATTACTTAATGATTCAGATAGCAAGATAAGATTCCAGCAGTGTAAGCATTTCAATGATCCTCATATATGGCACTGATGGGAAGGGTCCCAGGAAAAACTGAGGCTCAAAACTCTGAGGGTCACCTCTTTTACACACTTAATGATTCCATATAATGGTGTTCTTGCTTTTAACTGCATATAATCCAGAGGAACACGGTACATACTCCTCTTTTCTTGAAATAGTAAGAGAATCACCCATAAAATTAAGAAGCTCCAGGCCTGGAGTTAAATTGATGTCTGGCCTAAAATGTTTCCATGTCACAGAGAATATGAGATACTAACAAATAGAGAGAGCACTTGAACACAATGAAGTTAGATGCTCACGGATAAAATGGCCAAAAAACCCTAGAGATTACCTTCCATCAGAGTGCAGGACAACAGAAACACTAACGGCATTGCAGAGCTCTCCTTGTTTCAAACTCATTCCCTCCATAGCAAGTTTCTCAGGGAACATTGGATAGGTGGCCGTAGGCAAGAAAATAGAAGTTCCCCGCTTCATCGCTTCCCTACATATCATAGACACACAGAGGATGAATCTCTAAATTGTATTTCTAGACGTATGAGTTACCAAAACTACCTATCAACTATGCTCCCCGGTCGTACAAATCTGGCTGGGTCCGCAACATGTATCCAGACTTTGATTCGGCCATCCAGCAACCTTGTTGCACTCAAGGCATCATCAAGCTGCAAATCATTGCCAATTAGCCATTTGAGCTCACAGCATGTGAGAAAAACTCTCATTCTTTTTCCAAAACTGCACATCAATTCAAAATGCTTTAATTTGCTCGCCTTTTGTTTACATGTGATGGGAAAGAAGGCAATGAGGATAAATATGCTAATTCTCCTCATTGTCGTTCAAAGCTCCCAATCACCTACAAAAATTTTAGTAGGGCTGACAATTTGTGTAAGCATGTCATAATGGCATTCATAATTAGTGTCGATTTTAGTTAGAATAAAACATCACAATGTTGATTCTATATGTCAAATGGTTAAATTATTATGGAAACATGTTAATTTGTATGGTCGGTGCCAATATATAGTGCTATGCACATCATATTGAGTCATATTTGAGTTTTCTCTGTAATTCATCTGTGCAAATGGGCCTGTCCAATATTACCAGCCCTAGATTAGACTATAAGCTTTTGCTTTATCTGGGCATATATCTGATATCAAACAGGCCCTTAGTTCCTTCCAGCATCCCTCCTACACGTCATTTTCTAATCAAGTACATTCATCCTTCCTGCTCTTATTCATATGCTCATATCTCCCAGAAACCAATATTGGAGATTATAGTTCAAAGAAGCTAACAATAAATTAATTGATGCTTACCTCATCAGCCTCATCAACATCGATTGCATACACCTTCAGGTCAGTAAGATCTTTCCGTTCAGTCTAATCTCCGAAAAGAAAAAGAATGAAGGGTTAAAAATCAAATTAAGGATTTAATAAAGAAATTAAACCTAACGCCTCATAACTTTGGTGGTATTTGTGAATTCATCGTTGTTAGAACCTTATCCGCAAAAAGGTGGAAGCAATTGCTCTATCATCCATAGATGAAGGATTGCATACAAAGTTACTTTAACCAATCTCAGACCTAAAAAGTGATTTCATTAACTTTGAAGCAAAAAATATACATACCTCATCAATGTCAACTGACTCTGATAAAAGAATCTCAGCAGCTGATATTAGCTCGTCGGAATGAACGGTAGGGATATTCAGTTTTAACAGATCGAGATTGACATGTACAGGGAAATAGCCAATATCTACGAGAAGATTCATTGCCGATGATGCTGTTTTTGTCAGTCCCATTGCCTTCAGGATCTGCGACAATGAAGAAGAATGATTACCATGTGACACCGCATTCGTGCCAATAAAATGGAAGCGATCCTAAGGCATATATAGCTAAAATGAAAACTGATGCTCGTGAAATTGCATCAACAATGTAACATGGATCTAGGAATGTACCACGCCTGCTAATTTCCTCTGCTCATCATTTTTGCATGCATCAATTGCGTAACATTCAAGAGACTCTATTTTCTTTCGAAATTTCTCTTCCGTAAGCCATGAAGATTTCCGAGGTTTGGCAGGGAAGGGCATCAACTTAGCAGATGTCAACAAATGAACAAACTCCTCAATTTCCTTCTCAGCTGCTTCTCGTGCAAGCTTCCTACGCATCTGTTCTTCCACCTAGCATATCATGTAGCCATAACCAGTGTTATAAAAGGACCATGAGAGAGAGAGAGAGAGAGAGAGAGAGAGAGAGAGATGCAATATTTCATGTTTCAAATCCTTGAGGACACTTAAAGTCGAAGTGACTAAAAAAAAAAAAAACTTTCAAAGTTCTACTCTTGAATAATTCAAGGTATCCGCATTCAAACTTTCCAAAATTAGAATAGTCACTCATTAATTAAAGTAGTATATTAGAGGCTAATCAAGATGGTGAAAGGATACAGTTTCTCAAGAATGAAAAGTTTTGTGCAAGCGTTTTCAGTAAAATGCCACGCCCTCATTAATATTATAAATTGGAAGAGATTCAAAATCATCTCACTGATTTAGCACTCTTCTGATAAACTTCCCCCATCTTCACTGAATTAGCATTCTTTAGACATATAAGTACATCACTTACTACAAAGCTAACTATTCCATCAATTTGCCATCGGAATCTAACATGACATATTTTAAGAACAATAGTTTCTAGGGACTGAATATTCCTTCCCATGTTATCTGAGATTGTAGACATTCTCACTGCAGCATAAGCAACATGTACCTGTGCAGCAGGCCGAGGACCATAAATTCTACGTGAGCCTTTTGCTTCAAGGACTGTGAAGTAAATTTCATCCTTTGAGAGAAAAAGATGTGCACAATAGCTCTCCAAGGGTTCTGAACTGCCGAAGATCATCTGTAGAATAAGCTGGGGTTATTAAACACAACAGCACAACTAGCATTCAAAAATGCATCTTATAGTACCTCCGCCAATTCCTCTGCTGTTACTGACTTATTTTTCTCCAGAAGCTCAACCCAAGCGAATTCGAGCAATGTTGGGTCCTGCATGAAGCCAAACAAGAAATTACTAGCCTACACAAAAACATTCGCGTGTTTGGAATATACAAGAGGAACTAACCAAGTTATCCTCAGCCCTCTGTAAAAAGTCTGAAATTTCTTTCTGGTCAAAATTTTCAACACCGGGAACAATAAAAGTAATCTGCTGTGGCTTGATTGATGATGTGACGCCATTCTGACATCAACCCAGGAATGAATTAAGCAGCTAAAACAATAGGTTCGTGAAAGAAGATTTATTGCCAACAACTAGCAACCTATGTGCTTTAGTTGTATCAAGCAAAACCTGATCAGAAACCATCCAATTTTTCTTGCCATCGGGCCTCTGAGTGACCGCCAACAATACTTTCTCGGAATCTTTTTTGAACTCCAGCAGCAACCCTTTCTGGAGTGCTCGGTTTACTAGCTTATCTTCCAAAAGTTCGCCACTGCTGGTGAGGGCCATTCTGCGATTGGCATTATAATATTAAAATAATCAGAAATTACTGTAGTAACACGCCGCCATCATCTATACCAGCTCAAATGAGACTTAGGAAAAGGAATTTCAACCATCGCGTACGAGAGCTGTAGAAATGACAGCCTATCGGGAGGACAACTCAGGTAAACTTGTCCGACAAGAAAATACTCTTGAGCAACAACTTATCGGTACTAGACTGACCAATGCATCAGCAAAATGCATGCGCGTCGACAGGCCGATCAATAATTAACCTAATCAGACCGGACACGACGCAGAGACCTCATCATTTCGACCCTCTCACGAGTCGTGTCTACCCAGGTTCATCCACTCACCATCAAGGAGTGTCCTACTGAAGAACACCAGCGAGAAAAACGAGGAGGTAGGGAGTTTTACTTGGAAGCAGAGCAGGTGTGCCTCCGCCGGCGCGACTCCCTAATCTCCTCGATGACGCTCTCGACGAGGCTGTGGACGCAATACCTCCGAGCGCCGCCACCGCCGCCATGCCCGGACGAGGTCCGCTCGCACCGGAGCGCCGCCGCCGCAAGGGAGGACGCCCGGGGCGTCCCAGCACGATAGCAGAAGCAGAGGCGGCGCAAGGCGCGGAGAGGAGGAGGAGGAGGGGAGCGGAGCACGGAGGAGCAGCCGTTCGCGGCCCGAATCGTCATCATCGTGGTTCGGCGACGATCGATGGTTTAGCAGCGACGGACGCGAGCGGCGAGATTCATATCCGCAGCGGTCGCGCGAGAGGAGGAACTGGAGGCGAGGCGGTTTCTGTGGAGTGGGAGTGATTGCTTTGCTTCTGCTTCGGTTCGAAGCTGGTGAGGAGGAAATCGCTCGCCTCTAGTTTTTCTTCATTTGTTCCTTTTGCCTTTAGAAAGAAAATTGTTTTTCATTTTCAACGAAAATCTCCAAACACGTGATAAATTTTACCTTTCTTAAATTTTCATTAAATTAAATTAATATTACCAAAAAAATCATAAATTGGTATAACATGTAATAAATGAAGAGTAAAATCGCAAATTAGTAATCATATTAACGGTAAAATTTAATGAAATTTAATATAACATAAATTTGTCATATATATATATATATATATAGTCTATGTTAAATCTATATCTATCGCTCATTGAAAAAGCAAGACAATAGTAGTCCATATAATGTCATCGTTACATAATAGCAAATGTTAAATCTGATAAGTGCGTCCACCCTAAATTTACCATTTGTTCAATTTAATTCGTAGACTTTTCATAACAAAATCAAATTAGTATTTCGGCATTATCCACAAATTTTAATAATCACTTTATTGCCCATATTAGAACATCTTTTCAATTCAATCATTAACCTAAATTGACAAAACAATACCATCATCTAATTACCTTTTTACTATTTTAGTCATTATAAATAGAGATAAATGTTTTGAAAGTCCTAAAACTTATCACAAAAATACAATCTAATTCTAAAACTTTCAAATGCTGCAAGTAAGTACTATAACTTATCACATAAAGTGCAGTTGAATACTAAAACTTATCAAATTAGTCCAATCAATTCATTTCATTGATTGTACGTTTTGAAAAATTTTATGACTCAATTACAGTTTTTGAAAATTTTAGCACTCAATTATACTTCCGTAATAAGTTTTAAAATTTGATTGTACTTTTTGGAAGTTTTAGATCATGATTACACTTTTATAATATATTTTATGAATTATAGTGCACTTACTTCATATAAACATCACCATAAAAAAATTTAGACTAAAGTATAGCCCAAGTGCTAAAATTTGGCACGGATGGACACTTAAGTGCCAAAAGTTTCGAAAGGTACACTTAAGTACCAAAATCGAAACAAAATTGATCACTTAAGTGATAATCCGGCCAAATTACTGACGTGGCAATTTTCTGGCGAGATGAGTGCAAAATGGCGTCATTTTATACGCTGACATGGCTAAAAAATGCAAAAATAACGTCGTTTTGTTTCTACGTGGTAAATAATTAATATAAAAAATAGTTAAATTAAATTTAAAACCAAATTTATTTAAAAAATTAAAAAACTAAAACTTTAAAAACTTTAAAAGGGGGGGCGGCGAAGGAGGCGGCTAAGGGCGGCCTCGTCGCCGCCGCCTCCCCGCTGTCGCTAGGAAGGGCTAACAACGGAGGGAGGAGGGTTGGTCGATGTCGCCAGCCCCTGGCCGACTTGTGGCAAGGGCCCACAAGCCCTCATCGGATCTAGGCGAGGGCTCACGGGCTCTTGCCGTTAGTCCCTAGCCATGGCTAGGCGACCTCGGCCAACGCTCCCCCTAGCGTCGCCGGCTCTTCTCGGCGATGACGGGGAGGCGGCAAGGGCTCACGGGCTCTTGCCCGGTCGGCCAAGGGTCGGCGACCCCAGCCGACCCTCCCTCCTCCGTCACTAGCCCTTCCCAATGGCGGCGGCGAGGGCCTTCGCCCCCCCTTTTTAAATATTTTAAATAAATTTAATTTAATTAATTTTTATATTAATTATTTATCACATCGAGAGACAAAACGACATCGTATTTATATTTTTCTAGCCACGTTAATATGCAAAATGACATTGTTTTGCACTCACCTCGCTAGAAAATTTCCATGTTGGCAATTTGGCCGGATTTTAGCCGGACTAACAATTAAGTGATTCATTTTGCTCCGATTTTGGCATTTAAGTGTATATTTCGAAACTTTTGGTACTTAAATGTCCCTCGGTGCCAAATTTTGGCACTTGGGCTGTACTTTAGTCAATTTTTTTAATATATATTTTTGCTAATCATCTCAATAATAGTAATAGTATATCCTCAAGGAATCATAACAAATTGATAATCTTGCTATTTTGAGTCTAGTGTTATCATAAGGACATCAAAAAATCATTAATTTATGGGTTAATACCCTAAAAAATCTCAAACCAGTACACGTGTGACAAATTTATTCCAAACTAATTTTATTTTTTTTGGTGATCGAGGATCCGCTGGAGCCTTACGCCGATTTGGGGTCTCACCCCAAACTAATTTTTTAACCATGAAAAATCCAAAACTGATATACCTATAACAAATTTATCCTAAACTAATTTATTTGACTATAAATCGGTATATTTGTGAAAAATATGCCATCCGTTAAATTGGATTAATATCAAAAAAAATTTCAAAAATTGTATAACTATGACAAATAGAGAGTAAAATCCAAAACTAGTATACTAGTCAACCGTCACATGTCATTTAACTTAGTAATTTAACATGAAAATTTAATGGAAACTAAAAGGGGATAAATTTGTCACGAGTATACTAGTTTGGCGTAAATTTATCAAAAATGTATTAGTTTGGAGTTTTTGGTGGTAAAAAAATTAGTTTGAGATAAATTTGTTACAAGTATATTAGTTTGGGGTTTTTCAAGGTATTGACCCTTAATTTATCTATAGATACTCATGCTTATTAAAATCTAAATATTGTTCAAATATATAAAATTTTCTAGCTTTTGTGTTTTATGTTTTCTTGATTAAATTTAGTTAAATATGTGTTTATAAGCTCTACACTTAATGTTTCTAAAAATAAATTTAGTTAAAAAATTTATTCTCATAACAAAATTCTATAATTAATTGTAGAGCTTGAAAACACATTGCTTTAACAAAGTAAACATGAAACACAAAAGCTAGAAAATCTATGTCTAAAAATGAGGAGCAAGATTTAGATTTTGTACTTGTACAAGTACCTATAGATAAGTTGATATCGTTTTTCAATACCTTTATGAAAACACTTGCACATAAATAGCAGGAATATCAACATCATACAATTATAAAATCTAGTTTTATTATTGTATTATAAAGATCATAAGCTACAAAATACTTAAATGAAACTATGATATCTACAATGACTAAAGAGGTACAATGGTAATAAAAAGATAGCATTTTTTTTTTTATTGATTTAGCAAATCGATTAAACTAAAGATATTAAGAATTATGGGTGATTATGAAAACTTGCAAATAGTATCAAAGGATGATTTTACTTTAGTTGAGAGATTAGATTGAATAAACTGAAAGTGCATGGACTAAATTGCAATTTAGCAATAGTTTAGGGACTAAATTGCGTATTTTGTAATAACTTAAGGATTTTTGGTGACTTTACTCCTTATTTTATCAAACAAAAGAATTACATTGAATTTTTATGAATAATTCAAAGATGACATTGCAAATTAATTTAAAATTTTAGTGATCATTTTCCCGAAATGCAAGTAAACACGTGAACCATTAAAAGTAAGGCTTTGATTTGGTAACTCTTGCAAGGATAAAGATTAATACGGTGGGCGCACTTATCGATTTAACATTTGCTATTATGCAGAACAATCAGAACAATAAAATCCAAACCATAAATTAATACATTCTATTTCTTTTTTTTCTTTTTTTTTGTTGATCCTACTCTAATCTTATTCTAACACTCAGTCTGAGACTTTTGCCCTAGCCTCCTTGCATGGCGTGGGAGTTGAAACCCACTCCTGAAATGAAATCGTCCCCACCCTAATCCCCTTGAGAAGGTGGTGATCTGAACCCTCAACCTCCCCCTTCCAAGTTGAAAGGGTAGTCACTGGTATACATTTTATTTCTAATGTTTTACCAAACTACATTATTTTTAAATTAATTCATATTCTGATTCCTTATAATTCACTCCAACTTTTATTTCATACACCTTACTTCCTTCGTATACGACAAGCCGGAGGCTATTAGTAAAAATTGCAAACAATCATTACCAATCGATGCCATAGAAGATTTCAATTACTATTTCTTTTCTTTTCTCTTTTTTCAGTTTTTCCTAAATATGGAACCCCACTTGGGCTTTGCAATAATACCCCCAGCTCATTAGCATCATTTTCAGTAGTCCAAACCGTGTCGTTTTGTCCCCTAGAAATTGTAAATCAACCCCGCCAGACATGTTAAAAAGACACATAGGCACTTGTGGACGGAAAGATTAGCTGTGGCCAAAATTATGCCACTGACATAGCTCGATGCTTTTGTTTAGATGCCAAAAGATTGGTCTCAAATTGTCCATATGGCAACACTTCATACTTTTTCTTTGTTTCAGATTGAGCCCGATTATTTGCAATCGTCTTGAAAATCCGGACGTCCTAATTCCCAATGACAAGAATTATAATTATGTTTCGTGATAACGACCCCACTCGTTTCTGAACTACCGAATGTGCAGCACAGCAGAAACTATGATACATGCTAGAAAAATTAAGTCACTAATTCAGGGGTTATCCCTAGCATGAAAAGCAACAGCACAAGGTGGGTATGTCCATTGTCATCATAACTACATTGGTCATAAATTTGCCCTTTAAATTTTCAATGGACTCGATTAGGTCTATGAACTTTTATCAAATATTAAGGCCGCATTTGTTATTATTTCTTTTTTCTGTTTCTAAACAATTTTTTTTGTTTTTTTGTTCCTGGGAACAAAAAAGGAACAGAAACGCGTTTGGGTGTGTTTGGGCGCGTTTGGTAACGATTGTTGTTCGATTCGATCGAATTGATTCTTTTTGATTCTGTTCCTTAACCGATTCCTCGAGCAAAAGAACGCGTTTGATCTTGTACAAAATTTCGATTCTGAATAGAAAAAAGAAAAATGCGTTTGAATCGTATAAAATTTCTATTCCAATTCTTTTTTTAATTCCTTTTTAGATAAATATAAATTTGATATCGAATACTCATAAACCCCTCATTGATTAATTATATTTATACTAAGTAATAAAAAGATTAACTAATCAATTTTTATTAAATAGTTAATAATAAACTATAGTATAAATTATACTAATATACCTAAAATATGTAATAAATATAAATACTAAATTATAAAGAAAAATTAAATATGTATTCTACATATAGCAAATATATATTTTAGAATGGGAGGAAATTAAAATAAAATATAGAAATAAAAATAAAAACGAAAATTGTTGTTATTTTAATTTTTTTCTTATTAGAATTTCAATATTATTTATATTTAAATAAGATTTTTTTTTTTATCATGGTGATTTCTTATTTTCAATAAATATTTACATTTCTATGATTAAATATCTAATCCATTTTGAATTTAATATGGATGGATGTTAATTTTAATTTAACCAAGATTCTTCTCTCTCTCTCTCGCTCGCTCTATATATATATTCCCTTCTCCAAAACCGAACACCCAACGTTTAAAAGAATAAGTCTTCAAACCAACATGACTCTTTGAAACAAAAAGAAGACTTTAATGAGAAACTCATCACTACAATTTATCCATAAATGAATACGAAAGTAACTTAGTCCATTGTTCAACTTTGAAATATTGGCTTTGATAAGTCAATAATTAATAACAATATTACAAAAGTCGAAAACATAAAGTTATGGAATCTCGGCATATTGTAATCCCTTGCCATTTGATTTGCGATACTTTTCCGAAGTATGTTTATCTCCATTGCTTGCTCATTTGATGTATCATCCACAACCTCCTCTTCTCTAGTTCCAAATGGTATCTCTTGGAGAAGTAGTAAGCGTGGCTTCAAAGTGGCTTCAAACTCTTGCAGCCTTTTGATTTGCGATACTTTTCCGATACTTTTCCGAAGTATGTTTATCTCCATTGCTTGCTCATTTGATGTATCATCCACAACCTCCTCTTCTCTAGTTCCAAATGGTATCTCTTGGAGAAGTAGTAAGCGTGGCTTCAAAGTGGCTTCAAACTCTTGCAGCCTTTTCGTAAAAGATCCCAATAGAAGAAAAGAATTTCAGGCGGGGCGGATAATCCAAATAACCATGTTAACTTCAGAAAAAAATGCAAAAAAATAAGAACTTGGTGAGAAATTATCAGTAGAGTATGAACTAGTACAATTTTTCTCTCCTCCTCAGTTTGTTTTTCCTAGTTCAAGAACTCTATATGCCATTCACAGCATTGACAAACAGAAAACCAAGCAGAAATCGCGAGCTCGGAGCTATATCATTCACATATTGGACCATAACAGCACTCTCTCCATGCCTTTCATCCTTAAAAAAAGGTATGAGGAAGGGACATTAATTAGCCAACACTTTAAATTGATGAAAACAGCAGCTATTTCCATAACTTACACAAAAAAAAAAGGTATGAACATGCAGTTAAGCCCTCGAAGAAATTATCAGAGAGGCCAGCCTTCATCTCAACAATACCCCAACAGCTCTGACTACACTCTATAGTCTAAAACATCAAATCCCCCATGAGGCTAGAGTGAGGTTCAGCCATGACTACCAAATCCCGAACAACCCCACAAAAACTTTTGATGCCCGGACGGCCCGGACGCCTCCGGGATTACCATTTAATATTTATGAGTTCGGTTCCTCTTCGCCCGTCAATAACAAACGCTTTTTGCAAGTGACTTCACATATCACCACAAATGCCGTTAATATGAGTGGTCTTATGCGTTCAAGGCAAAAGTGAAAGATAGAGATGATTCCCAATGTGTATGTGAAAAAGTGCGAGGTGAACGTGAAAGGTTTATGGCGGAGTCCAGCTAATATGACCGGTCGCTTTCACAAATGTGAGATAAATGTTTTCACAAAAGCCCAAATCAATAACCAAGACATTGTCATGTTTTCACGATGCCGGTCATATTAGCAATGCGTCTCGATTACGAGTCCACCCATCCTACGATCCAGAAAAGTTCTAATCAAGGAAGTAAATACTGTCTACAATTCTTCTATCCGAGACAGACGAATTGCTCAAAGAAAACTAAGAGCATCATCAAATAAACATGCAAGAGCCATCTAAGTAATCGTTTCAATCTCTTCCCCGTCACCGAAACTGACATCTTGAACACATATAATCCAACAATCTACAAAAATTTCTGCAACAATCACGGATGAATTAAAATAACAAAACGCACGACGAGGGTAAAGACCAGAAAACTTGAGCTATTTCTAGCTAAACCTAGAATATAGTGACCCACCAAATGCAGCATCACACATTCATTACGCGCATTCCGTAATTACACCGATAGAAGCCAAGAAAAATCAGAAAAATCCCTAACACATCACGCCGCTCCGACACGACCAGGTTCACCGGCATGAATAGAAAAAGCTCAAGCGAAGGGGACCAAAAAAAGAGAGAAAGAGAGAGAACAAGAAATCGGACGAATTATTCACCGCCACCGCCAAAATCTGCCGATCACGAATTAACGAGGAGAATCGCAAAGACTCTGCTCTTCCGCCTCCGATAATACCTAACTCTGGCATGAGAAGGGAGGGGCAAAAAAGGCAGAGAAACGGATCGGAAACCGAAAGCCGGGCTCCCGCCCCGCGAATCCGCCGCCGGTCAAAACGAATGCGCAATTGCGCGCGACTCCTCGGCCAGATCGGCGCCGGCGCTCGCCGATCGGGCTCGGGGTCGCTCGCCGAGCGACTCCTCGGCGGATCGGCGCTCGCGCCCGCCGACCGGAGCTCGGTGGCGCTCCCGCTAACCATTGCGGAGCGACGAACGACGGTGAGGAATATGCAAACCGTCACCTAGATCACCCGACAATGACGCTACCCGTGAGTGAAGGGAACTCACCTTGAACGAGCAGCTTCAACGATGAAGAAGGGTCGCCGTCGCGTTGTTGTGGAGAGAACGAACCAGAGACAACGTGGAGCAAAAGAGAAGAAAAAGAAAGGGCTCGTTCGCACAGAGAGAACGTGGAGCAGGAGAGCATACGCTGAGGAGAGAGAGAGAGAGCCACTTTTGTGATTCTTTTTTCTGATTCAGAATCAAGAATCACATTTTTTCTGATTCTAAATTCTTGTCCAAAACTGATTCTGGGAACAAATTTGTTCCCGGGAACAAATTTTTTACCAAACATGATTCTCGGCGGTAAACCGATTCTAACGAATCGGAATTTGGCCACTGTTTGGATGGTTACCAAACAGGCCTTTTTGTTCCAAAATTGTTTTTTTCCTTAAACACATCTAGAACAGAAATAAGAAACAAAAAAAAGTTATTTTTTGTTTCTGGAACAAAATTTAGAAACACTTTTATTTTCTTATTCTTTTTTCTTTCTTTTTTCTTTGGCCGGCCTCGGCTAGGGCTGGCGACCGGCCATCGAGAGCCGGCAACCAGCCGTCGAGGGCCGGCGACCTCGCCGGAGCCTCATCGGCCCCTGGCGAAGCTCGGCCTTGCCTTGAGCTCCCCCCCAAGGTGAGGCTAGCTCGCACGGGCCGGGCGAGCTCGAGCCTCGCCGACGCCCGCTCGCCTAGCCAAGGCGAGGCGAGCCTCACCCGGCCACGGCGACGCTCGACCTTCTTGGGCCGGCGAGCCTCGGGGCTGGGCGAGGCCGCCGGCCAAAAGAAAAAAAAAGAAAAATAAATAAGAAAATAAGAAAGAAAATAGAAAAAATAAAATAAAAATATTAAAAAATGAAAAGAAATAAAAAAATTATACAAATTTACCAAACGTGTTTATTTCTTTTTTATATTTCTGGACAGTTTACCAAACGCGTTTTTTTGTTTAAAATTGTTCTTGGAATAAACACTTTTTTCTATTTTTGTTTCCCGAAACAATTTTTAAACATAAACATTACTAAACGCACCCTAAATGTCGGCCTTTTGTCAAGTTGCTTTCACAAATTTGGCAAAATATTTACCAATCTATTGAAACTAAAGTCGGATGGAACAAATTAATTCCCCATTGCCATTGAGCTCGGCAACTCCTCCAGGGCCGTGGAACGCTCAGCCTCAACACTCAAGTCTAACAGCCACGGAGGAGCAGTTGCCTTCATATCTAGAGGAGAAGCTCGAAGCGACAAAACCTTGATCCAAGGTCACGATGATCACTAGTTTTGCAATAGAAAGGTACTGGTTGGATCCGCAATTTTCATACAAATTGTAAGTTTTCTTATGAATGCTAAAGATTAACATGAGATCCTAAGATAGAAATTCGCAGGTATTAGTCTTACTAGGCCATTTGGGCTTTAGACTATAAGTCATCAGGAGAACATACGACATGATAATAAATTATCATGCATTTCGAATAAGGAAAGCATCAACCATCGTTTCAAGCACAAAAACTGAACTGAATCAATAAATTATCACTCCTAGCAAATCATGTAATATAAAGGTTCAAGTGAATGTTCAAATTTGTAATCTAAAGGCAGTCTCTACAAAACAAACCACAATCCCACCCCCCCGGAAAATTCACATAAACCCAGTAACCTGAAGTCGACATGACTTTACAGCAATCAAGAGAAAGGCAGATGCCTGCACAGCGATAATCAACAGAGCTCAGAACACAGCCCCTGAATCTGAGAAGCGGTTGGATTCTGCAACGTGTATGTGCTGGATTTGCCATTGGTCGAGCACGTCAAGTTCAGCTGGCTTCCTAACTGCGTGGACTGCAGTTAAAAGCAAGCAACACAGGTCAAGGGGGTTATGCAGTTCTCGAAAGAGATGGTCGGAGAGAAATGAGACTGGTCTGACACAATAATTACAAAGTCTTCATGTGCAAAGGACATGGGTTTAACGCTCGGCGCCACAAACAATAGAGATCAGCAACCTCATTGTTTGCAATACAAATGAAAGTAAAGTTCAAGCAACAGAAAATTTGTATGTTACAGATGTACACCGTGCATAGTTTTTATATTATCTGCGAGAGATGTCATCAAGTGACTGTGAGACCTTCATAAACTCAAATTTGATTTGGTTTGCTTTATGATAATTATAATCATGAATTTCACATTAAGGTTCTTTTTACAATGGGCTATAGTATGAAAATTGTGAATTGCCACCCATGGTTGCGCATAAATCACCTGGGCATTTTCTAGTCCATATGAAAGGTTGTCCAGTCTCAAATGAATGCTCTAAGATATTGCAAGTGAACAGAATACTGAAAAGTGTAAGATGAATGGAGAGATTCCTTACTGAGCAGTATGCCGGATTTGAATTGCAGCTCCATCTTGAAGTTGGGACACAAGACAAATAATGGCACCAAGAGCAATGATCATTTGCATCAAAACCCCGGAGCAGCAAAACCAGAGCAACAGTAAACCTATTAAAAAAGCATAGATTTCAAATTGGAACCCCTGCAAGTATATTATAGTCCAAGTACTGGTGCATAATGAAAGCACCAACTACCTGAAAAAGGAAAGAAACACTATAATGGAAATGGAATGAGGAAGTGATAAACAAAAATGTTCAAGAAACAATGTTTTAGAAGCATAACTGGTGGGTAGGGGGACTGCCATTACTTCGTTAAGCTTTCATCATTAAGCTATGCAGAGTTCCAACATCTACTTGCATAAACTCAGCACAAGATCATATGTTGCATTGGTTTAAGCAATTACTTCCCAATTAACCCAGAAAATAAGCTATCTATCGGCTAATGCCTGGGAAATAGATATTTGGCAGCTTTCTTTGTCTCAAGATCATCGAAAGTTCATCAAAGTCAGCATGTTTGGAAATTCTAAGAATCCTGTCTCTCCCTTGATTGTTAAGAACATATGCACTGAGTACTTACCCAACAATGAAGATGATAAGAGAGGAAATCCACAAGATGCACTGATACTTCTTGAATTTGGAACTAACCGAAGTCGTCAAATATTCAGGGGGAGCATATCTTTGGCTAACCCATCCAAACTGGGGCCGGATCAGAAAGACAAATCCCAGAAAAAACCCGGAAAGAAATCCTCCAATATGGGCAAAGTTGTCCACATGAGGAAGTATCCCAACAGCCAAATTCAGCACAATGATAGACAAGAGGGTCACAAATGCTGCAACCTGGGAAAAATCAGTACGTGTTAAAAGAAACAGAGAATTTGATGGATAGTAATTGACGGGTTGTGAAAAAGTATGCATAATGATGCCATACCTTGTTGGTGTAAATGCTCCAATTAATAATGAGTTCAGAGAGCATTCCACCTAGTAATCCAAATAGTGCACCAGAAGCACCAACGGAAATGTTTGACTGAAGGAAAAGAGCTGATAACAAACTTCCACCTATTCCTGAGATTATGTATAGCAAACCAATTCGCACTGCAAGAAAAGCTATAAGTTAATGGAAGCCACATAGATTAACGTAGCTTATCTGACAGTTCCACAGATCTTAGTAGCATGAATGAAGATACTCCATGGATGCAGTGATTTACAAAATAATTGTCTCCAATAAACTGCCTTTGAATCCGAACCATGTTGAAGTTGCATAATGAGGATGATGCAAAGGCCATGTTTCTTTAGAATTTAATTTGCAAAATGAACATGAAAGACAGACTCTGCAGATTTAAGCATCACCGATGATGGCATTTAAACTACCAATACAAAAATCTAGAAAAAAATGTAACTGATAGAACTTAAACAGGTATAAGAAGGAGGGGTAGATCAGCAATGTTCTGTTAATATTGGCCCATAAGAGAATTTAGGCATCATGGTATAGGGAGCTAATAATACATGAGTCTACAAAAATAATAAATGCAAAAGCATATTAGGCTAAAACAAAACTAACATCATGGCGAGCATGTTGATTAGGTAAGAAAGAAGAAAACCTCAATTACATCCTAAGGCTGAAATCTTCCTTTTTAGGGTTACTGGCACATGAAAAATGTGTACATCATGATATAGAGCAGCAGTGGTAGCACCAAGAGCATTGAATTTCACAAGCAAACTAAAAGATTAAGGTGCATGGACCATCGGAAAAGAAACAAGTTCTGTTATCCACTCCCCAGTGAGCATTTGGAAACATCTGAACAGATCAAAATCGAAGCCTATCCATTCCTTGCAAATTTTTTCCTCCAGATTGTTTTCAGAAGTCACTAAGAGTAGGTAAAGAAAAACAATCATTCAACGCTATCAAACAAAACTTGCCTAAAAACTATTGCTATATTGCAAATCATCAGATGTTATTAATTCCTTCACTTTTGATGCCAAATCATATCTATCTAGATGGCATCTCCAATGAATCCAATGTCTCCAACCTCCTCACATGTCCTCTCCCATGCAAGCCCCAATTCGGAAGTTCTGAGTCAGAACTAAAGCAAACTCTTAGATACTTAACAATTGTACAGACATTCAAATGTATGTTCACCATCATGAGATTCATGACAATAATGGGAAGCTTTGGACAATGTAGAGATGGGAATTTTTGTTAGGGATGGCTGGTATGCAGAAAATATAAGCGTGATGAAGCAGAGGTGGGAAAAGCAGTTTTTTATACATACCAAAACCAAAGTCTTGCTCAAGCCGAATGCCAATAACTAAAAGACTCAACATATTTGCCAATAAATGGAAAACTCCTCCGTGTAACCAAATGCAGGTGACAAGGAGCCACACCTGGTGCCGGTCAACCACTTTACTTGCTTCTAGACCACCCATCTTCTGAAGCCTAAAAAGACGTAGCATAGACTTAAATTTGATAATTACCAATCATAAAGGAAATTACCCAATATAGGCACAAAAACAGCAGTCAAGTTGAATAAGAGAATCTACGCATGATTGCATATTCACAACGAAGTGTAGCGGTAGAAATATCTGTAACCTAATTCCAAAAGGAAATCACGTAATATAGGCGTAAAACAGCAGTCAAGTTGAATAAGGTCTAGCGTCTTTGACGATTGCTTTAGTAAAAATAGCTGTAATCTAATCTCAGAGCCACCGGGGGCTAAGATAGTAGCCCATCCTTCTTTTAGCTCCACCGTGAGAAATTAGCTAACTAGTACTCATGATATCGTCGACACAATCATTAATGCTAAAAACATCTCTAACTTGCTTTGGTGTAATTGCACACATTGCAGGACCACTACTCATCCAAGAGCTCAAAATCCTTCTGTCTTTGAGAAACCATTACTATACGGCTAGCACAGGCTTACAGTCCATAAACAATAATCTAATCCTTGGAAACAGAATTCCAAAAATCTGAAGACCGAACCAACACGAACAACGAACATTGTCCAGAAACCGAAAGCACCTATCTTATTTGCTTCGTTCCATGGCTCAAAACACTCAACGCACCAAAGTTCAAACAGGACAAGCCTAAACTCACTCCACCCAAAGAGGCCCAAAAAGAGGGAAGCTCAATTCTACTCACGTAGAAGAGGAAGGACCCAGGAGGGGGTTCTCCTTGAAGGGCTGGAACGAGAACCGGCCCAAGAACCTGGCGATGCAGGAGACGGAGTTCTTGGGGCAGTTGTTCACGTACATGGTGATGACGAACATCACCGTGTTGGCCACCACGAAGGTCGGCAACAGCCACGGGACCCAGCTCCTGAAATGCTTCACCTCCCGGAACACGACCGGGCTAGGAGTTGCGGCCGCCGGCGCCGGCGCCGGAGGGGTCGTCGTGGTGGGTATGTCCACCGGGTGTATCGCGTTCGCGCCCCGGCGCGAGTTGACGCGGACGTGGATCTCGGACGCGGAGGAGGAGGAGGAGAGGGGAGGCCGGGGGTCGGGCTCTCCGCGTGATACCGCCATTGGAGACGATGCGGGCGAACGGAGCTCCGATGGAGAGAGAGAGAGAGGTGTGAAATAGGAGAGAGAAAATTGCTAAGGAAGAAGAGCAAAGGAGGAGGGAGTTGGTCAACGGTTCATCAGAATTGGCTGCCGAGGTTGGACGTTGTCTGTTCTTTCTCCTTTAACTATTATTTTGAAAAAGTAATCTGCCGAATAATATGAAAGTTTTATTATCTCCAGCAGACCTATCGAGAGTTAAAGTATGCTTTGAAAATATAAATATTCGTATTCTTAGGTAGGTGATTTCGTCACAATGTTTTTTTTTTTTTTGCCTCGAATAGTGCACATGGAATATTCCCTAGCAAAACCAAATTAAATAATGAGTAATTCTTTTTTTCCGACAAAATAATAAATAACGTTAGATATACTATAATTAATTTTAAAATCAAAATATCGCTGTATCAAAGATCTTGTTAATTGGCATCGGAAATGAATAAGGGAATGTGTTGATTAGATTACGCATAACGCAGAAAAAAACAATATGGTCAAATACTGCAGGCCTTATCCCCAAGGGCACCGTTTGACAAAATTCTATCAAATTTATTCCATATTTTTCCTTTATAAAATTAAAAATTAAGAGCCTATCCATTTCAACCTTGACAACCTCCTCACAACTACCACCGTTATTTCACTTAATTTGAAAGTGTTGCAACATCAAAATATGTAGCGTCAGTAACATGAACAGAACACATTCACAACGTAACCCAAAAAGTACATAGCCATGAAATTTTACAAATTCGATTCGGATGAGGATATCGAATATCAATATATTAGTTCATGACATATATATATGCATAATTATTGCGATGTCAATCAGCAATCCGTGGGAATATTTGGGCCCCACAAAAGTAAAAACCGACACGATCCGGCAGATCCCACGCGGGTCCGGTGCTCCGACTGCGCTTGATAATGTCGGATATGTGGCGTTCCTTTCCCTCGTTTGATCGCCCACAGACAGACGAACGTGGGGGCCGCTCGCTCCATGATTGAATGAATAGTACGTTCCCCACGTTTTTTGTCCATTCTTAAGTGGAAGCGGTTTCCAGCAATTGGACCACGTGTCGTTTCCTTCTTCATTTGGATTTCGCGAGATTGACCTTGTCTCCATCGTTAGGTAAAGCGCGGCTAGGATTAGTGGCGTTTCCATTTGGGAGATGGACCGCATCGATGGTCCAACCTGCTAACGTAGGAAGACTCGATTCATCCGCCACCTAAGTTTGATTATAAGATAATCTTCCCTTTGTTTCCATCCGTATCGAGATAAATCCATTTAAATTTTTTGATATATTTTAATGCAATACAAATTTAATGACCCATGACTAATTCAACTCGGCCATCTTCATATTACTAAAACATTTTTATATTTAACACAATTTATGAAAACTCATAACTAAATTGAAATAAAATTATGGAGTGAGTGAGCACGGGATTTGAGTAAATGCGAGAGAGATTGAAGATAAAGTCATAGAAATGAATTGGGTGTTAGTAAGTTGTAAACCAATTTATGACCCAATTACAATCAATTTTTGACCCATTTAACACATATATTGCGTTTAAACTTATTTATGACATATGTACTTAATATAACTAAACCCATTTGACACTTGAATGGTTAAGAATTGAGTTTATAATTCATTTTGACAGGTTTAGGAGCAGGGCACTAATTGCCCACTCTTGATCCTTTACTCAGGGAAAAAAAGGAGAGAACGCATTTAGAGCCATTATTGCCTATGTGCCGGATCGCAACTCTACGCGCATGAGGATGGACATGTTATCATACTCGTCAAATTTTATTTTATTTTTTTAATGATAAATTTGTCCTTTGTCCTTTTTTCTTTTGTGGGTCAATGGACCCTACTTCTTTGGTGATGACGGAGAGCAATTCATGATTGATGTTAAAGAATTATAAATGGTCCGGACATAAAAGCCACTAGGGCTTTAACTACATCATAAGATCAATGTATAGATACAATTATGGTACTGCAAAGTCTTGTCCACTTTAGTGTGTCAGTTTTATTAGTAAATTGACGATATGAGGTGGGAAAACATATTGACTCTCTTATTGGGAGGTGGTCATTGTCTTTAACCCTGGCAGGTCATGTATGTAAGAGATGATATCGAACAGAAATACCAAAAACAAAGGGGCTTCCAAGCCTTTTTCCATAATATACACCAGGAGTAATATTCCCGCTAGAATCGCAATCCTGTCCAAAAAGTAACACAAGAAAGCTGAAATTGATTCCACAATACATTGGGATTCTTTTCTTTACTGTTCCGAGACATGGGGATATAGATTTAGTTATTTAAAGAGCTATGAAACACCTTATTAACCTCAAGAAATAGTTGGCTCTATGCCTTTTGACCCGTACAAGTGGCCCATTCCAGAGTAGTTTGCATACATTTAGCGAGATTTGAACAAGTGATTTGCGATTCCTAAATTATAAATTTTCTAACATGATATCAATGCGAGAAATCTAAAGTGATCCAAACCATTGCTGCTTGGATTTGAACTCCATCAACAACTTCATCGCATTGACAAGTATAACTTTGAAAGCATCCCTTTAGAATGTAAAGCTAAAGGATAAGTGCATAAAAAGTCCTAAAAACTTAAAACAGTGCCATTATGTTTCACAACTTGTCCAATTAGTGAATGAAGGAATTTTATTAACTTCGTCCAATTTAAATGACAGAAAATCCTAACATGGCATCTTTAAAGATTTTTCAAGAATGCAACACTAATGTCGCACCAACAGGTGCTAGTTATAAAAATGATTAATATAATGAAAAATCCAAAACTGATACGTCTGTGACAAATTTACCTTTAACTACCAAAAATTCTAAATTAGCACATATGTGATAAATTTACCCTAAATGATGACAAAAATTCGTAAGTTGAGATAAATTTACTTCAGACTAATTTTTTTGATGAAGACTGATATATTTATGACAAATTTACCCTCCATTAAATGTGATTAATATCACAAAAAATCATTAAACTAGTATAATTGTGACAAATATAAAATAAAATCTTAAATTAATACACTAGACAACTATTACGTGTCATTTAACTTGGGAATTTGATAGTAAAATTTAACGAAAACTAATAAAAGGTAAATTTATCATAATTATACCGGTTTGGGCTAAATTGTCAAAGGTGTATTAATTTGAGTTTTTAGCTCTGAGTAAATTTATCACAGATGTACCAGTTTGTGATTTTTCGTGATATTGGCCCTTCTAAAAAAGACCAAAAAAAAAAAAAAAACAAACAAAATATTACATATTGAAGCACGAGGACGACAACAGCACTACTTTCAGCTAGCGCTTACAATAGGAAGTTGGGTTGGGACTGCATAGGCTCATTAGACGGGCCTTGAGCGGGCTTGAGCTGACTTGCCCAGGCCTGAACTTCCTGAGACCTACCCAGGCCCGCCCAAGGGAAAACGGCCGCCCATCAAGGCACCTTTCTTTTTTATTTTTTAGTTTATAATTTTATCTTTTCAGCCAATAAAATAAAATAAAATAGAATTGGATAACAAATGATGAAAATACTTTTACGGGCGTGTATTGTTTTACTCCATTACTTTTCCTAAGATTTTAATACATTTTTTCCCTACCACAATAGAAACCCTTGAGCTTATTCTGTGCTTCTAGTTTTTACAAATAGTAAATAGTAACATAGAATTGTTAAGAATATATATTTTATAAATCTCTATCGTCCATTCTCTAACTTACGCAACACAAGCTTATAGATATAGACAAGTGTCACGGGTCGATCAATTTCGGTCGATCAAACATCGCGCGGCCTTAGGATCGGTGATCCCAAGTCAGCCTTACACACGCACACGCTCGAACACAAGAACCGAATGGGCAAGAGAGTGTATATTGCTTGTGAACGAACTGTTTACAAAGTGGGAGAGGGATCCCTATTTATACAAGAGCGGGTCGCATCTCGACCGTCGATCGTCCCTCCGATCCAACGGTTCATTTTGAATCCGTATCATCATTACAAGCTATACAACAGCTACTCAAGGCTACTCGATGGTCTCGTGCACGGCGAATCCTTGGGAAGCTCATGGGTCGCGCTCGTCGGGCCTTGGGCGGACCAAGGACGTGTGTCGAAGCAAGATCCGGTTTGCGGAGTGCATCGACACGCGATCGCCCGAACCGTCACGGCTGCTCGAACACCGTTCATGGGTCGTTCATGGGCTGCGCATGGGCCTTCTCGCTCGTTCGCTCAAGGGTCGACCGTGGGCCGTTCTCGGGTAGCCCCTTGTACGTGACACGGCCCATCACGGACGATCTTGGGTCATGCTCGTCCGTGGGCCGTGTCATTCTCCCCCACCTAATCGGCGACGCCCTCGTCGCATCCGTGGCATGGAAGGCTTCGATGTGCTTCTTGAATTGCCACGAGCCTCGGAGGGTTCCCAACTAGCTTCACTCTCGGGAAGGCCTCTCCACCGGACGAGGTATTCCTTCCTTGGTGCCCGATATTTCTTCCGTATGATCCGATTGGCCATGATGCACTCAACGTCCCGATCATAGGAGGTCTTCGCCCCAAGGGGCGCTCGTTGTGATGTGCCCCGATCCGGATCATCTTCGTCCACATGGAATGGCTTCCGGCATGCTCACGTGGAACACGGGGTGGTGCAGCCTCGAACTTGGGTGGTAAGTCCGGCTTGTACGCCACCTTCCCGATCCATTTGTATCACTCGGAAGGGGCCTTCATAGCGACGGATCGCCCTTTGTTCACATTCCGGTACCGAAGGACGAGGTGCAATTTGGCTAGCACCAAGTCCCTGACCTGAAACTCCACATGCCGTCGCTTTTTGTCGGCCCATTTCTTCGTTCGCCTTGCGGCCCTATTCAGACACACCCAGGCCAAGTCGGCCTGTTCACCCCACTCCTTAGCGAGCTTATACGCGGACGGGCTGCTCCCGCGGTAGCCCGAGGCGATTGCACTCGGTGTGAGCGGTTGCTTTGCCCGGTCACGATCTCGAACGGACTGCGGTTCGTGGACTCACTCCGCCGCAAGTTGTAGGAAAAACGGGCCACGTCGATCGGCCGTGCCCGGTTCACTTGCGTGTTGCTCACATAGTGTCGAAGATAGATTTCCAGCAATCCATTCACCTGCTCGGTCTGTCCGTCGGTTTGTGGATGCATGCTGGTAGAGAGGTTGAGGCTTGTCCCCAGTAACTTGAAGAGTTCGGTCCAAAACCGTTCGGTGAACCGAGGGTCGCGATCACTCACGATCGTGCGCGGAACGCCCCAATATTTGACGACGTGTTTGAGGAACAGCTTGGCAGCTTCCTCGGCTGGGCATTCTTTAGTTGTTGGCACGAACGTCGCATATTTGGAGAGGCGATCTACCACGACCATGAGGGTCCGACATCCTTCGGACTTGGGCAAATTCACGATGAAGTCCAGGGAGACACTCTCCCATGGACGTTCCGGGATCGGCAACGGCTCAAGGAGCCCCGCGGGGGACCGTTGCTCAATCTTGTCTTGTTGGCAGACCAGACACGTCCGCACGTATGCTTCCACATCGTCCCGCATGTGCGGCGCAATATTGATCTCCAACAAGTGCCATGGTGCGGTGGATTCCGGATGTCCCGCCCATTTAGAGTCGTGGCACTCTTTTAGGACTTCCTTCCGAAGCTTCCCATGGAGCGGCACATAGAGTCGCCGTCCTTTGGTGTAGAAGATCATCCTCGAGCCAAAATCTCCTCGTCAAGCCTTCTTGAGCGTATCGAAGGAGGGCTTAGGCCGTTTGATCATGCTTGACCCTTCCTTGATATGATCAACCCATGGGCAATCGGGTCGACTCACCGCACTAGCCAATTCGAACTTCCCGTTTAAGGCGTCGGCCACGGAATTGGACTTCCCGGGCTTATATTCCGGCGCATAATCAAACTCGGCCGGAAGTCTTGCCACCGAGCTTGTTTCGGGCCGAGCTTCTTCGAGTTTGGAAGTAGCTCGTAGCCACATTGTCGGTCCTTACGACGAACCGGGATCCCAAGAGATAATGCCTCAATGTGCGGAGGCAGTGCACCACCGCGGTCATTTCCTTCTCTTGGACCGTGTATTGCTGCTCCGCATCATTCAACTTCCGAGACTCGAAAGCCACCGAATGACCTTCTTGCATCAAGACACCACCGATGGCAAAATCAGAAGCATCGGTCTCTACCTCATATGGTTTGGTGTAGTCGGGCAGAACAAGAACCGGCTCCTCGGTTATGGCCCGCTTCAGCCGCTCGAACGTCTCTTGACACCGCTCCGTCCACTCCCACGACCTTTCTTTCTTCAGCATGTCCGTGAGTGGCATGATGAGGCGCGAATATTCTCGGATGAAACGCCGATAGTAGTTCGTGAGACCGAGAAAGGATCTCGGCTCGCCACCTTGGTTGGTGACTCCCAATCAACAATGGCATGGATCTTGGCCGGATCCATCCGCACACATCCGCCCCGACGAAGTGCCCGAGGAACGGATCTCTTTTTGTGCGAAGGCACATTTTCTCGTTTCACATACAAGTCGTTCTCTCGGAGGGTCCGAAAACTCGACTCAAATGTTCAACATGCTCCTCAAGTGTCCGGCTATATATCACTATATCATCAAGATAAACTACAACGAACCGATCAAGGAACGGATGCGTACCTTGTTCATGAGTGTGCGAATGTAGGCTGGTGCGTTGGTCAAGCCGAATGGCATGACGAGGAACTCATATGATCCATAGCGGGTCACGCAGGCTGTCTTTGACTCGTCCCCCTCGGCAATCCGCACTTGATAGTATCCCGATCGAAGGTCGAGTTTGGAGAACCATCGGGCTTCTCCGAGCCGATCGAACAAGTCGGCAATAAGGGGAATCGGGTACTTATTCTTGACGGTCGCTTGTTCAATGCCCGGTAGTCGATGCACATACGGAGAGATCCGTCGTGCTTCTTTTGGAACAAGACCGGGGCCGAATGGGGCCTTGGATGGTCGAACGTATCCCGCATCCAGCAGCTCTTTGAGCTGTTTCCTCAATTCCTCTAGCTCGGGCGGGGCCATGCGATAGGGAGCCATGGCCGGTGGTCGAGCATCGGCACCGGCTCAATTCGATGGTCGACCTCTCTCCGAGGAGGCGGCTTCTTGGGCAGCTCGGGCGGCATCACATCTTGGAAGGCATTGAGGACTCGGGTTACTTCTTTCGGTGCGGCCTTCCTTCGTGCCCTCCTCCTTCAATGCCGCCAAGAAGGTCACCTCGCCTTTCTTCACCCTTTGGATAGCCGCATGGCCGATAGCATCTTCCGATCGCGTCCCGATTCGCGGTAGATCGGGACCATGCATTGGCACCGCTTATCAAAGATACATATGCGAGTCCGCAAAGGGCATGACACCCGCATTGATCCGGTGAGGAATCCCAAGCCAAGCACGAAGTCATAGTCGTCAAGGGGAATTACCTCGATATCTTCCTTGCTGGTCCAAGGACCAAGGTGGAACTCCACGCCCCTGGCCATGCCGCTGGTCGGGACTTCTCTGGAATTCACCGTCTTGAGCCAGCCAGACTCATTTGCCTCGACCGGAAGACGCAGCTTCTTCGCGGCCTCTTTGGATATGAACAGATCGGACGCCCCGGTATCCACAAGTGCGCTCATCGTGGTACCTCCGATCTTCACGTCTACGAACATCATTCCTTTCGATTCTTTGGCCTTTTTGGCCTTGATCGTTCCAAGGATCCGCAACGATCCCAACCGCGCCTCCTCCCGCGGCTTGTTCTCCTTGCACGGCCGCCGCTTTCCTCTCTTCGGGCAATCCCGAGCCATATGGGGACCGTCACAAAAGAAGCACTTGTATGTGCGTACCTTGCGTTGGTATCCTCCATGGTGGACTCGGGTTGATTCCTATGAGGGGTTGGAGGCGGTCCGCCAAAGATTCGGTCGAGGGAACCGGCCTCGATCTCCCCACCGATGGCCTTTTCTCTCGGTCGGGGATCGGGCTTGGTGGCTGTTGCCGACCTGTATTCGACAAGGGACTCGGCCACGGTAGTGGCTGTGGTGAGGTCCGTTGCATTGCACCGTTTGAGTTCCTGCTTGACCCAAGGTTTGAGTCCGCCCATGAACTGGTGGAACGCCTCCGTCTCAGTCATGGACGGGATCTGGAGCAGCAGCTCCGAGAACCGCTTCACATAGTCACGAACTCCGCCCTTTTGCTCTAGGCGCTTGAGTTCCCCTCGGGCTTCTTCCTCCGCATAAGCGGGATAGTAGGTCCGTCGAAACTCCTCGACGAACCGAGCCCATGTTACGATAGGATCACCATTCCTACCGTCCGACCGACGCGTCTCCACCACGGCGGCGCATCATCGATAAATACATGGCTGCCGTGTTTACCCTGGATCACGTCGTCGGTTGTTCCCATGGTCCGGAAGTATCGTTCCATGTACCACGTGAAGTTGTCCACGTCCTTTGCCACCCGGAGCCCTTGAACTCCTTTGGTTTGGGAGCATCGGCACGGGGCGCACGGTGATCACCCCGTTCACGCGTCTTGCTTCAAGCTCCACGAGCTTGCCCTTCATTTCCGTCATTTCCGCTCGCATGGCCGCCATCTCGGCCTCCCCGGTCTCATCCCGTTCTTTGCAGCCGGTGCATGAAGGATCCTTGCACCTCGACACGGAGCTCTCCCATGCCGGCTTGGAGTTCTTGCACTTCGGCCAAGAACTCCTCCCTACCAGCTTCCGCTCCTTCGACGGCCTAGTGCAAGTCGTCCATCAACGCCTGAACATCCGTCACGGTCTCCTCTAGAGCCGTCAAACGGTTGTCCGGTCTCCCTTCGAAGAACACGAGGCGGCACGGGCCTTCTTTGACCGGGTAGCCCTCTCGGTTGGGCGTCCACGATCTTCACGTTCATCACCTTGAACGACCAGGAACATCAGCGCGAGAGTCGCCCATTGCGTTTGGAATGTTGGCTCGATACCACTTGTCACGGTCGATCAATTTCGGTCGATCAAACACCGCGCGGCCTTAGGATCGGTGATCCCAAGTCGCCTTACACACGCACACGCTCGAACACAAGAACCGAATGGGCAAGAGAGTGTATATTGCTTGTGAACGAACTGTTTACAAAGTGGGAGAGGGATCCCTATTTATACAAGAGCGGGTCGCATCTCGACCGTCGATCGTCCCTCCGATCCAACGGTTCATTTTGAATCCGTATCATCATTACAAGCTATACAACAGGCTACTCGAAGGCTACTCGATGGTCTCGCACGGCGAGATCCTTGGGAAGCTCATGGGTCGCGCTCGTCGGGCCTTGGGCGGACCAGGGCGTGTGTCGAAGCAAGATCCGGTTTGCGGAGTCCTGTCGACACGCGATCAGCCGAACCGTCACGGGCTGCTCGAACACCGTTCATGGGTCGTTCATGGGCTGCGCATGGGCCTTCTCGCTCGTTCTGCTCAAGGGTAAACCGTGGGCTGTTCTCGGGTAGCCCCTTGTACGTGACACGGCCCATCACGGACGATCTTGGGTCATGCTCTGTCCGTGGGCCGTGTCACAAGGCACAAGGTAACAAGAGCAACAATTAGTCCAACTATACCAAATATCAAAATCCTATCTATCTTGTCCGGTATTCACAAAATCTAAATACATCTAGATAAAATAATCTCAAATGGGATATAATCTGGATATGTCCTAACATTACATGCCAAGCTGCCGCAAGAATCACCGCCACGTCATCATCGGCCAGCCAATTGTGTTATCTAAATGGAGCTTCCTCTTTCAGCATCTCCACTTTCGCCTTATTTTATTCTATCCCTATCCTTGTTCCGATAATCAAAAGCAGCTAAAAGTTTCTTGGCCTAGAATAGTTCTCGTGGCCCGTACAATCTTTGTTGCAATTCGTATCTAACGTAACCTCAAACTCGTTATAGTCGAAATACCTCAACAAGGAAGACTCATTGTCCAGGAGATCATCACCAAAGTCAGCCGGGAATGCTGAACTGTCTAGGCAGTCCAATGACAAACCTCCGACGGCATTTGCCCCGTTCGAAGTCGAATCATCGGAAACGTTATTTGCAGTATTGAAGTTGACCGCCACAGCTGGATCAGTCACGATCTGTGGTTGTCCAGGGGCCGAGGAAATAAAGGGTATCCGTGGAGGCCAAGCTCCCGAATCGATGGGAACTTCAGGATGACTGTAGTTGACTGCGCCATGGTTGGCCGCCTGCTGTTGCTGCTCCTGAGTCTCCCAAAAGTCGAACATGTCCAGAGGCATGGCATTAACTACCGTGTCATCAGGATCGTCGGCGTGTTCGAAACAAGTTGTGCCTTTCTTCGCTGCCTGCGGCTGTTGCTGCCTCTGATCAGGCACGGGAATGCCGCCGCTCACGCTCGGAAGCTTGGCAATAGGAGCCTGGCCCAAGGGCGCGAGTGGCGTGCCATCATTCGGTCCGGGAACAGGAGATATACTTTCGGTGCAGAAGTCAAGATTGCCCGGATCTTTGTGTGGAGCTTTGCGTGCACCCTCGGTTAAAGCCACGCTCTTGCTCTTCTTCTGGTCAGTCTCGCTGCCCTCCTCTTTGCGTTTGTCCGATTTCGACTTTCTCCTATTCAAGTGTATCTTGCATATCACATAGCCATCAAGCTGCACAAAGACGCATCACTCGATAAGGAAACAGTTTTATTACCACGCAAAGCGAAGTGACATTCGAATTTTAGGAGTTTCCAATGCTACGCTTATCGAACTAGTCGGTTCAGGTTGCAGAATGTGAGGGTCCTGACCTGCATGTCATTCTCGCTCTTCGTTCTAATAGGATCGTCGTCGTCGTCGTAATCGGCATCCTTGGCTGCGAACTCGTGCATGATCCAACCAGTCTTGACGCCGGTTTGAGGCTTGCCGTGGTAATAAACGAGCGACCTCTTCCAGCCGATGACTTGCCCGTCATGAACGATTTCCTCGTTAGAGCCGGTGGCCTTCCAAAATCCGCCTCCGGCCTCTCTATTGGGTCGCTTCCCGTTCTTGTACTTCCGGTCTCTCGTCGTGAAGAAATACCACTCTTTCTCTCTGACTCCACACCCGTTCAGCCCTGCGCGTTGCCAAGAACGAGAAAGGATAATATAGAATTTCAGAAGCAGCTACAAAGCCATGCACCAGAGCAAACTGACCTTGTAAAGTACACGAGAGAACGAGCATATCATCGTTATAAAACAAACTATAAAGATGAAGACGCTGACCGGAGAGTTGTTGAGGGGTGTGCTTGTAGACGTTGAGGTCCACGAGGGGAAGGAGAGGCGGGAGAGGCTGGCCGGAGAGCTTCCGGTGCAAGTGGCGGATGAGCTCATGGTCGTGGGGTTAAAACGCCATTCCCGGCGGAGGTCGGTTTGCGGACGAGGCGTGAGGCATCGGCCTCTCGCACCCGCATCCGCAGCCGCAGCTCTCTCTTCTTTCCGGCGTCTCCATTGATGTGGTTGCAACTACTTCGCTTTCGTACTTCGTTGAGGTTTCTATTTTTCAGGGTGTTTGTCTCCTCACGTACGTACGGATGGATTCCTAAATCTAGTCGGTTTAGGACTCGTACGGCTATTAGACTCCTCTACTTCTCAAGATTTTCTTTTTGTGAGGTTTAGTAATTTATTTTTTCAAATTTAGATTTGGCAGATATTTTTGTAAGGTTTGGTAATTTTTTTCTTTTAAATTTAGATTCGGTAGACATATTTGCAGAGTGAGTTAGTCCTCGTTCTCATTATTATCCGATAGTTTTTGAATGTGCAATTCAAAACGTGTAATCGATAATCAAAATTACACTAAGTGAAATTTTCAAATTAATTGTGCTATAGACTATTCTCATTAAGTGAAATTTTCAAATTAATTGCGCTATAGACTATTCTCATTTTCCATCATGCATCCGCTAAATTAAAGATGGTTTCTAGCATAGAAAAAAAAATAAAAAAATAAAAGAAGGGATGGCAAATTTCAAAGGTGGGGTATATGTTGCATATAAAAGTCCGCGATTTGTGAAATAACTGATCAAGTTGTTGAATCATCATTTATCATTTCTTTACTCTTTTCATGCCGAAAATTTGAATGAGGCTATTTTTAGTTTTTTAAAGGGTAGACACCTAATCTGAAAATTTGACCTTGTGTAGAGTATAGATTATATAGAATTGAATGCTTTTGGTATGAGCCGTCGAGACTAAAGATTAATTATGCAAAAGGAACTGGGGTTGTAAATAATATATTTATGTAGCTTGATTTTCGGGTAATTTAAAATGTAGGGTGAGTTATAATGAATAATTGCCTAACGTAAGTTTTACCAATACCAATAAGATCTCTACTCTCTAATTTAAATTCATCATTTAACCATTCCATTGGGAGATTTTAGTTTTTTTTAGATAAAAATATAAATAGTCCATAAAGTTTTATTCAGTTCAATCTGGTTTATGAATTTTAGTTCAATATGTAATATGGCCTCGAATTTTTGATACTTATTCAATATATTCAACATTATCTATTTATTAATTCAAGTTCAATAATTATAGTTTGAAGGCTAAACTAAATATGTATCAACTTTCATGTATCATTTATACCGTTTTCCCCAATTTCTTTTTTCTAGCGTCGCCTTGTTAGAGTTCGGGCCAATTCATTTATCTATTTATGGTCGGTGAATCATTTATTGACTTACTTATTTTTTTGCGGGGGGATAATCCCGGGAGAAATGATTATAAAAATGAGGAATTGAAACGACAAATTTTCCCGGCTCTGCTGCGGAAACTGTAGAGCAGCCGAGCTTATCCCTTCCTTCGCGCTCCCGCTGAGCGACGTTTCGTGTGTCTCTCCATCGCCAGATTTTCAGGTGACGGTTGGATGGGATAGGACCCGGTGCGGCTGAGCGCATTTTCGTAGGGACGGCAATGGCGACGCGTGTCCCTTCGGTCTTCGCTGTCGTTCCATCACCATCGTCATCGTCGTCACGTCAGGGTCATAAATTGAGGTCGGTGACAGCTCGCGTGATTAATCACCGAAACAATCGCTGCAGCAGCAGCAGCTCCAGTCAAATTAGGGTCTCTCCTCCCTCTACGCTTCGCTTCGCCTTGGCTTCCCCGTCGTCGGCGCCGTCATCTCCTTTTCCTTCGTCGCCGAGGAAGCGGTTCCTGACTGTTGCTGCTGTATCCATGGCCGCCGCGCCTCCGCCGACCGTGCTCGTCACCGGTGCTGGTGGTCGGACTGGTGAGGTTTTCGAGTCGCGAGAACTCCTGATTACTTCCGCTGTTTTGGGCTTCTCTGTGTGGCTTGCGGCTTGTTTTCGTATTTTGTTGTTTGATTCTTCAGAATTGACGTCATCCGATTATTTTTATTCCCTTTCGAATTTGTTATCTGATGTTCTTTATTGAGGTAGATGATGGATTAGGCCTCGAGTGCGTGCGTGCGTGCGAAAGTTAGAACAGATCTAGCGCAGGAAGAAGGAAGAAGAAGCAGAGCAACCTAATCGCGTTGTTGATGTTTGAAATTAAGTGAATTGGAGTGCAATTCGTATCGCTTTATCAATGTGGTAGGCTTCGTTCGCCATTTCGCTGTTCATACCTAGGGAAAATAGCATGTGGGGAAAAGTTTGGAGACAAACCCTTGACGAAAGTGATGGGTGATTATGTCGATGCACGATCATGAAACAGAGTACGGTGAACCGAGTAGATACTTGAGGTGAACAAGGCCACGACCGCAACTATATGTGGAGGCGATGAATCATTTTCTGTGGTCCAAGCTGCAGTCTGGTTGGTTTGATCGAATGATGGGAATGAGGACGATTGTGCAAGTTCTGGAAGCTGCTAGCTAGTAAGATCATACTAAGTGCTGTCTAATGCATTCAACTCACACTGCTAGGATTTAGGAGGTGATGTAAAAGTGCTTTGGAGTGAGTTTTGGGGAGATTCATTTGCCAACTGATGGCTTCTGGCATGAAGGCTGGAAGCCAGAAGTTGTGTTACCTAGCTTCTGGCTTCTCGTCTATGGCTTTTGGTTCAAAAAATTATTTCAAGAGAATTGCTCCTAAAGCACCTAATGAAAGTCTTAACTCAAAGTTAAGTATCTCTTTCAGCTGATTTTAGGAGGGTGCGAAATATATTCATTATGGGTATCAATTCAATGTCAAAAGAAATTGAAATACTCCTGCTTAAGCTCTGTTCCGTGGTGCTTCTTGTATTTTAATGGCTAAATCTCTAAAAGAGTATGTATGCAAGCTTGTGTACACGTGAGAGGTGCTGATTTTCTATCTCTAGCTCTCAAATTTTGCCATCTTCAGAACATTCGGTGAAGAGACAAAATTTTGAGTTTTCCTCACTTTCAATAGGTTACCTTTCTTCCTTTGTGTTTTGAGAATACCATTGTTATTTATTCTTTGAGATAATTTTGTCTGACAGGTCAAATAGTTTATAAGAAATTGAAGGAGAGGCCAGACCAGTTTGTTGCAAGAGGTCTTGTCCGAACAGAAGAGAGCAAGGGAAAAATTGGGGGAGCTGATGATGTTTATGTTGGTGATATAAGGGATGTTGGTAGTATAGTTCCCGCAATACAAGGCACTGACTTTCTTGTTATTCTCACGAGTGCCGTTCCAAAGATGAAGCCTGGGTTTGATCCCACTAAGGGTGGAAGGCCGGAGTTTTATTTTGAAGAAGGAGCTTATCCTGAGCAGGTCATTTTACATCTCTGTTTACACTGCCTAGGGATAGCGATTGTCCTTCTTCTCTCCTCTAACAAAATTGTTTGCATCTCAGGTTGATTGGCTTGGACAGAAAAATCAAATTGATGCTGGTCTCTATCTCCTGCCCTTTGGAATTGATTTTGTGATTCTGAGTTCCTTGGCATGCCTTTTGCTGATATATATGATTCTACAGCTAAAGCTGCTGGAGTAAAGCAAATAGCTTTGGTTGGTTCAATGGGCGGAACAAATCTCAATCACCCTTTGAACAGCTTGGGGAATGGAAACATTCTGGTCTGTATTCATCAATTTCCACAAAATATTTTGAAATGGTTTCTGATCTCTTCTCATTTGGTCATATTTTGTCATGGAGCTTCCATTTAATTCACTATGGTTAATTTATCTATGTTGTTTGTTTTCACTAGTCGGGCCCCACGCCGGGGGAGGGTTGGTTGGGATGCGATGTTAAGCCTTCTTCCACTACCGAAAATGTTTGCAGCAAGGCACACAATTTTTTAGTCAATTATGGTAGATGTTGGTGGACAGATTATTGAAATTTGCTTAAGATAAATTTCTATTGTCTAATACCTATTCATGCTATTGAGAAAGCAACTATGAACCTATGGTAGGGAAAAGTGTGTATCAAATGCTTAAGTTAAAATGGTTCTTCACAGAAGGACTCAGACTATTGTTTATATGTGAGTTTACCGGTTCTAAGTATCAGCTTTTGTCTTGTTTGTCTCTTGAGATGAATGTCTTCCTTTAATATCAGTTACTGGGTCATTATGTGAGTAAGGAATTGTATATCATGGCAAAATATTGACTCTTGCCATTTTACAGGTGTGGAAGAGGAAGGCTGAGCAGTATTTGGCTGATTCTGGCATTCCATACACAATAATAAGGTAGATTCGAACTTCTAAGATCTAAAATTTTTTCCCAAAAATATCACTGATCAAGTCTCTCTCACCCTGCGACCACCCCAAAAAAAAAAAAAAACAGTTCTCTCTCTCTCTCTCTTGCCCCTCTTGTGTGCATTTTTTCTAGAGATGAATGGATATTATAATCCACTTTTTGCAATACCTCAAATTGGAGAAGTTGATCTGATTTAATGTTCTAAACTGGTGATTAATTACGCATTGGTTAGTCATGAGCATCCCAGCTTCTACTGACAATCAAAATATTGGTTTAGTAAATACTATTGCTTATTGGCTGAACATAGTAGCAACTGTTGTCACTTTCATTGGACTGGAACATGCCTACTGACATCTACCTGATTCAGGGCTGGAGGCTTGCAAGACAAAGAAGGGGGTGTCCGTGAATTAATTGTGGGCAAGGATGATGAGCTTCTTCAGACACCAACAAGAACCATCACAAGGGAGGACGTTGCAGAAGTTTGCATTCAGGTGATTATTAATGCTGTTATGTATTTTGTTCTCTTAGTTTAACTTGCGAATTTAGATTTTCCAATCCAATCTTTCCCTCTTAAATAGGCGCTGCAATTTGAGGAGTCAAAATACAAGGCATTCGATCTGGCCTCGAAGCCCGAAGATTCTGGTACACCCACAAAAGATTTTAAGGCTCTGTTTGCCAGCGTGACCACTAAATTTTAACATTACAAGTGGCCCTCGGTTTTTAGCTCAATCGTTTCTCAGTTGCTGTTGCTAAGTTTGTGGAGAGGGGGAAACAAAGACAATGCAAATAACAAAAGGCGTACAAGAATTCATGTCTCCACAGAACGGTGCAAGTCTCAATTCTGTGGTAAATTTCATCTGATGTGGCCCAAGAATATGATCAAACAACAAATTGGGTATCATTTACTTGTAAAAACTGTATGCCTATTTGACTAATGTGCATCGGAAATGGTTTTCCTCCTTAAGATGATGGTCCGCTACTGATACTGGTGGTAGCGGGGGATTTAGATCAAGATTTACCTAGCAGGTGCTATATCCTTTGTGTATGCCTGACCTACCTTTGTTCGCAACTGTGTTAGAGAAACTTTTGCATGATTTATAGATCATGTAAATTGAAGCCATCTGGAATGTTGCTCATATCAGTCCCACTGTCAGCCTTTATGACCAATGGTTTAGATGATATCGACACATTGTGGCCTACGAACCATGCTACAACTTCCATGGGCTGATGGAACGAAATTTAGTCGAGTAGTACAGACCAATCTATCTGGAATGAGATTTCTATATTTGAATTTGCGTGACGTAATGTCGGTAAGAAGATTGAAATTGTAATGTTGGTAAGCAACAAGATGTCTTCCATCGCATGCTTTCAAACGGCGTTTCATAAATTCAAACCGTCTACAGTAAGGCTATTTTAACCGCACTTGTCTTCAAATTGAGATTTTGTCTTTTAGTACTTTTTTTTCGAAAGCAAATGCTAGTGGCGTCAGCTCTCCGAGGGTGCTACCGTTACATTTCTACACCAACTAAAAAGGTACTTCGTTTTTAAAATCATATATTAAAAAGCCAATTAAAAAAATCCACTTTTCAAAAAGATTGCTTTGGCTAATAATTTCTAATGATACAAATCATTGTCTTTAGTAAAATAATTTCAAGTCATTTATTTTTTTTTTGCAAAGCAAACAGAACCTAGGTATTAAAAAAATAAATCCAAATAATTTCTAATGATACAAATCATCGTCTTTAGTAAAATAACTTCAAGTCATTTATTTTTTTTGCAAAGCAAACAGAACCTAGGTATTAAAAAAATAAATCCAAATAGCTATAAACAGAAAGCTTAGTATTCTTTCAAATATAGGGGACGTTAAAATGCAAACAGAACCTAGGGTATCCAAATTGGTATTAATTTGGATACAGCAAAATAGTTCTATCGGATTGGATGTAATTCTTCGATTTGATAGCATATTATGTCGGAATTGAGAAATCGGTCTAGTGACTGACCTTTTTTTTTCGGCTTAAAAAGAATGTGAAGCCTGAGCTTTGAATGGTAAGTTGTAATCGATAGACGATCACATGTTGCATGGAAACAATCCTCTTGTTTCTCTCTTCTTCCCACTTCTTTCTTGCCATCCTATTTTTAAGTGACCTAAAACCTGCCTTTTACAGAACATAAAATCTTCCTAAAACTTTTGCGAATTCATGCTTGCGAAGAGAGAGAGAGAGAGAGCAATGCTAGGTTTGGGGATCGCCGCCAGGAGGACCTTCCAGACCGCCAGGGTTGTGCGGTTGCTTGGGTTTGTCCAAAATGGGTGGAGAGATTCTTCCACGGAGCCTCACCAACTGAAGCCCAATTGCTTTCGCTTTGATCTTCTCTCTCTCTTTCTCTTTTTTTCTTTGCATTCTAGATCAGTTCCTATTTGGTGTAACATAAAATGAACAACTAGAATCTATAACGATTCGTAAAATAACGAATCATTAGTGATAGACAAAACAAAATAAACACTATCCAAATTACAATTAACTACAATAGTAACATCATCTAAAGGCTCAATTCTAATTTCCTTACCTTTCTCATTCTTCAGCTTAAGGCAATCCCATCTATGATGCCTTCTCTTGCTTTTATTTCTTGATTTTGAAGTAAAAGAAAAGAGAAAAAAAGAAAAGAAAAGACTTTAATTCTGAAATTGTTCGAGGGAATAAAGAATTAACTTTCTTTTACTTCTTAATTCTGTTCCTAATCTATTCTTAGGAACAAAAATCTTATCACACGGATTTCTATTTTTTTACAAGAAACAAAAGAATAGAAATAGTTACTATTTGGCCAATTATTAAACTAGGCCTTAAAGAGCTATGAAATACCTTATAAGCCTTGAGAAATAGTTGAGTTTATGCCTTTTAGCTCATATCGATGGCTCATTCTATAACAATTTGCATGCATTCAATGAGATTTGACCAAGTGATTTGTAGTTTTCAAACTATTAATTTTTAGACATAACATCATTGCGAGAAATCTAAAGTCACCCAAACCGCCTGCTGCTTGGACTTGAACTCCATCAACAAACTATCGCATCGAGGATATCACTTGTTGAAGCACGTGGACAACCACAACACTACTTTCACCTAGCGCTTACAATAGGAAGTTGGGTTGGGTCTACATAGGCTCATTAGAAGGCCTTGAGTGGGCTTGAGCTGACTTGCTCAGGCTCAAACTTTCTGAGGTCCTACGTTGGCCCACCCAAGGGAAAATGGCCCGCCATTAAAGCACCTTTCTTTTTAAAAATTTTTTATTTATTTTTTCAGCCAAAAAAAAAATAAATAGAATTGGATAACAAATGATGAAAAATACCTTTAGGGGCGTGTATTTTTTTACTTCATTACTTTTCTTAGGAGTTTTATACAAGTTTTCCCTGCTATATAATAGAAACCCTTGAGCTCATTCTATGCGACTAGTGTTTGTAAATAGTAAATAGCAATATAGAATTGGTAACAAAATATATTTTATAATTCTCTTTTGACCATTCTCTAACTTATGCAACACAAGCTTATGGATAGACAAGACACCAGCTAAAAGAGCAACAGGTAGTCCAACTATACCAAATATCAAAATCCTAAATTATCTTATCCCTAATTCACAAAATCTGGATATATTTAAATAAAATAATCTCAACCAGGATATAATCCAGATATGTCCTAACATTGCATGGCCAGCTACCACGAGAACCACCGCCATGTCATCGTTGTGTTACCCAACTGCAGCTTCCCCTTTTGGCATCTCCACCTTTGTCTTATTTTATTCTATCCCTATCCATACTGGGATAATCAAAAGCAGCTAAAACTTTCTTGACCCAATACAGCTCTCATGGCCTGTACAATCTCTCGTGCAGTTCATATCTAACGTAACCTCTAAGTCATTATAGTCGAAATACCTCAGCAAGGAAGACTCATTGTCTAGGCGATCATCACCAAAGTCAGCTGGGAATGCTGAACTGTGTAGGCGGTCCAATGACAAACCTCCGACGGCATTCGCCCCGTTCAATATCGAATTGTCGGAAAGATTCTTTTCAGGATTGAAGTTGATCCCCACAGCTTGATTGGTCGCTTTCTGTAGTTGTCCAGGAGCTGAGGAAATAAAGGGCATGTGTGGAGGCCAAGCCTCCGAATCCACGGGAACTTCAGGAGGACTGTAGTTGATTGCGCCATGGTTGGCCGTCTGCTGTTGCTGCTCCCGAGTCTCGCACAAGTTGAATATGTCCAGAGGCATGGCATTAACTACCGTGTAATCAGGAGTGTCGGCGTGTTCGAAACAAATTGTGCCTTCCTTCGCTGCCTGCAGCGGTTGCTGCTTTTGATCAGGCACGGGAACGCTGCTGCACACGCTCAAAAGCTCAGCAATAGAAGCCTGGCCCCAGGGCGTGATTGGCGCGCCATCATTCAGTCCAGGAAGAGGAGATGAATTTTCGGTGTGGAAGTCTCGATTGCCAAGATCTTTGTGAGGAGCTTTCCGTCCACCCTCGGTTGGAGCCATGTTCTTCCTCTTCTTCTGGTCAGTCTCGCCGCCCTCCTCTTTGCGGTTGGCCAATTTCGACTTGCTCCTTTTCAAGTGTATCTTACATATCACATAGCCATCAAGCTGTACAAAGACGCATCAGTCCATAAGGAAAACAGTTTTATCACCGCGCAAAGCGAACTCAAGTTCGAATTTCAAAAGTTTCCGATGCTACGCTTATCAAACTAGTCGGTTCAGGTTGCAGAATGTAAGAGTCCTGACCTGCATGTCGTTCTCGCCCTTCGTTCTATTAGGATTGTCGTCGTTGTTGTAATCGGCATCCTTGGCTGTGAACTCGTGCATGATCCAACCGGTCTTGACGCCGTTCTGAGGCTTGCCGTGGTAATAAACGAGCGACCTCTTCCAGCCGATGACTTGCCCGTCATGAACGATTTCCTCGTTAGAGCCGGTGGCCTTCCAAAATCCGCCTCCGGCCTCTCTATTGGGTCGCTTCCCGTTCTTGTACTTCCGGTCTCTCGTCGTGAAGAAATACCACTCTTTCTCTTCTGACTCCACACCCGTTCAGCCCTGCGCGTTGCCAAGAACGAAAAAGGATAATATAGAATTTCAGAAGCAGCTACAAAGCCATGCACCAGAGCAAACTGACCTTGTAAAGTACACGAGAGAACGAGCATATCATCGTTATAAAACAAACTATAAAGATGAAGACGCTGACCGGAGAGTTGTTGAGGGGTGTGCTTGTAGACGTTGAGGTCCATGACGGGAAGGAGCGGCGGGAGAGGCCGGCCGGAGAGCTTCCGGTGCAAGTAGCCGATGAGCTCATGGTCATGGGGGTAAAACGCCATTCCCGGCTGTTGTCGCTTCACGGACGAGGCGTCGGGCATCGGCCTCTCGCACCCGCGTCCGCAGCTCTCTCTTCTCTCCGGCATCTCCATTGATGTGGCTGAAACTTCTTCGCTTTCGTGCTTCGTTGAGGTTTCTATTTTTCAGGGGGTTTGTCTGCTTACGTACGTACGGATGGATTCCTAAATCTAGTCGGTTTAGGACTCCGTACGGCTGTAAATTTAGATTTGGTAGATATTTGCAGGGTGAGTTAGTTATTCTCATTTATCTAGAGTTTTTGAATGTGCAATTCGATTCGTTTAATTGATAATCAAAATTATCGGAACTGGAATTTTCAAATTAATTGTGCTATAGACTTTCTTATTAGGGATAATACCTTAAAAAACCCCAAACTGGTACACTTGTAACAAATTTACCAAAAACTATTTTTTTGACCATGAAAAACCCCAAACTGGTAAACTTGTGACAAATTTACCCCGATCGATTATAAAAACTCTAAACCGGGTATATTTATGACAAATTTACCCCAAACTAATTTATTCGACTGCAAAAAATCCTAAACTGGTAAATTTGTGACAAATATACCCTATGCTAAATTGGATTAATACCACATAAAATCATAAAAATTGTAAACTGTGATAAACGGAACGTAAAATCCTAAATTGATATACTGGTTAACTGTCACGTGTCATTTAACTTAATAATTTGAGAATAAAATTTAACGAAAACTAACATAGGGTAAATTTGTCACAAGTGTACCAGTTTGGGATAAATTTGTCAAAAGTATACCAGTTTTGGGTTTTTGGTAGTCAAAAAAATAGTTTGGGGTAAATTTGTCACAAGTGTACTAGTTTTGGGTTTTTTAGGGTATTATCCCTTCTTATTATCCGTTATGCATCCTCTAAATTAAAGATGGACTAGAAAAAAAGGGAGGGATGGCAAATTTCAAAGGTGAGGTATGCGCTTGCACCGATCGAGACGTTGAATTATTATCTGTCATATTAAATATACCCTTTACTCTTTTCATGCCGAAAATTATGAATGAGGGCACTTTTTAGTTTTTAAAAGGGTAGACACCTAATATGAAATCTGACCTTGTGTAGAGTATTAATTATATAAAACTGAATGCTACTTTTACGAGCGTTGAGACGAAAAATGAATTGTGAGAGTGGCATTAGGTTTGTAAATAATATATTTATATAGCTCTATTTTTGAAGTATTTAAAATGTAGGGTGAGTTATAATGAATAATTGCTTAACATAAGTTGTAAAAAAGCCAACAAAGTCTCATCTGTCTAATTTAAATTTGTCTTATAACCATTCCATTTGGGAGATTTTACTTTTTTGGCATAATAATACAAATAGTCTCTTACATTTTAATTTGTTCAATATAATCCATAGATTTTAATTTAATGTGCAATGTAATTATTCAACTTTTAGTACATGTTCAACTTAGTTACTAAATCATATAAAAATTATTAATTCAATTTCAAGAATTATAACATAATTCGAAAACTAAATTACAGTGTATTAATAAATTGAAAATTCAGAGATCATATTGTATGTTAGGTTAAAGTTTTTGGAATATTTGCGCAATCTTCCCAAATTTTTTTCTAGAATGACCTTGTAGAGTTCGGGTCAAGTCAAATGGGCTTGGTTGCTTGTATCAATGATCAACCGACCCGATTCATTCATTATTTTTTTTTGGTCGGTGAATCATTTATTTACTTACTTATTTTGTTTTGTGGGGGGCTAATCCCGAGGGAAATGGTAATGAAAATGAGGAATTGAAACAATGAATTTTCCCGGCTCTACTGTTGGAAACTGTAGAGCAGCCGAGCTTGTCCCTTCCTTCGTGCGCCCTCTGAGCGACGTTTCGCGTCTCTCTCCATCGCGAGATTTTCAGGCGACCCGTTGCGGCTGAGCGCATTTTCGTAGGGCGGCAATGGCACGCGTGTCGCGTCGGTCTTCGCTGTCGCTCCATCACCATCACCATCACCATCGTCATCGCCGTCACGTCAGCGTCATAAATTGAGTTTGGTCAGCTCGCGTGATTAATCCCCGAAGCATTCGCAGCAGCAGCAGCAGCGCCAGTCAAATGAGGGTCTCTCCTTCGCTTCGCTTCGCCTCGGTTTCGTTGTCGCCGGCGCCTTCTCCTTCTTCGCTGGGGAAGTGGTTCCAGACTGTTGCTGCATCATCCCTGGCCGCCGTGCCCCCGCCGACCGTGCTCGTTACTGGTGCTGGTGGTCGGACTGGTGAGGTTTTCGAGTTGCGAGAACTCCTGATTACTTCCTTTGTTTTGGGCTTCTCTGTGCGGCTCGCGGCTTGTTTTCGTATTTTGTTGTTTGATTCTTCAGAATTGACGTGATCGGATGATTTCTATGCCCTTTTGAATTTGTTATCTGATGTTCTTTATTGAGGTAGATGATGGATTAAGCCTTGAGTGCGCGCGTGCGTGCGTGCGAAAGTTAGAACAGATCTAGCGCAGAAAGAAGGAAGAAGAAGCAGAGCAACCTAATCGCGTTGTTGATGTTTGAAATTAAGCGAATTGGATTGCAATTTGTATCGCTTTATCGATGTGGTAGGCTTTGATCCCCATTTCGCTGTTCATACCAAGGGAAAATAGCATGTGGGGAAAAGTTTGGAGACAAACCCCTGACGAAAGTGATGGGTGGTTATGTTGATGCACAATCATGAAACAAAGCATGGCAAACTGAGTAGACACCTGAGGTGAACACGTCCACGACTGCAACTATATGTGGAGGCGATGAATCATTGTCCGCGGTCCAAGCTGCAGTCTGGTTGGTTTGATTGAATGATAGGAATGAGGACGATTGTGCAAGTTCATTTATGTGTGAATACTTGGAAGCTGCTAGCTAGTAAGATCATACTAAGTGCTGTCTAATGCACTCAACTTGCCCTGCTAGTATTTAAGAGGTGATGTAAAAATGCTTTGGAGTGAGTTTTGGGCAGATTCGTTTGCCAACTGATGGCTTCTGGCATGAAGGCTGGAAGCCAGAAGTTGTGTTACCTAGCTTCTGGCTTCTTCTTGTGATGCGTGATGGGTTGAGTGATTCAAAAACGGATATTTTTTTTAGGGGGATTTTTGTGGTTAAGTGTATGGAGTAGTGTATACGGTAAAGAAACAAAGAGAATAAGAAAAGATAGAACGATATAAAACGATCTCCTCCCAAGGTATAAAGGCCACGCCACCAACCGAAGAAGAGGATCGAGATCAACGAAGCTCACTACCAAGGCCTAAAGCTTCCACCAGCCAAGGATAAAGGACTTCGGGATTGGAGAAGCTCACCACCAAGGCCTAAAGATTCCACCAGCCAAGGATAAAAGGCTTCTTGGCTCACCAC
Organism: Eucalyptus decipiens; assembly: GCA_014182575.1. Lineage (NCBI taxonomy): Eukaryota > Viridiplantae > Streptophyta > Magnoliopsida > Myrtales > Myrtaceae > Eucalyptus > Eucalyptus decipiens. The sequence continues at coordinate 21,070,449 of CM024609.1, read as the reverse complement.
AAAGGAGAGATCTACGCTCCAAGGATAAAGAAACCGAAAGGAGTTATCCACTCTCCAAAGGAGTTCACTCAAGTTGAGGAAATCTCACCATTCTCATTCATGAAATTCGTATATCCCATACATTGGATAGTTTCCCCTATTTATAAGAGGATTTTAGCCTTAGGAAATATTAAAAACAAACTTTAATGACCTAGGAACTGAAACGTTCGACTCTTGAGCTACATAAAAATGAAAACAGCTAGGAACGTAATAAAAAGCCTTTATCACATGAACTAAATGCCATAATAAAAAGCCTTTACTATCACGGGAACTAAATGCCATTTAATCTTCGGTCTTCCACATTCTCGAACCGTTAGCTTTCCGTGTTCTTGAACCTTTGGCTTTCCCAAAATTCGAGCTCCTCCCTTGACCAGAAAATAATCCTCCTGAAACTTCATCAATTGGTCATACAAGACATCTAAAATGGCCTCTCATTGATACCTATCGATATACCACAAAGTACCGATAAGTAATTAATATTATTCATTCAAAATGATCCATCGAAGAACATAATGCCCAACTTCTTTATTGGCTTGGATAAGCATTGATGGTTTTGAGTTGGTCGATGGAGCTACGTTGGATGCACCCGCATCATCCTCCCTGGGTTGTTTGAGATTTGTCCTCAAATCCAGAAGGTTTTCATCCTCCAAGTAAGGAGAAAGGTCTCCCACGTTGAATGTTGCCGAAACTGCAAACTCTCCCGGAAGGTCAATCTTGTAAGCATTGTCACCAATTCGCTCAATAACTTTAAAGGGGCCATCAGCTCTAGGCATGAGCTTGTTCTTTCGACGAAATGGAAATCTCTCATTCCTCAAGTGAAGCCACACAAGATCGCCTGGTTGAAATTGAGTCTTCTTGCGGTGTTGATTAGCTTTCTTCTTGTAAGATTCGTTGGCCTTTTCAATGTTGGATCGAATATGCTCATGGAGCTTCTTCATTGATTCAGCTCTTTTCTCCGTTTGGCCATCCGTTTGGGGATGACAAGCTGTGCTGAATAAGAGCCTTGTACCAAGCATTCTCCATAGAGTCCTCCAAAAGTGGCTTAAGAACTTGGAATCACGATCCGACACAATGGTCTTTGGTACTCCATGAATGCGGATAATCTCTTTGAAATATAATTCAGCAATATGAGATGCATCATTACTCTTGTGACATGGCACGAAATGAGCCATTTTAGAGAACCGATCGACGACCACCATGATAGCATCTTTTCCTCTTTGAGTTCTTGGTAGAGCCACAATGAAATCCATGCTAACATCCTCCCAGGTTGCAATGGTACCGGAAGTGGAGTATACAAACCTTGATGGAAATGGCTTTTTGATCTTTGACAAGTTGCACACCTTGAGATGATAGCATGCACATCTCCACTCATCTTTGGCCAATAAAATGCTCTTGAAGAACCTCAAGAGTTTTGTTAATACCAAAATGACCAGCCAATCCTCCACCATGCGCTTCTCGAATCAGCAATTCGCGAAAAGAACTCTTCGGCACACATAATTGATTTCCTTTAAAAAGAAACCCATCTTGCAAAGAATATATACCTTGAACTCCCTGCTTGCAATTGTTGATGATAGAGGAGAATTCCGCATCTTCAGAATATAGTTCTTTCATTGATTGAAATCCGAGAATCCTAGAGTCCAAAACCGCAAGCATAGAATATCTTCTCGATAAAGCATATGCTACAACATTAGTGTGCCCCGGTTTATATTTTGAGACGAAAAAAAAGGATTGAAGAAATTCTACCCATTTTGCATGTCTCGAATTAAGCTTGCGTTGGCCACTAATAAATTTAAGGGCCTCATGATCAGAATGAAGGACAAATTGCTTTGGCCTCAAATAATGACTCCAATGATCAAGAGCTCGGACAATGGCATAGAACTCTTTGTCATAAGTGGAATAATTCCTCTTGGAATTAGATAACTTCTCGCTGAAATATGCCAATGGTTTTTGTGCTTGCACCAGAACAGCACCAATACCAACTCCGCTTGCATCACACTCAACTTCAAATACTTTGTCAAAATCAGGAAGTGCAAGAATAGGGGACTCACAAAGTTTCTGCTTGATTACCTCAAAGGCATTTTGAGCAGCCTTTGTCCATTCAAAAACACCATTCTTCATGCATTCAGTTATAGGAGCCATGACGGTACTAAAGTTTTTGACAAAACGTCGATAGAAAGAAACAAGTCCATGAAAACTTCTTACATCAGAAATGGACTTCGGAATTGACCAAGTCTTCATAGCTTCCACCTTGGTTTGATCAACAAAGATTCCCTCTTTGGAAACCACATAACCAAGAAACACAATGCTTGGAGAGAAGAACTCACATTTCTCCATTTTAGCATATAGTTTTCGTTCTCTCAAGACATTAAAGACTTGTTTTAAATGAGAGATATGCTCCTCCTCGTTCGTGCTATAAACAAGAATATCGTCGAAATAAACAACGACAAATCGACCAATAAAAGAACAAAGAACCTCATTCATAAGTCTCATGAAGGTACTCGGAGCATTAGATAATCCGAATGGCATAACCAACCACTCATAAAGGCCTCCCTTGGTCTTGAAAGCCGTCTTCCATTCATCTCCTTCTCGCATTCTGATTTGATGATAACCACTCCGCAAATCTATCTTTGAAAACACAGAAGAACCATATAATTTGTCAAGCATATCATCAAGTCTAGGTATAGGGTACCTATACTTAATGGTGATGTTGTTGATGGCTCGACTATCAACACACATGCGATATGTACCATCCTTCTTAGGCACAAGTAGAGCCGAAACAGAACAAGGACTCATGCTTTCTCGAACATATCCTTTGAGGATAAGTTCATCGACTTGTCTTTGCAACTCCTTTGTATCCTCCGGATTACATCAATAAGCTGGCTTGTTTGGTAGCGGAGCACCGGGGATCAAATCAATTTGATGCTCAATACCTCTTATGGGAGGTAATCCCAGTGGCAAATCCTCCGGAAACACATCTGCAAATTCTTTCAACAAGCAATGCATTTTTGGATGTATGGGTCGCTCTATCTCACTCTTTTTCTCGACCACAAGCAAAGCAAATACATTCTTTTGTTTGCTAATGGCTCTCTCAACCCGTGTCTCACTCAAGAACAGATTTTCCTTACAAGTGTTTCCCTCCCCAGATTGATTATTATGTATCGAATAAGGACTCAATGGTAAAAGAGTAATGCATTTTTGTTCCTTCTGAAAAGAGTGTGTTTTTCCGACCATCATGCGTAGCATTTATATCAAATTGCCATGGTCTACCCAATAACAAGTGGCATGCCTCCATAGGAATCACATCACATACAACCTCATCTCGATAGTTCTTCCCAATCGAAAATGATATAAGAACGCGTTTGGTTACCTTGAGTTCATTCCCTTGATTGAGCCATTGGAGCTTGTATGGTTGAGGATGTTTCGTTGTTGGAAGCTTCAACTTGTCGACAAGAGTTGTTGAAGCAACATTGGTGCAGCTCCCACCATCGATGATCACCGAACACACCTTTTCGTTAATAGTGCAACGCGTGTGAAATATATTCTCCCTTTGCTCTTTATTAGGAGAAACTTCAACATGCAATGCTCTTCGGATGATCAACATCTCACCATCATCGGCTTTCTCCACAACTTCTTCTTCCCGATCAGATTTAGAAATATTTTGGTCTTCGTTGTCAGCCTCTTGAAGCGCCGAATTGATCTCCTCAATTTCTTGAAGAGTCATAACTCTTCGATTTGGACAATTTGCTTGTAAATGCCCAAAACCATGGCACTTAAAGCATTTCCTTGCATCACCTTCAAACTTCTTTTGGACTTCTTTGGAAGGCTCGCATTCTTTCCCCGCCTTTGTCTTTTGTCGACGAACTCTCGCCCTTGCTTGAGGAAGCACCCTTAAAATAGGATGTTGCCTTTGTTGAGGTTCTGGAGAAAACCTCTTGCTCTTCAATTGTTTTTCGACTTTTATGGCTAACTTGCATACGTCTTCAAAGGACCAATACGGTTGAAGTTCAACCATATCAGCAATTTCTCGATTCATGCCGCCAAGGAAACGAGCGATGGTTTGCTCAGGGAACTTCTGGAACTTCACTCCTCATTTTGAGTTGTTCAAACTCACGAATGTATTCTTCAACGCTCATCCCATGTTGTCTTAGGGAGTTCAGTTTGAGGAAGAGATCTTGCTTATAGTTGTCGGGCAAGAACCTCTTCTTCATCAACTTCTTGAGCTTTTCCCAAGACTTGATTCGGCCTTTTCCTTCCCTTGCTCGTTGATGCTTTAGATTCTCCCACCATAGAGAAGCATATTTGGTCAACTTTAGGACATCAACCTTACATTTCTTCTCATCCGAATAGGATTTGAAGTCAAAAATTCGTTCGGTTTTGTGTAGCCAATCTACAAAGTCGTTGGGATTAAGATTACCGTCAAACTTGGGAACCTCCACTTTAACGTCTCTTTCATCCTCCTTATGCCTCACTCTCCGTCTTCATCTTCGAATAGGAGATTCAGAATCACTAGAGTGCAAAATTGTTCGGTTGTCTCCAGTGGACTCGGAATCGCCATCAGAATTTTGACGAGATTCAGAATCGTCACGCCGATGCCGTTCATTGGGACGCCTTGCTGGTTGTCCTTGTCTCGCCGGATTCTCTAGAAGATTGAGGACTCGCTCCATTTGTTGTTGAAGATTTTGGATCGCACGATCTCGCCTTTCGTTGTGCGCTTGCTCTAGAGTCAAGCCTCTAGGAACTTGTTCATCCATGAGGAATTTGTAACAAAAGAAAGAAAGGAATCACTCAAATGAGTTGAACCTTGAGCTCTGATACCAATATTTTGATGCGTGATGGGTTGAGTGATTCAAGAACGGATATTTTTTTAGGGGGATTTTTGTGATTAAGTGTATGGAGTAGTGTATACGGTAAAGAAACAAAGAGAATAAGAAAAAGATGGAATGATATAAAACGATCTCCTCCCAAGGTATAAAGGCCACGCCACCAACCGAAGAAGAGGATCGAGATCAACGAAGCTCACCACCAAGGCCTAAAGCTTCCACCAGCCAAGGATAAAGGACTTTGGGATTGGAGAAGCTCACCACCAAAGCCTAAAGATTCCACCAGCCAAGGATAAAGGGCTTCTTGGCTCACCACCAAGGAGAGATCTACGCTCCAAGGATAAAGAAACCGAAAGGAGTTATCCACTCTCTAAAGGAGTTCACTCAAGTTGAGGAAATCTCACCATTCTCATTCATGAAATTCGTATATCCCATACATTGGATAGTTTCCCCTATTTATAAGAGGATTTTAGCCTTAGGAAATATTAAAAACAAACTTTAATGACCTAGGAATTGAAACGTTCGACTCTTGAGCTACATAAAAATGAAAACAGCTAGGAACGTAATAAAAAGCCTTTATCACATGAACTAAATGCCATAATAAAAAGCCTTTACTATCACGGGAACTAAATGCCATTTAATCTTCGGCCTTCCACATTCTCGAACCGTTAGCTTTCCGTGTTCTTGAACCTTTGGCTTTCCCAAAATTCGAGCTCCTCCCTTGACCAGAAAATAATCCTCCTAAAACTTCATTAATTGGTCATACAAGACATCTAAAATGGCCTCCCATTGATACCTATCGATATACCACAAAGTACCGATAAGTAATTAACATTATTCATTCAAAATGATCCATCGAAGAACATAATGCCCAACTTCTTTATTGGCTTGGATAAGCATCGATGGTTCTGAGTTGGTCGATGGAGCTACGTTGGACGCACCCGCATCATCTTGTCTATGGCTATTGGTTCAAAAAATTATTTCAAGAGAATCGCTCCTAGAGCACCTAATGAAAGTCTTAACTTAGAGTTAAATATCTCTTTCTGCTGATTTTAGGAGGATGCGAAAGATACTCATTACGATTTTCAGTTTACCCTTATTCTATTGCCATTGATTCGCTTCAACTTAGTCAATCCTAACTCTAATACCAGTTGTTGCGGAAACAAGCGATCGAACATTAAAATAGACAAAACAAAAATAAAATAAATCAGACATTAAATTTACGTGATTTGGTCAATGTGATCTAGGTTCACAGTAAGAGTAACAAAAAATTCCACTATAAATCAAGTGACACAACAGAGATTAGAACTACACTCAATTTACTCAAACACTCTCAATTTTTGTCAGCCCTCGATTGCACCTAATAATCTCACACGATATATAGCTCCATAATTTCTCATGAAATAATCTCTCAATTTCATAAAGGAATTACACAAAATCTTTCTCACTATATTTTATTTTCTTTGACACTCTCAAATTGCTTCAAGTTGCAATTCACAAGAAGTAGCCTCTTAAATGCTCTTCACAAAGGACATTTACAATAATTGGATGCAAAATATGAAACCTTCTCCAATTAGGAAATATATTCAAAATAAGAAATCTACTTAAATTAGGAATTTTTTTTTTCATACTCAAACTCGAAACATTTTTTAACAAAAATTTCTCTCTTTCGCGCTTTGTTGATGTTTCTATTTTTCAGGGGTTGGTCTGCTCACGTACAAATGATCCCTATATCTAGTGGGTTTAGGATTATCATTTCACTATGAGAACTCCTGTGCTTCTTAAGAATTTTTTTGAGAACTTTTAACTTATTTTTTTAAATTTAGATTTGGTAGATATTTGCAGGAAGAATTTGTCCTTCTCATTATTTGATTGTTTTTGAATGTGCAATCCAAAACGTGTAATTGACAAACAAGATTATCTGAACCGGAATTTTCAAATTAATTACACTAGAACAATTACATGCTCTATGTACAAGCCAAACTGAAAATGGATAATGATGGTTTCTTGGGAAAAAAAAGAGGGATAGCGAATTTCAAAAGTAGGATATGCGTTGCATATAAAAGTGAGCGATTTGTGAGGTAACTAGGGTGTGCATGGTCCGGGCGGGCGGTTCTGAACCTCAAACCGAGAACCGCCCGTTAAGGACCGGTTCCAAAAAATTGGAACCGGGATCCACCCGTTAGTTGCATGCATCCATCCGGGAATTGGTCTCTTAATAATAAAAATATCATTTTTTCGAAAGCTCCGATTTTGACGGGAAACAACTTTGGTTTTCGACCAAAATTGTTGGTTCTTCGTTGCCTGACCTATTCTTCTTCTCCTTCTCCTGCAGCCTTGCTTCTTCACGTGCTTGCTTTTTGCCTACCAATTGCTCGACGTTTTGTCAAGGTGTGCTTTGGACTTTTTAGCTTTAGCGCCTCTCCATTTGGTTTGACTGGAGATCGCGCCTCTCCAGTTGGTGCACTTTGGACTTTTTTTCCACTTTAATTAATTTTTTAATTATTTGATTTGGGTTTGTTAATTTGTAATTTATTTTTTTAATATTAAGAATTAATATTTTATTTTAATATAATCAGTTCGATCCGGGTGGGCGGGTGGACGGATCTGCCCATAGAATCGAGAATTGGACCGGTTCCCTCAAGAACCATTGGTTCCGGGCGGTTCCGGTCCGGTTCCGGGCGGTTCCGGTTCGGTTCCAGGCGGTTTGGGCGGATCCCAGTTCTTTTGCACACCCCTAGAGGTAACTAATCAGGATGTTGAACATAACAAAGTTACCCATTATTCTTTGCATGTTGAAAATTACAAATAATGATATATTAGTCTTTTAAGGGTTGTACACCAAATTTGAAAATTGACGTTGTACATAACACAAATCATATAAAACCGAATGCCTTTGATATTAGTCATTGAGATGAAACTGACTTGTCAAAATAGGTGATAGATCCATTTTTTAACTATATTTGATGGGCTAAATTATTATATGATTAGTTATATTTAATAAATGGGTCATAAATGAATTTAAGATGGTAAAAACCCAAAATAATATAGTTATTAAAAGGCTTCACAACTTGTTTAGATCTATCTCACCTCTTTCTCTTCACTCTCTCTACCTTCACTTGATCTCGTGCTTGCTCATTCCACGCTTTCACCTTAATTTAGGTATGAGTTTTCCTAAATTTGATTAAATATGAAAATGTTTAACAATATAGGTCATATAGGCACGAGTTACTAAATTTATAATGCATGAAAAAATTCAAAACAGGTTAAATGGGTCAGGTTTGGATTAAATCATTTTCAACTTGACCCACCCGTTTGACGAGTATATATGAAAGACAAAAATTATTATTTTTCTTGTTAAATAAAATATTAATAACAAATATTTATTGGGGCATCATATAAATTGAACGGGCCAAACAAAAATTGTTGGAAAAAAATCTTTTAGATTTCTTTCCTCTTTTTTTACAATTCCCTAAATAGAAATGTCATAATCGCTTTTCCTATTCCTCTGGATATATATACGTTATTTGTTTATCTTGACTTCTATGGAGTTCCTTTCTTTGCTATAGCTCAAACAAATTGTTTTTTGGACTATGCAAATGTAAAAAGCCTATTTTTTCTAGTAAATTTTTTTAATGTGGTGGATTCGCTCTTTTGTCTTTCCTTTTTTCTTTATGTAGCAGAGATAGTCATATGTAATGATAGATCACAGCCATATTATTAAAAGCTTGTAGTTAAAACTGGTTTCGCTTTTAGTGCTCGAAAATAATATTCTAAAGCTTTTGTATGTTCTCCATGGCCAACAGACCTACGCCGACTGTACTCGTCACCGGTGCTGGTGGTCAGACAGGTTCTTCTCTTTCGTTAACAACTTATATTTTTTGGTGTTTGAGTTTTGAATTCCTGATAACTTCCTCTGTTTGGGCTTTGCTGTGCGACTCGTTGCTTGTTTTTATAATTTATTATTTGATTCTTCAAAATTGACGTCACCTGATTTTCTTTATCCCTTTAAATTTATTTTCTGATTCTTTTTTTTTTTTAACTGAGGTAGACAATGGATTAGGTCGTGAGGGCGTGTGAAAGTAGAACAGATCTAGCGCAAAAGGAGGGAAACGAAGCACCAAAGCAACCTAATCCCGATGCTATTTGCAAATTAAGCGAACGGGATTGCAATTCGTATCATTTTATCAGTATGTCAGGCTTCAATTGCCATTTCTTTGATTTTACTTAGGGAAAGTAGCATTTGAGGAAAAGTTTGGAGACGCGAACCTTGACAAAAGCGGTTAGTCTCGTGAAGGAACTCTTTTTCCCTTCTCGTGAATCGGATATGGTGGGTAGGAGGAAACGTTGAGGAAAGATGCATCGTCCATCGTCAAAAACTTTTGCGGCTAGCATTTCCAGTTAGTATGGGGACAAATATCATTTGGGTGAAATATTAGAGACGTGCAACTCTAATGAATGCAAAGTGGTTTGGCAACCTGCACCGTTACACTGAGAATTCATTATAATCGATGATTATGTCCATGCGTAATCATGAACCAAATAGCGACTTGAGGTTAACAAGTCCATGATAACAACGATATGTAAAAGCGATAAGCCATTATCCGCGGAAAGGGAGCAAAAGAGTGATCAAAGCTACAGTCTGATTCGTTCTACCGAATGATTGGACAAAGGACGATTGTGCAAGTTCATTTATGTGTTAATACTTGGAAATTGCTATCTGGTAAGATCATACTAAGTGCTGTCTAATATAACTCCAGTTGCGCAGTTGCACTACTTGGATTTAAGAGGCGATTATAGAAATTCTTTTTTGCTATCAATTCAGCGTGCAAAAGAAAATGAACTAGTGCCGCTTAAGATCTTGTCTAGGGTGCGTCTTGCAATTTAATGGTTCAATTTCTAAAAGAGTATGTACACGAGCGCGTGGTCATTCACGTGAGAGGTGCTGATTTTCTCTCTCTAGTTCTCAATTTTGCCCATCTTCAGAACATTTTGAGAAGAGACTCGATGTTGAGTTTTCCTCACTTTCAAAAGGTCTCCTTTCTTCTTATGGCTTTAAGGTTATCATTGTTATTTATTCTTTGAGATATTTTTCTTTGACAGGTCAAATAGTTTATAAGAAATTGAAGGAGAGGCCAGACCAATTTGTTGCAAGAGGTCTCGTCAGATCAGAAGAGAGCAAGGAGAAAATTGGGGGAGCTGATGATGTTTATGTTGGCGATATAAGGGATGCCAGCAGTATAGTTCCTGCGATACAAGGCGCTGACTTTCTTATTATTCTCACCAGTGCTTTTCCAAAGATAAAGGCTGGTTTTGATCCCACTAAGGGTGGAAGGCCGGAGTACTATTATGAAGAAGGAGCTTATCCTGAGCAGGTCATTTTACATACTCTGTTTACACAGCCTAGGGACATCGATTGTCCTTTTTATCTGCTCTAACAAAATATTTTGCATCTCAGGTTGATTGGCTTGGACAGAAAAATCAAATTGATGCTGGTCTCTATATTGTGCCCATTGGAATTGATTTTGAGATTCTGAGTTCCCTGGCATGCCTTTTGCTGATATATATGATTTCTATCTACAGCTAAAGCTGCAGGAGTAAATCAAATAGTTTTGGTTGGTTCAATGGGTGGAACAAATCCCAATCACTTTTTGAACAGCTTGGGGAATGGAAACATTCTGGTCTGTATTCATTAATCTACGCAAAATATTTTGAAATGGTTTTTGATCTCTTCTCACTTGGGCATATTTTGTCATGGAGCTTCCATTTCATTGACCATCAGCGTGGGTAATTTTTCCGTGTTGTTTGTTTTTACTGGGAGGAGGGGAGATAGACAAATAAAGGGTGGGTGGAACAAGGGGGGGGAGGGGAGAGAGGAGAGGGTGGGGGTGAGGATGGGATGTTATTCCTTCTTCCGCTACTGGAAATGTTTGCAAAATGCAAAGCACACGAAATTTTTCAGTCAATTACGGTAGATGTTGGCTGACAGATTGTTGAAATTTACTTAAGATAAATTTATATTGGTAAGGCCTACTCATGTTATTGGGAAAGCAACTATGAGCCTATGGTAGGGAAAAGTGAATATCAAATGCTTAAGTTGAAATGGTTCTTCACAGAAGGACTCAAGACTACTATTTATTTCTGTGAGTTTCTCCGAGTGCTAAGTATCAGCTTTCATCTTGTTTGTCTGGAGATGAATGCCTTCCTTTAATATTATTTACTGGGTCAGTATATGAGTAAGGAATTGTATATCATGGCAAAATATTAACTTTTGCTATATTTTACAGGTGTGGAAGAGGAAGGCTGAGCAGTATCTGGCTGATTCTGGCGTTCCATACACAATAATAAGGTAGATTCGAACTTCTGAGATATAAAAATTTTTCCCAACAATATTACTGATTAAGTCTCTCTCTCTGCGATCCCAAAAAAAAAAGTCTCTCTCTCTCTTGCCTGCTTTCGGGTGCATATCCAGAGATGAATGGACATTATAATCCACTTTTGCAATACATCATATTTGTGGTATATTTTCTTTCTAAGCGACATGAAAACACTTTAATTGGAGAAGTTGATCTCATTTAATGTTCTAAACTGGTGATTAATTACCGATTAATTAGTCATGAGCATGCCAGCTTCTAATGAAAATCAAAGTATTGGTTTAGTAGATACCATTGCTTATTGGCTGAACATGGGAGAATTGTCCAAAAAGTCCTAAACCTATTGCAGTTTTGCCAATTCAGTCCTAAACCTTTTAATTGTGCCAATTGAGTCATACACCTTTTCACTTCTTGCCAATTAAGTCAATCCGGCCAATTTTGGCCGGAAAATGCTGACGTGGCGCTGGCGGTGCCATGTAGACTGTTGATCCGATGTGAATAATTTTTAATAATATTTTAATATTTTTAAATTTTTTTTTTTTTTATTTTTGGCCTTTTCCGGTGGCCGGCCACCGGCCACAGCCCCGGCCGGCTAGCCTCGCCCGCCACAGGTGAGGCCCGGCCGGCGACGGCGATGCGGCGAGGCGAGCCGCCCCGCCCCGGCCGCCTTGCCGCCTCGCGAGGCCGGCCTCCCCGGTGGTGGGTGAGGCCGGCGACGCCGATGCTCGGCCTCGCCCGTGGCGGGGAGGCCCCGGCGAGGCCGATGCTCGCCCATCCGGGCGAGGCCGCCCTCGCCGGGGCTGCGGCCTCGCCGTCGGCGTCGCCGGCCTCGCCGGGCGGGCGAGGCCGCCGGCCGTGGCCGGCCGTCGTCTCGTGGCCGTGGCCGGCCACCGGAAAAGGCCAAAAATAAAAATTAATAAAAAAATGAAAAAACAGAAAATAAAAAAATTCAAAAATTCAAAAAAATTTTAAAAATTTCAATATTATTAAAAATTATCCACATTAGCGCCGGCAGTCCCTACGTGGCACCGCCGGCGGCCACGTCAGCATTTTCCGGCCAAAATTGGCCGGATGGACTTAATTGGCAAGAAGTAAAAAGGTTTAGGACTCAATTGGCACAATTAAAAGATTTAGGACTGAATTGGCAAAACTGCAATAGGTTTAGGACTTTTTGGACAATTCTCCCGGCTGAACATAGTAGCAACTGTTGTTGCTTTCACTGGACTGGAGCATGCCTACTGACATCTATCTGATTCAGGGCTGGAGGCTTGCAAGACAAAGAAGGGGGTGTCCGTGAATTAATTGTGGGCAAGGATGATGAGATTCTTCAGACACCGACAAAAACCATCGCAAGGGAGGATGTCGCAGAAGTTTGCCTTCAGGTGATTATTAATGCTGTTATGTATATCGTTCTTTTAGTTTAACATGCGGATTTAGATTTTCCAATCCAATTTAAATAGGCGCTCAATTCAGTCTTTTCCTCTTAAATAGGCGCTGCTCTTTGAGGAGTCAAAGTACAAGGCTTTCGATCTGGCCTCGAAGCCCGAAGATGCCGGTACACCCACAAAAGATTTCAAGGCTCTATTTGCCAGTGTGAGCACCAAATTTTAACATTGCAAGTGGCCATCGGTTCTTAGCTTAATTGTTTCTCAGTTGCGTTGCTTTGTACACGAATTCATGTCTCCACAGAACGGTGCAAGTCTCAATTCTGTGGTAAACTTCATCTGATGTGGCCCAAGAATATGTTCAAACAACAAAATTTGGGTATTATTTACTTGTAAAAACCGCATGCCTTTTTGACAAATGTGCATTGGACATGTTTTTCCTCCCTAAGATGATGGTCCGTTGCTAATGCTAGCGGTAACGGGTGATTTAGGTTGAGAAATACATAGCAGGTGCTATATGCTTGCATCTCTCCCTTGTGTACGCCTGACCAGCCTTTGTTCAGAACTGTGTTGATGGAGAAACTTTTGCATGGTCTATAGATAATGTAGACTGAACCCATATGGATTGTTGCTCATATCAGTCCCACTGCTGAACCTATATGACCCATTGTTCTGATGATATTGATACATTATGGCCGATGAACCGTGTTATGACTTCCATGGGCTGATGGAACAATATTTAGTCAAGTAGGACAGACCAATCTGTTTAGAATGAGATGAATATATTTCAATCTACTTGCCGTAATGTCAGTAAGAAGATTGAAATCATAATGCTAGTAGGAAGCGTTGGATGTTGATCGAAATAAGTAGGAATGGATTACGTGTTCGGGAATCTGAAAGCTGCAAAAGCAAGGAAACAGGAAACTTCTCAGTGCATATGCCAGATTCACAATTTGGTCCTGTTTTACTGTGATGGTTTAACAAACAGGTGCCTCAACATCAGGATCCTTCCGTTTGCCTTTTTGGTAAAAACTTGTTTCATATTTTCTCAAAAAAATGTATTTCCTTTGCGAAAACAAAAGATGTTAAATTTGAATAAATGTTTTGAACACCTTTTACTGTGGAAAATAGGGTGTGATTTGTCGTAGCCAAAAAGTCAAAACCAAGTGAACAAGACCAGGAGAAACAAGCGTTGAAATGCGCCTGGAGATATCACGTCGCAAATCCAAGCACCACATCTGCAAGACTTGTGTCTGCAACATACAAGGAAACCTAGGCCACACGGGAGTGGCCTGGATGGCAGTTTCTTTGCCGGCTGGCGAATTGGTGAGTAACATGATTTTGATGACAAGATGGTGATATGGCGGAATTGGTGCATGGATTTCGGATCGACTGCAGGTGAAGAAGTGACAGCCACGGTGATGGGAACCAAAGGTCTTACGATATACAACAATGGAGGAAGATGTGATGATGAAGGCGAGCGGAAGATGAGAGTGGCTCTGGCGTAGAGCCGCAAGGAGCAGAGTACAAAGTTGTTGGGAAGGGAACTCGCGGTGGCCGGCGGCAACCATTAAGACAAGGTGGCTAACAGGATTGGTGCAGGGGGTTCTATTGAAAAGTCCTTGCAGTGGATCAACGATAATCGGTCTTCGGCGTTTCGAGGCAGGGAGATTGCTCACCTCTATCTTGAGAACGTCTTCATCCTCTTCAAGTAAACACATGGGAAAACGAAAAAACCTTAGTCAGATGAAAGGACTGTTGGACCATAAGAATAGTGTGACTCAATCCTAGGGATTGTTCACAAGTTAACTAGCTGATTGGGGGCAATGCGACTTAGGATCAGGGTTGCAATAGATTGGAGTGTTCGACCATGAAAGGACCATTTGACCATAAGGATTGTTGTGGGTGATCACGTTCCCTCACGAGTTAGTCAATGGATGAGTATAGATCAATTCAGTTTGAGTATATAATAGTTGTGGATGATACCGTATGGTCAATGCACTGCTTGTGAACGGCCCTAATCCAATCCCGAATGACCGTGAGTTCATGATAGGTTGATTGATGCTACTTGATTACATGACAATCAAGGGTCATTCATAGGTCGACCAAACTCAAATAAAAGTCACGCATAAAACCGTGAATAGGCATTGAACTCAGTTCCAGTCTGGTTGTGTAAGCTCTACCAATGTCGCCCAAATTCGTGTAGATCACGCTAAAGCCATTTTCGATTGAAACTCAGCCACGAACTCTAGTTTGATTACGAGTGTTGATTGTAGATGTTATCAAGACATTCCTATCCAATTGAAATGATATTAGTGAGCCTGTTAGTGCATTAGTTGGAGAAATGCGCTAATTACAAACAAACAAGGAGTTGATGAAGTTGTTTGTCAAGACTCTCCCGTATGAGTTCCGTAACCGGATGGCTAGCACATACGTTGAGAACTTCAACCAACTTATCCCAGTGGGTGAACAGATCGAGATGGGGCTAAGGGATGGATGGTTCAATGAACCGACTCATCAAGGCAAAAGGTTCACCATGAAGAAAGATAAAGAACCAGCCACTTTGAAATCAATGTTGCATATGCGCAACCAGCCCCTAGTAAGCCTCGATGGTTCGTATCCCCTCGGAATCAACAAGATGGAGGCCGAGTACCCGCACCGCGGCAATTCACCAAAAGGCGCTTCTCTCCTCTTCCCTGGCCCTCTATCTCGAGGTTCCGCCGATACTCCAAAAGAAGGGATTGATCTCCCACGAACCAAAGCGGCCCAATGCTGAAAAATTCTCCAACTATGATCCCTCCAAAAAATGTGAGTATCATATGGGAGAGGTCAGCCATTCAACTGATGAATGTTTGACTTTGAAGCACAAGATCCAAAATTTATTGGATACTAAGGCATTTTCTTTCCGTACCACCCAACCAAATGTCAAGAAGAATCCATTGCCGGAACATCAGGGAAGCGTGAATACAATCTTTGAATTCAATGCTAGCAAAAAGATGAACTTAAAGGTGTCTTTCAAAGATATCTATAACGGATTAGTTAGAGTTGGTTACTATCCGACAGATGAGAATCCTCCCTTGCCTACCATGAAGGAAAGGGTTCAAGAAATGGTTAAGGCTGGCATGATCGTGTATGCTGACCAAGCTGGAATAGTGTCAACTATCTCCGAAGTCGTCATTGATTGGGAGAAAGAATTTGCTAAGCTAAGTGCTGAAAAGAGTGAACTGATCCATTGATCGAGGACATGCCCCCACTTGAGGACGCCTCGACCATGAAGGACTGATAGTGGAAGTGCCTTTAACCGATGAAGAAATAATTATTGAGATGCCCTACCGTATGATTACAAGGATAACAAAGCAGTTCCCTGGTCATACGAGCTAGATGTTGACCTGATTACAAGGTCTGGTCGGACCTATGCTCAAGCTAATGTCCAACCTGCAAAGCCAGTCACTGACGAAGAGGCCAAAGAAATTTTGGCTATAATCAAAGCAAGTGAATATAACGTGGTTGACCAGTTGCGGAAATTGCCCGCTCAAATCTCTTTACTTGAACTCTTGCAAACATCTCCTACACATCAAAAGTCTCTAATGAAGGTTTTGAGCGAAGTTCGTGTACCAAAGACGATCGAGGTAAACAGGTTGGAGGAATTTGTAGGGTCGATTCTCCTTAAGGATTTAATAGCCTTTTCTGATGAAGAATTCCCTCTTGAGGGGAGGGGACATACTAAGGCGTTATATATATCCGTCAAGTGCAAGGCTTCCCATGTGGCTCGAGTACTCATTGATAATGGGTCTGCCTTGAATATCTGTCCATTGGCGACTCTTCACCGCCTGAAAATAGATCATTCAAAAATAAATGCTGCAAAGACCTCCGTTCGAGCTTTTGATGGTACGAGAAAGGAGGTGATAGGGGAGACCCACCTTGATCTGCAAATAGGGCGGGTGATGTTCAACGTCCTTTTCCAGGTGATGGACATCCCTACAGCATTCAATTTCATATTAGGTCGTCCCTGGATTCATATTGCAGGAGCTGTACCATCAAGTCTCCACCAAAGTGTGAAATTTGTTGTGAAAGGAAAGCTGGTCACTGTTCATGGCGAAGAAGATCACCGGATTTATCATGAGACGGTCATCCCCTATGTCGAGCCGGAGCGTAGGGAGGAGTCAAGTTACCAATCGTTCGAACTTGTATCCACTATTCATGCATCTCGAGGATCGACAAAGCACCCATCCCCGATGTGTCAAATGCAGCAGCTTATGGTAGCAAGAGTGATGGTTGGAAATCGCTTTATTCCCCGGTCGTGGACTTGGTAAAAAGAGCAAGGTATCGGAATCCTATTGAAGCCCCTCGAAGGTCTCGTTTCGCCGGATTAGGGTACTATGGAAAAAGTGGAGGACGTGAGCAAGAGAAGAAAAACTCATTACTCCTCGATATCCGCGAGACATTCCCTGGCCCTGCTAGAATGATGCATGATGAAGAAGGAGCAATCGCCACCCGAGGTATTGAGCCCGATGGATGGAGTAGCATGGATGGCTCGACAACTTCAAAGACAGAGGATCCAGATAATGGGATGGAAGGGATCACGACCCTATTCGATGATCTCCTTATAGGTGCCATTGACGAAGAACCATCGGAGGAAATGGGTGCTGGCCCACAAGAGTAACACATTGACTTTTTTGCACTCCCCTGCGCGGGAATCTTATCGCTTTTAAGATTTGATGTTTTCTAGGGTTTGCTTATCGTATTTTGCATATCGTCTGTCAGGAGTGGATGTTTGCTAGGGTTTGATTGTTAGGGTTTCATTTCACTTTGATTGTCGTACTTTTCAATCCAATAAATGTAATTTGGTTGATGAATGTCAATTACAATTACAAGTTTTATTTTGAGGGCATGATGGGGTATACCAAACCAGGCCGTTGATGATATCCAACTGATGAAAGAAAAGAAAAATCCAAGGAGAATTCTGAGGCCTGGGCTTCATCATGCTTCCTCGTGTCAAAAAATTTTCCAAAATGTTTTGCCAAAATTTAAAAAAAAAAAAAATTCGAAAGGAAGGAAAATTCGAAAAAATAGAAATCCACGGCTTTTAGCCATGTTTGTCTTTCTAAACTATCCATGTTATGTTTCAGGAGCAGCCTTATGGTAGGCAAGGAGGTGAAAATGGTCCAATCCAATGCCATGAGCGGTGATGGTGCTGACCCTGATGATCCAAATGGTGACTCCACCGAAGTACAACAAAGTTGGGAGCAACATGAAAAACCCAAAGTTCTCACCTCCGAACAAACCATCACTATCAACCTGAGTGATGCCGAGGATCCCAAAGAGATAAAGATTGGAGCAAATCTTCCCAAAGATGTGGTCGAGCACCTGACTCAGTTGTTAAAAGAATATCAGGATATCTTTGCCTGGACATATGCTGATATGCCAGGTTTAGATCCGTCAATTGTGGAACACTGTTTGCCCACCAATCCAGACATGTGCCCTAAGAAGCAGAAGCTTCGGAGGACTAAACCGGAGCTCTCAAAGAAGATAGAAGAGGAAGTAATGAAACTCCTCAAAGTGGGATTCATCGAAGTCTCGCAATACCCTGAATGGGTGGCCAACATAGTACCGGTCATGAAGAAGGATGGTCGAGTCCGAGTGTGTGTTGATTACCGAGATTTGAACAAGGCTTGCCCAAAAGACGACTTCCCATTGCCACATATTGATGTTCTCGTGGATAGTACTACCGGATTTGAATTATTCTCTTTCATGGATGGTTTTTCTGGGTACAACCAGATAAGAATGAAAGATGAAGACAAAGAGAAGACAGCATTTATTACCCCGTGGGGAACTTTTCATTATAAGGTCATGCCCTTCGGATTTAAAAATGCAAGGGCAACTTACCAGCGAGCCATGGTTACGTTGTTCCATGACATGATGCATGAAGAAATCGAGGTGTATGTTGATGATATGATTGCAAAAACCCGACTTGGGAGAAGTCATGTCAAAACCCTTAGGAAGTTATTTGATCAACTTCGTGAATTCAAGCTCCGTTTAAACCTTGCCAAGTGCGTGTTCGGGGCAACGTCGGGTAAATTACTTGGGTTCATTGTGAGTAGTAAAGGGATCGAAATTGACCCATCTAAAGCCAAGGCAATATGTGAGCTGCAACCTCCGTCGACAGTGAAGGAGGTCCGGAGTCTCCTAGGGAGACTGAATTACATTGCACGATTTATTTCCCAACTCTCTGAGACCGCTAAGCCATTCTTCAAACTCTTGAGGAAAAATGTACAAGTTGAGTGGAATGATGAATGTCGAGAGGCGTTCGATAAGCTGAAACAATATTTGATGAATCCACCAGTTCTTGTCCCACCAATATCAGGGCATCCTTTGATTTTGTACCTCACAATCCATAGTGAGTCACTCGGTGCGATGTTAGCTCAGAAAAGTCCCATTGATCAGAAGGAACGGGCCATTTATTATCTCAGTAAAAAGTTCACTGTCTCAGAGCTAAAATATTCTGATGCTGAAAAAACTTGTGTTGCATTAGTATGGGTATTGCATAGACTCGCGACAAGACACCTTGCATTACCGGGCGTTTCTCATAACGAGAACGATCCCATCAAGTATTTATTTAATCAACCAGCTTTGGTGGGTAAGCTAGCCAAATGGCAGGTCTTGATTTCGGAATTCGACGTGCAATTTATGCCACAAAAATCAGTTAAAGGCCGAGTAATTGCTGATATATTGATTGAGAATCCTAGAACCTTGAATGATGATGATTGTCCTCTGGATGATCGTATTTTGGCCATAAATGAAGATGCGTGGTCTATGTTCTTTGATGGAGCTGTAAACTTGTCCGGTTCGATGCACCGGGGCGGTACTAATATCCCTGCATCGACAACACCACCCAAGAGCGCGAAATTAATATTTCCATGCACTAACAATATTGTTGAATACGAAGCTTGTATTCTCGGACTTCAGGCCGCAATTGAAATGGGAGTAGCCAAATTGAAAGTATATAGAGATTCTACACTGATCATACTCCAAACCGTAGGAGAATGGAAGACCAGGGATGCCAAATTACTGCCGTATCACAAATACCTCGAAGAGTTGGTGAAGGAGTTTGACGAAATCTCGTTTGACTATTTGGCTAGATCTCATAATCGGTTGCCGATGCCCGGCAACATTGTCATCTATGTTGCAAGTTACTGATGGTTTAGAAGTTGAGCCTTTGAAAATTGAGGTTCTAGCCAAACCCTCTTATTGCATGGTCGTAAATGAAGAGCTTGATAAGAAGCCATGGTATTGCGACATCATGAACTATATTCAAAAGCAGGAACTTCCTGAAGGGAGCACTCCAGCCGATAGAAAGTACATAATGAAGATGGCCTCAAAGTTCTTCGTCAGTGGTAGGAATTTATACAAGAGATCTTATGATTCAATTTTATTGAGATGCGTAGATGAAGCAGAAGCTACCCGAATCATGCAAGAAGTGCATGAAGGAGTTTGTGGCCCACACATGAATGGACATATGTTAGCCAAGAAGATCATGAGACTAGGTTACTATTGGCTTGCATTGGAAAGTGACTGCATACAGCATGTTAGAAGTTGCCATCGTTGCCAAATTCATGGAGATAAAATAAATGTTCCTCCAACGGAGTTGCACCGCTATTATCGAGCCATGGCCTTTCTCAATGTGGGGGATCGATGTGATTGGCCCAATAAATCCCAAAGCTTCAAATGGACACCGGTTTGTATATTGGGTGGCAATAGATTATTTTTCAAAGTGGATTGAAGCCGCATCATATGCTAATGTCACGGCCCGAAATGTTGTGAAGTTTATCAAGCGTGACATAATCGCCCGTTATGGTGTCCTTGAAGCAATTGTCACTGACAATGGGACAAATCTGAACAACAAATTTGTTGATGAGCTGTTCAGTAAGTTCAAAATCAAGCATTTGAATTCATCACCATACCGCCCACAAATGAATGGAGTTGTTGAGGCAGCTAATAAGAACATCAAGAAGATCCTGGCTAAGACAGCCGAGAATTATCGAGATTGGCATGACAGGTTACCCTTTGCTCTAACTGCGTATCGGACATCGATCCGAACATCCACTGGGGCGACCCCCTTCTCCCTGGTTTATGGCATGGAGGCGCCTTGCTCGTGGAAGTAGAAATCCCCTCTTTGAGAGTCTTATCTCAAGTGGAATTGTCCGAGGCAGAATGGACACAACAAAGGTTTGAGCAGCTGAATCTGATTGATGAGAAAAGGCTAAAAGCTCTTTGCCATGGTCAGACGTATCAACAAAGAGTAGCCAAGTCTTTCAATCGAAAGGTACGGCCAATACACTTCGAAGTGAATGATCTAGTTCTAAGAAAGGTGTTGCCGATTTTTCCTGATCCTGGAGGCAAATTTGCTCCGAATTATAGCGGCCCATATATGGTGAAGAGGGTACTCCACGGAGGTGCCTTAATCCTTACGAAATGGATGGTCGTGAGTTTTCTAATCTCCGTTAACTCGATGCTTTGTGAAGAAGTATTACCCTTGATAGACTTTGTTGTGAATCGAAGGTACTCATTTCTTCATTTTTTTTTTTTTTGTGTGGGAATGGAATGAATGAGATGAAAAGTAGACCCCGTTCCATATGCATATCAAATTCATCTGATTTGATACGACAGATGTGTTGACCCAGAGTCAGTTCAATTAAGAAGGAAATGCCCTATGAACACTATCCAGCGCCTCGGCCTGGTGGTATGGGGAATGAAAGGGTCCGAGAACGACCAGGGTTCGATCCTTGGAAACGGCAACAAGGTTGCCAAAAAAAAATTATTTTATTTATTCAATCCTTTTCGTTCTTTTTTTTGAGCTACCAATTCTTTGTGCTCAAAGCTAATAAGTTCATGAAGTGATTGTGACATTTCAAAGGAGAATTTTGCATGATAGTTTTACCTGTTAAATTACCAATTCCACTGAAGATTATCACCGCAAATCAAGTTAATGAATGATGTGGAATGGATTGAACATGCTAAATGAGACATGTCAGATGATGAAAGGCAAGCTTTAACCTATACACAGTCCCTTGCTCATACACCGGTGAGATGAGTGTAGGAAGTTCCATGTTTGTAAGGTAAAGAGTTTTCTCGCGAAAGGTACGATGATCGAAATGATGAGAGGCGGTTCATTCTCTATCCCAAATACTACCTGCATAACCAATGTTTAAACCCTATTAAGCCCACACACGTAAATTTTTTTTTAAATTACCCCTGTCAAGAACCACCTCACATTGGGACAAACTTGAGGTAAGATGACATCATGAGGTGAGGAAATTGATAGGAATATTTTGCTCTCACTTGCATCAATCCTCGGGTATTGCTATTACATTGAATTCATACGGTAATTTAAGTGCCTTAGGATGATGAAGAGCAGTTCTTTCTCTATCCTACACACTTTATCCATTTCATAACCCCTTGAGCTTGTAAATTCGTTTCATTTAAACCCAATTGGTGATCATCCCCCACACTGGGGCAAGGCAAAAGGCAAATGTTCAAGTAGCAGGATCTTGAGTGCCAACAAAAAAATGAAAACTCCTCAAGAACCCAAATGTTAAAGCATTACGTGGTTATTCAAAAAAAAAAAAAAAAAACAAAAAGGGGCATGAAAAAGCAAAGTGTGCTCGGTAAAAGCAAGGCCAATGCCCAAAAAGAAAAAAAGAATGATTATCAGTTGTAAAAATGGTGTATTCCCAATGGAGTGGTACTCAAAGAACTCAAATGCCAAATTTTTATAGTACCTATGAGGAAAATCCCAATGGTGAAGAAGAAGACCGGTGACAATGCCAAGATGATCACCAATTCTCATCCCCTATACACATTTTGAGCCTAATGATCCATTCACTTCTCAATCCATGAACTTAACCTACGTTATGTCCCTTACAAAGTCTCTTCAGATTAGGGCACTGAAATTAACGTAGGAATTTATATGCTTAAAAGCATCACTCGAAGAAGTGCGAGTAAGACCATTTCTATCTCATTTCGCAGGTTCCTTGACTTGTAAACCCGGAGATGATTGCAAAGTATTGTTCTTTCATTAGCCTTGACTCGAAGAGTCCCACTTTGTTGAGCCATTGACCAAGCCTACATTGCAGTCCCGATAAAGACCTCTCAGATTGATAAGGTCGTACCGTTTTGCGAGACTACTCGAACCCTTGTGGACATGATGAAAGCAAGATGGAGTGATTCCTGTGATCCCACATTAATGGATGGGACAAAATAGCCTTCTTAATGAGAGTGAGTGAAAGTCCTGTCTAACTGAAAATCTCTCATTTGGTAGTCTTGAAAATCCATGTCACGAGTGAAAATTGTCTTAAACAATGATTCTCCCCAGTGGAAATTTGGTAGTGCAAATATGGTAAAACCATCATGCATAAATCTTGATTGAATGGATAGAAGCTTCAGTGGACTTTCGAATGTGCTGAATTGCTTACTTCTTTGGTGAATGCATGTATTTTTGCTCTAATCATATCTGACAAGTAATGTTTCCTTGAAGACCCAAGAGCTCCTGACATTTATGTTGCCTTTCAGAAGCCTCGAGATGAGAAACCTCCATGAATATTTGAAGTACATCCTCGATGTTCCAAAACTTCTTTCTACCAAGAGGTAAGTAACCTTCACGAATATCCCAGGTTTGTCCTAGGTATTCCCAAATTCTTGATATATGTCTCAAAACTTTTTGTCAAGCATTTCACTCTGAATGTGAATGTTTTTCGAATTTTTTTTTTCGTTATACCTTAGTCTGGATCTAGGTATTTCGAATTCTCTTAATCCAATATTCATCTCACCTAACATTGAGTGTCTATTGATTAAGTTCCAAAATTCTTGACATCTCAGTCTGGATCTGGATGTCTCGAAACTTTTCGTCAAGCATTTCACTTTAGATGTGAATGTTTTTCAATTCTTTTTTTTGTTATACCTTAGTCTGGATCTAGGTATTTCGAATCTTCTTAATCCAATATTCATCTCACCTAACATTGAGTGTCTATTGGTTAAGTTCAAAAAAAAATTCTTGACATCTCAATCTGGATTTGGATGTCTTGAAACTCTTTGTTAAGCATTTCACTCTGGATGTGAATGTTTTTCGACCTTTTTCGTTATACCTTAGTCTAGATCGAGGTATTTCGAGTCATCTGAATTCAACAAGGCATCTCACCTAACATTGAGTGTCTATTGGATAGATTCATGTAGACTTTTCAGGGAACCTAGACACTTGCCGAGCAAACGAAAATTCATCCCATACTTCAGGACGCTCTGACTGCTAAGTAATTACAGGTATGCTCTCCTTTTCAACATCTCACACTTGCATCAACATTTTCATGACATTGCATAAATAAAAAAGAAAAAAAGAAAAAAATAGTTCCGCTAAAGTATCATCCATTTCATGATCATGGTCAAAATTTAGGTATCATATTGTCTTTGAATGCAACCTCTGCGAGCTCACCTTCAAAGAGGGGCAGCTGTTGACACCTAAATTTTTGCCTAATCATTTATTAATTAGTTACATGAAAAAAAAAAAAAAAAAAATAGTAAAATTGCATTTCATGTAGTCGCATTTGCATCGGTACTAAAAGCGGGACAAGACGCAGCGGCTCGCAGTCGATTACATGCACGAATGGATGGTCTCTCTCCACTGGTCTGAGCACATAAAAGAGCGAAAGTCAAAAAAAGAGGAAGGAAGTTCTTGCACGTCCGTTGTCTCTCTCTCATTAATGCATGCATTAATTCTACGGACGTGGTAGGGGCCCTCGATCAGTAAAATGTGCGGAAGGTGGTCTCTCTCTTGCTAGTATGAAAACACACAATGAAAGTAAAAAAAATAGAAGAAAGAAGAGTGCTTCACGTCCATTGTCTCTCCCTCATTAATGCCTGCACATGCACACATTAAATGGGGGACGTGAAAATTCTAGAGAAACTGCAACCGTGAAGAAAACGAAGAAAGAAGACTCCACTGCACACACGAAAATTCTGGGGAAAGCCTGCAAGAGGATAGGCCAGCATTTTTATAATACTTTCCTTCCTAGATTAGTGGCCACCATATTTGAAAAAAAGAACCAAACTTGAATAGCAAGGAAAATTACGGCCGCCTCCTGTTCACACTGAAGAACTCTACAAATACGCAAAGGGGAAGCCACGCTGGGGGAGAGCCAAAAGAGAAAAAAATTCAATTGTGAGGGGCTTCTCCTTCGGTCAGATAGAAGAGAAGGAAAGAGAAAAAAAATTCAGTCGAGAGAAAGGTGGGGGAGAAGAAAAAAAGAGAAAAAAAATTCAGTCGAGAGGTTTGGGAAGGAAGTGAAAAAGTAAAAAATTTTCATTGTGAAAGGCTTCCCCTTCGGTCAGAGTGAAAGGAAGGGGGTGTGTCAGAGAAAAACAAAAAAAAAGAAAGAAATCAAGTACAAGAGCTGAACAAAAAGAAAAAAAGGTACGCTGAAGACAGGAGAGAGAAAAAGAAAAAAAAAGAGCAAAGAAAAGACCCCTACTGTTCATCTTCTCCAAGAGTTCTTCGCTCCTGAATTTCCACCGGTTTCTGCTCCTACGCCGTTCGACCTCAGCAGCAAAATTGCTGCTGTCCGCCCGACGCCGCGAGCACCCATCACCGCGCCCCAGCTCCTTCATCGCAGCACCACCATCCCTGCTGTTGCCGCGCCCCTACTCCCGCGCCTCTGCCCGTCCGCGACACCGGCAGCACCTCCCCCCGACGCCTCCACCCGCAGCGCCCGACGCCCCCTCTGCCTCTGCTGTTGCCGTCGCTTGCCTCCATCGCGCCCGCCAGCCTCTGCCTGCAACTCGCGCCGACCCGAGACGACCCGACGTCCAGCAATCCGCGCCGCTCCTGCACCACCGTCTCCGAACACCGTCGCTGTTGCAGCCCTCAACTCCGCTTGTCGCCGCACCACCCAAACCTTCATCCGTCTCCCCGCAAGAACCCGCGCCTAGCGTCGGCACTCCTTCCGAAGCTCCGAGCTCGCCACCGTCTTCGCTCGTCACCGCGTCTCCACCTCCACCCGACGCCTGCACCCGCAGCCCGCGCCTGCAACTCCGTCCGATGCCGTGAGCACCCTCCTCCGAGCGTCGGCCTCCCCCTCGCGCTGTGACCGACCCCCGCACAACATCACCGTGCCCCATCTGCTGTCCTCCGCGCCGGCCGCCCTGCTGCTGCTTCATCACGCGGCGGCCCGCCTTGCTTTCCCTCATCCGTGACGCCACAGTTCGCGCCTCCGCCAGCTTCCACCACTGCTCGCTGCCGCTACAACTCGCGAGACCCGACGCCCCCTGCTCGTCTGTCACCACAGCAGCTTCACTAGGAGTCGGCCTCGCACCAGCAACCACACGCGACTCCTGCTCCTCCCTCGCCGTGGGTTCGCTGCCCCTTGCCGGAGCTCCTCCGACGACCTTGTCCACCGCCCACTGTTGCCCGTCGCAGCAACAGCCACCCCGGCCGTGAGCTGAATCCCTGTCGTGGTCCATAAAGCACCACTTGTTGAAGCAAATTTTGGAAAATTCAAATTAGGTAGGTTTATTATATTTTATTAGGTAGAATTATTTTATTATGTTATTTTTAATATTTTGTCCCTTTGTTTGAATTAGTCCTTAATGTATGTTTGAAAATCCTGACGTATCACCTATTTCGCAACCGCACCATGATTTTTTATTTCATCTATAAGGCTTTAGATGGAATAATTAATCACGCGGGAATAAAATTGATATTTTGATCTTTAAGGCTTAAGATCAATTTATTAATTTTATTAGCGAAACAACCATGGAGGATTGGGTATCTTTTAATTGTTTTGTTTATCTCAAAAAATACAAAAAAAATTTGCATTTGCATTTCATGTAGGTTAGAATTAGGTTTATTTCCCGTTTTATGGCTGGCATATTAAAAATAGGAATTTTATTCCAAATATAAAAAAAGATAAGAAAATCAAATCGATCAATTTAATTTGCTAGTTTTAACTTAGGTTTCGTGTTTAATTACTTGGCAATTTTTAATTTCGAAATTAATACAAAACAAAAAAATTAGAATTTTGGCACTCTTTGCATATCATTGCGTTTTAGGGTAAAATTTCATATAGTTTAATTCTAGATGATAGTTTTTCTAATTTAAGAAAATTTTTAGATAGATTGCATTTTAGCTAGGAATTTCTAAATTAGGATAACATTCTAGTTTAAATTAGGATTTGGTTTAACCTCATTCCCAATACAAATTAGATGATATCTTAATTCAGATAGATAATTTTCACATTTTTCTAATTCCGAATTTCATGAAAAAAAAAATGTCTTAGAATAAATTAGTTTTATTTTCTAGGATAGATTGCACGCTTATTAAGAAAACACAAAAAAAAAAAAAAAAACATCGCATTTGCATCATATAGGTTAGGCCATATTATCATGTCATATCATTCCATGTTAGATTAATAGCATGCATTGCATAAAGCATGATTCTTATTAAATAAGTGAAAACCAAAAAAAAAAAAAAAAAAAAATTGCGTGTGAATTAGAAATCATATTTAGACTGTCGATGTGAATTCTGATTTAATATTGCAGATGCTTTCGTTGCTATGAGGTAAGTCCTGCAATTTATTCATCGCTTTCTTGGATGTTAAATTGGTGGTTTGCACACCCGCATGATCACCTCACATGTTAGGAAGATAAATTAAAATCAATTCAAGCTGCCTGCAAAATATTTTTTTTGAAATAAAAAAAGAAAATGTACCGAAAGGGCATTAGAGAAATCTAGCGTAATCAAGTCTCCGAACTCATTTAATCTCTGGTTCGTAGGAGTGAAGTAATTCTCCCATTATTTTACTTGGGTTTCTAATCAACCCACCCAAAATAGATTAGTGGCGACTCCATGATAAAAATCATTTGCATATTAAGAACTTGAACCTAAGTCGCGAATTGGTATGGGCTTAGGAGAGCCCGAGTTAAGTCTAGATTTAACAATCCATTAGCCGAACCCTTAGGTGGTCCAACCCGCTTCGGGGAGGTCGCGACAGACTTCTTTTTAACAATCTGAATGGTTTGTTTCTTCTCTTTCTGGAGATTTCAGAAGGCAAAAGTGGCATCTTGTTAGTGCATCATCAATATCAAGAAACAATTTAAAGTGTATTAAAGACTTGACAACATGTAAATGACCGTGCGCAAGGAAAAACACATTGGAATTGGAAGATTGATTGTTTCTGTGGCTCTTTCTTGAAATCAAAGCAGCTAAATATGAACTCGTACTCATGGCACCTTATTGTATATATTTGGGTCAATTCTTTCTTGATCTTATCTTAATTACACACTTAGATATTTGTGTGGCACCTAGATGTATACATGTACCATAGAGTGTAACATTGGCTAAAAAATATAAGATATGCAACTTCAAATGGCGTGTGGATTAATTTTGCACATGAGCTTAAGGTTGATTTAGTTCGCTCAAAAACATAGCCAAGGCAATTGTTGCATTTCATGGGATCCTACCATTCAAGTTGTTTCTTTTTATAGTATATCTGCTTCATATACAAGTGAATTGAAGGTCGAGACAAGCCTTTTCTGTGCAATGTGTTTCTGTTCTGCTACATCATTGGCTCCTAAATTCCTGTCAGTTCCTCATTTTAGTACTCAAAATTTGCAGGTTAGCCTAGCAGCTGTCGATATAATTCCTCTGTTCCGTGGTTCGGCCCCTGAACTAAAAATTAGTGAGGAGGATTTGCTAATCTTGTGCCCATCGTCATCGCCTGAAGTAAAAGTCATTGAAGGCCGGTCTGGAGTTGTTATTCAGCATGTTCCTACTGGTTTTGGTCGTCCAATCTTCGGGTAATGAGTTGTCTATTCCCTTATTTGTTAGGGTTGACCTTCCAACTCAAATTTGTTTACCAATGGTTTCCGCAATCCGGTTGACTTTACAAAGAAGCAAATGCCTGTTCCTCAACACACGTTCATGATTGCCTGTCTAGCACGACATTATGTGATTGAGAAATAAGATCTCAAAATTTTTATCCCAGGTGAAAGGAACATTTTTGCAAATAAGATTAAGGCCCTCAACCGGTTGAAGGCTAAACTTCTTGTCGCAGTCAGCGATCTAGGAGTTCCAGGCATAAATGGCTTCAAGAAAGAAAATGTGTTCGACAAATGGTGAGACGAGGTCCGAAGATATGTTCTTTACCCTCGCAAGCATGTGAAAGATGTAAGAAGTGGTGTTGAAATGCCTGACCTGTATTCTATTTTGGACGGTAATATAGAACCTCTGATTGGAGCTCATATCCAAATGAGACTCTCAAATGACATGCCTCCATAGTAAAGCAGTTTTGCCCAGTTTCGCTCTATTAATTTATTTCTCTGCGTTGGTTCTTCATCCCAAAGTCTTAGCCCTTGAAGTTTATTTTTATGTTAAAAACAAGACAATTGTTTCTTTGTCATATACGTACCTACGCCTGAAATTTATTTTGTTGACAAAACCATAAGTTGGGAAAAAAGAAAGTGACCCTTCGGTAGGCATTTTGAATGGGGGCACCGAGAGATTTTAGCTACAAAAAATTGAAGGTAATCCGATCAAATTCCCATCACAAGCGTGTAAACTACTCGAGATCAGGACTATTGTCATGAACTAGGCATATGAAGTCACCGAGCTTCTTTGCTGGTTCATGATCTTTAGTAATTCTGACTATCGGCAATAAGTAATTCTAATTCCACCAAACATGGCTCAAAGTTCAATGAGTATGTATAAGACGTGCATTCACAGAATTCGGAATGATGTAATTAAGTTTACATGTTGACATCCCAATGTTTGATTTGGTGTGAGGAACAGGCATGCCAATTAAACGCACGAGGTAGATTCGTTTCTCGATGTTACTGTTCCCTTCGAGCTTCAGCCTCCATCTTCTCACTTGGTTTATGAAGTCAGTGGGCATGATAAGTTCACGTTATGAGCATGAATAACTAAGAAAGAAGCAATAATCAGTTCAGGATTTATGAAGAAGCAATTGCAGTTCATTGATATAGATAAAAGTTTAAAGATGGCAAAAACATGTCGATGGACGATGATAATAATTAGCAGTTCAAGCTTTATCCTGGCCTTTGTGAAGTTTGCCGGGACTTCCTGGTATAACCAACATAACAATTCCAAGCAAATTTCCCTTATCATGCAAAGACAAATTCCAGGAGCCTTCGTAGTTGTCAAGGAATCAAGCAAACAGTAATACACTTGAGCAGCTGGAGGGTTCCATAAATAAATGAAACTCGCTAATTACATTTGTCTAAAACATTGCCAACATTTTCGCACCTAATTATGGGAACATCATCATCTTCAGGTCTACCACGTTCATGTACAAAACTCAAGAGCCAAAAATGACATTGCTGATACGTGCTCCTTTGAGGTTCTCTAACGAGGTTCTCTAACAACAAGACGCAAGCAAGGATCCATGATAAGTCATTGTACGCCCAGCCTTACTCCTTAAAAGACCGAGCAGCAGACGGTTGCAGACAACTGTCTTTCCAGAGTTCCTTTTAAATTAAAAAAAAAAAAAAAAAAAAAACATCCACCAGATAATCAGATTGAATTGCGAACCAGAACGGTTGTACCTACAACTTGCACTCAACATTTTAGCATTTTTCCCCTACCGGCTTCGGCATCAGAATGTATGTTCAAAAACTTGCACAGGTTTTTTCAAAAGTGATTTCAATGTTCCATCATAACTCTTCCTCCAAAAGATGCCTCGTAAAATAATCTAGAAAAACCCAGATCACTCCTCAGGGCCCAGACAAAGTAAATACAGTCAGCGCTCTCATCTCATCCTTCTTTTCTTTGCCCCCTTTGCTAAGCAAATTTCATCAAAAAAAACTTTCCCTTGCTAGTGGCTTCAACATGAATGACAATGACAATAAAAGCTCAATGCTTTTCAGCAAACAGCATCTAGGATGATGCTGCCAGACTACCTTCGCAGAATCCATTCACCAAGATCCCAAAAGAGATGACAGAACTAAAGCTTGAGAATCAGGCCAATAGGACTATGATCACTACTGGTGATATCAGGAATGATGTACGAGTCATGAACTTTGTCTGCTATAGATTCTGAAACAAGAAAATAATTGAGCCGCCACCTTGTAGATTGCAAGAGGATAGTTAACAGGTGAGAATACCTATTTCTATATGCTTCATCTGATAAGACAACGATATGCATAATGACTCAATAAAAAGCAAAAGCTTGTCATTGCTCATATTATCACCATTACAGAAGAGAAGTGCAACATTAGATATATAATGTTCCATCAAGTAGCTCTATGTATATCTTTATTTGTCTTCCTCCCACCATGCCGATAACCCCAATAAGTATAACCAACAGCATGAGGATACTGTCTTCTAAAGGTATCAACAAAGCCCCTCAACAGGAAGTTGGTCTCAAAAGATTCCCTTTCTTCAATTGTAAATCCAGCACTTCTTTTATTTCCCTGGAGTCTCATGACAATCAGATTAATGACAGAAATAAGAAACCTTAGACGTATTACTTCTGTTTCGAGATGCCAAACAGCCTGAATTGTGATTTTTATCAACCCCCCAACACAAAACCCCAAACACACCCCCCCTTCCCCTCTCCCCCAACAAAAACCCAAAACAAAATTCAGTTGTATGGAGGAAAATCCTGATTACAGTCCTCTTCTCTGTTTTGGGGTTTTTCCCCTCCTTTTAAGTGAGGTGGGGGGCATATGGTGTGGCCAGGACATTGTCCTGTGACAGTTAAAAAGCTCATGCAAATTATTAATGCACCTAGTCAATCAAATGCAGAAAAGGCACATTGATTGTTTCCCTTACCACAGGGCAGGATCATAAATGTCTATTTCCTGATGGGCACAATTCAGATCACCAGTCAAAATCACGGGCTTCGACTTTTCAAGTTCCTGTATTGCCAACAGCAAGCACAAATTTGAGTAAGAGATGAAACAATATTGCAACAGAATAAAAATAGTAGTCCATTGGAAAACTTTTATATGTTGTAGAATTGATCCATGATATGGTGAATAATGACTCCAGAACAAAAGTCTAAATAGCTTTATCAAAAAACAAAAGGGCTACATAGTGCTGACATACTTTATGTAGTTACCAAGAGACGGATCCCACTGTAAAATCCTATACGTCTGACATAAATAAGCAACAGAATTAATGAATCATACTTGAAAGTGTGTAACAGAGTAAACCGATGAAATAGATTGATACCAGTCTTCTCAGGCCATCACCAGAATTAGGAACGTAACCACTCAAGAGATAGAACGAATCAAACTCTGCAGTGACAAGCCATCCCTCATAATCATGATCTGATATGCCCAGACCATATGTAACTGAAAGGGGCTTTATCTGCACAA
This sequence comes from Eucalyptus decipiens, assembly GCA_014182575.1. Lineage (NCBI taxonomy): Eukaryota > Viridiplantae > Streptophyta > Magnoliopsida > Myrtales > Myrtaceae > Eucalyptus > Eucalyptus decipiens. Next base: position 21,038,451 of record CM024609.1, on the reverse strand, counting down.
AAAAAATACTGGTAATAACCTCGAAAATAATAATCCAAAAAAGCCAAATGTAGGAGAAAACCAGAAGGCACGGTATCCACCTTACACAAATTAATATAAAGAAAAGGTAGTACTTTTGCGTTTCTGACATACAAAGTGAAACTCATGTCGATTTGATTATTCATCCAACATCACTTGAGATGCTAATTATATCTCATGAGCAACTTAACTGATCATTGGCTGTGATCTTTATTTAAGATGAGAAGCATTTCATTCGAATAGACACAAAGCAAATGGACTAACCCTACTACAAGTATATTATTTTATCAATTAACTAGATTAAAACATCAGAATATCTATACAGACTCCGACATTCTCAGTCAAAACATGAAAATTCATTGGGGTCAAATGCACTCGCTGTAACAAATCAGAATGCCTCTGAACTGCAACAGTAGGTAGGGAGCTAGTCCTTCAACCCCGTCGTTCCATGTACTCTTCCCACATGCTTTACAATAACAATTTACAAGCCTTAGAAACAACCATAGAAATACAAAAAAGGACTTACAGGTTTCATTATCATTTTGAAAAAAAGCGTGATGCAAAAAATTAGCGTGACGCAAAAAATTTCATTTTCATAAAGAAATTGCTCTTTGTTGAAGGCATATTCTCAAGACCTCATGATTTTCCATCAGTAATATTCAGTTCCCTGCTCAATAAACTCCCTCACAAGCATTTAATAGAAAAACTTGATTTTTGCTTACTGTAAAGGTTACGCAGGAAACACTATAACGACTATCAGATGCTTGCAACTAAAACAATTTATCCCCACCTCGATGTAGCTCTCAATTCGTGAAATGTCATTGCCTCAATTTTGGCCGGGTCATTATTAGGCAACACGACTTCACCAATGCTTGCACCAGAATTTTTCTGCAGAAAAAATGAATGCTAAATGGTCAAGTCCCCAAAACACAGGTGGAATGATAGGTTCGATTAAAAGACAATACCTTGACATGACTTTTGGTAGAACTAGGAACTGAAGCCACCAATCCTTTCGATTTCTTCCCTTTCTTGTCCTCAGAAGTCGCCGCCGACTCAGGCGTCGACGAATTCGACACACCCCTTTTGGACACCATTTCGCTCGCTCCGAGCAAGACAATAGAACGACCAACCCAGAATCTCGGAGTAGCCGCGAAGCTACAACGTGCGAAAAAGTCAGCAACTTTTTAAGGAACCAAAGCAAGGCTTAGCATCATAGAGCGAAACCCAGGATTCGAAACTGCCGTCGAGTTGTCGCTTAGCTTTTGCTGAAGGACCAATCGAAGTGAAAAGGGTAGTCATCTGGAAAGAAAGACTATAAAATTCACGCTGGGTTCACGCAAAAATGAGAGGTACCCGGACGAACCTTAAAGAAGGGGTGGCGAAACCTTGAACCCTAGTCGAAATGCTTGCCTCATGGATGAAAGAATGCATAGATAGACACACTCAAAGAGAGAGGCAGTACAGTGTTGCTAAGCAAGGAAGAAGAGACGCAGCACAAGGGCATACCCAAGACCTCACCGAACCGCGAGGGAAGAACCGCCAAAAGCGTGGAGGTTGTGGGAGAGGCGAGCGAAATTGGCCGTCGGGAGAGAGCGCGATTTAGGAAGAAGTGCGTCGAGAGAATGTAGCCCTAAGATGAGGCCGTCGAGTGGAGAGAGAAAGGCCGTCGTTGGGAGGGAGCGACGGTCGTCGAAGGAACCATTAGACCTGGTTCGTCGGTTGCTCGTGGTGGTTCGCCGGTCGGAAAGATGGAGGGTGGAGAGAGAGGGAATTCATTGGACAGAGAGAGTGAGGGTAGAGAGAAGGACACAGAGGAAGGCTCACATTGTTTTTTCATTTACGAGGAGAGAACCCGCCCATTCAAGTGAGGAGAGAAAAATTTGAGCGGGAGAAATACGTAAATTTTGAGCAAGAGGAATACGCTGACCGTCCTTTCTTCTACGGTGGAGCCGAGCCGAGCCAGCAAAAAATCAGTGCCTTCCTTTTTCAGGAGGTCCCGCTCAAGAACACGTGCTGATTTTTCATTGATATGTGCGCACCAGATCAGATGACGTGACGTGTATCTACCACCACTAATATTCTTTCCTAAAATATAGATGAGGTAGAAGAGGAAGAAGACAGCGCAAAATGAAGATAAGAGTTAACTAGGGTAGAGTAAAGTTGGCTTTTGATCGTCAACCACGTGTTGCAGATGGGACGACCTGATACATCGTGGGGTCACATGGAAATTATTAAAGCTCCTTGTCATGTCAACCTCACGCTAAGGGACCCCTCTCCGTCTACCTCTCTCTTTCTGCATGTCGTCCAGTCCAGAAAAATCCTAGTCGGGTTTTCTTGTCCTAGGAAGGGCACAACCAAACCGCACTAACCGACAAAAGAGACGTGTGAGCCCGTCTCAAGAAAGGGGTAGGCCTTGGGCACTTCGGTGTCGATTGCTGATGAGGCGAAGATGACAGCAACTACATTGAAAAATTGAAGAAGACAATGTCGACCTTTTGCTATGGAGGAAGGCCAAATTGCCGTGTTTTTCCTATTCTTTCCATGGGGGATGGTGACGTGCTCACTCCATTGGCTTCAATTATACCGTTAGAGTCCATTTTTAGTACTAGCAAATGGATTATTATAGACTATAAGCAAATGTTGAGTTACAAGAATATGGGAATGACCATCGCCTGCATCTCTTGGCCCATTGCCGATGTGCGTAGGTTGTACAGTGTGTCATCTAATTATTTAAAACATCTATGGAATCGCCCAAAAAAAAAAAAATGCCACAATTTGATTAAGCTCTGATGCTGCTACTGCTGTGCTGCGCTCTCTACCTCTCTCTGAAACACTAACAAGGAGGAGGAGGACAGGATAAAGTAAGGTTAAGAGTTTAACCAGGGTAGAGTTAAGTTACTCTTTGCCCATCGTCGATCACTTTGCGATTTCACAATTATTAAAGCTTCGGCCTGTTCCGCAGATGAGAGTACGATGTATGAAGGGTCACATGACAATTCAAAGCTTGTCATTATGTCAAACCTCACGTTCAGGACCTAGCTCCGCCATACCGTCCTATCTCTCATTTCACGTATTGTCTAGTCCAGAAAAAAACCAAATAGAGTTGGAAGGGCACATCAAAGCAGCTCTGATTGACAAATGAGAATAAAAACAACAAGGTAGAGAAGTAACGGAGATCAAAAGAGAAGATAGAGCACTCAGAAAACATTTCTCGAATACTTTTTTATTTTTTCCACTCGAAATGTAGCAAATAATTGAATGCTCACGTAGTGAGCTGTGATGGCAATCACAATCTAATTAGCACCAACATTGACATGAAACACGATACAATACGACACGCCAACACGTTATTTCTAAAAAAACAGAGAATTTCGATATGTTGAACATGTTATATATATTAAATATATATTTTTATATATACATAATACATGATCATTTTTATGATTATTTCAATCAAATTCATAAATAATTAAATAATTAAAAAAGTAGAATGAATATATACTAAAAACATTAATCCGTCATTTATTAATATAATTCATTATTTCAATTTGACAAATTCAATTCTATTTCAATAATTCATAAAACTTGGAGAAAAAATAAACAATCTATATTCTAGACTCGAATGTTCACTATGTTGGAAGTGGAGAAAAAAAACTTAAGGAGTGAATTGTGTATCGCGGAAAGTGAGAATCAAAAGAGAAGAAAATACTATATTTTTCTTCTTTATTTATTTATTATTTTATTATTGTGTTTTATTTATTCACACATATATTTTGACATTTCATTTATTGAATTTTTAAAATTGACCTCGATATTGGAATTACGTGTCGAAAACTCGTATGACAAAATTTCGACTTAGTGTCGGAGAGTGTCGAGAAAGTTAACCAGGTGTTCGATTTTCCGACACGTGTTGACCGAGTGTCCGAGAGTGTTAGGACACGTGTCGAAATATCCGACACGACACGAGGCTCTTGGAGAGTGTTAGTGCTCCATAAGTCACAACAAACCGCATGCTTGAGTTGTTAGATCTCGACCTCATAATAGAAACTTATTCTGTTGACATTTCAAAACCTCTTTGTAAGCATTTTGCTTTAAATGATTTTGATTTTTAGTTGTTTGGCAAAGAGCTATATGGCTGTTCCCTTAGAAAGTGGATCAAGAATTAGTGATAGCGGTTTCAAGACGTTGTGCATGGTGGAAGTAGAGAGTGGAATTCTGAAGATGGTGCAGGTTTTTTTGGTCAGGTTGACTCACAAATGTGCTGCATTTTGACTTATGATAGCTTGTACCTGGCCTTATGATTGTCAACTTACAAATATATGGACCAAAAAACAGCAAAGTTTCTTAACACGGCAAATTTTAGATGCCAGTCCCTTGGTCGTGATACTACTTATTTGCGTCAAAAGGTAATTGAATGGTTCATCTTATCTCACGTTGAGTAGAGAGGAGCTGCTTACTTAGTCCGACAATGCTAAATTGCTCATCATTTTTGCTCTCTGCTGGGGATTTCAATGCAATCAATTAGTGTCTCCAGATTGAATCAATCAACCAAACAATTAGTTTGTCTTAGTGCTTCGTGCTTGGCAAATCATTCCTAGATGGGCAATTCAATAAATTTGTTGCTTCGGGTTAATGTAGTTCTTTGGCATGGTTGATGAACCGTAGCGGTTGTAAAAGTTTTAGAAATTGATGAGTTTTATCTGATAAGGCTGATTTAGAAGTCTAATTTTCATTGGCCACCGCTTTCAATTGAAAAATTTACTATTTCCTCTATGGACTCTCATAATTTAGCATTATGTTGATTGTTGACAGAATCACTAATATCATATGTCTATTTAATAGATAATTTCTGGTTGCTCAAGCTTAGAACAACTTAAGCATGTCATTAATTGATTTAATTTCTCGATCTTATTGGAGGTACTTGCTAAATTGTGTCCGATGGTTTTTCTATCCTGTGACATGTTCCTTTGTCAGACACTACTGTTGACAAGCATCAAAAAAACTTTTTCCACAAAAATTCTCAATTGGTATTGCACAAGTTGACGGCAAAGTGAGGCAATCAGTGTACATTTTTGTTGCTATTAGGCTGAAGTCAAAATGCGCTCGCAAGAGAATCTTTTGTTAAGAAAAATGGAAGAATGAATAGTTTTATGATGGTTTGCCTCTAGGAATTTCTGGTTCTTCTAACTTCATGAATATACAAGTGTTTCGTCCATACCTTTCTTTTTCCTGATGTAAAGAAGACTCGTTTAGTCACCGCCGTAGATAGCTAGACAATTTTGACTATTTCACCGCCGTAGTATAGTTGGAAGACAACGCATTTTCTTCTTTCTCCAAGTACTCTTGCTGCCCACGTACTCTTGATCCTTCTTTCTTCATGGTTAAACAGCCACTGTTGACTTATTTTCAAGATTTTTCTTCTTCACCGTCTCGCCTCTCTTGGATTTCTTTTTATCTTCAATATGTTCTCGAGATGAAGAAACTCTGCTTCATTCTTTCGGCTGCTTGCTAATGAAGAAAACGTGTTTCCCATGCTTCTGCTTGCTTGTATTCCCACGTGAATTTTCTAGATTCAGCTAACAACTTCCATCCTAAAAAATTCTAGACAATCTTCAGATGTTGCTGCCAACATTCTCGCCTTCATGATTAAGTCAATAGTTTCTAAATAGTTTTAGAGAAAATGGATCACAATTTTCAACATAGACCAACCCCTATATAAAGGATAGTTGGCATACTAAGTGACTCGCAACAGAATTTGCAATGGCTCTTCCGGCATTGTCAACAAGCTTCCTCCCCTCCTCAATTCACCATAACCAGCCCTCTCTCTTATTCTTTAGGCACCTCCGCTCCTCCTCCTCCGCCGCCACCTCCTCCACCGCCTCCGGTGCTCAATTCGTAACATGTGCTTCGAAGATTGAAGTTCAAGAGATTGGGAGACATTCGGCAAATTGGCAACCTAGTGTTTGGGACTATGACTATTTGCAGTCACTTAGCGTTAATTACACGGTAACGATTTTTTTTTTTTTTCGGCACAAACCCCAGCCTAGCTTAAGTACTATGGGAAATATTCACATTTGGTCCACAAACTTGGAAAAATTTCCCAACAATTTTTCTGGTCTATGGTTCTGACAATTTCGGTAACAATTCATTAATACCCCGGCTTCACTTTGCCGTGCTCAAATTTAAGTTACCACGCCGACGACAGAAAAAAAAAAGTTTAGTGACCGAGGTGCACTGTTTTTCCCTATTTTCTATTTACTTTGGTGGGACGAGTCCATAAATCCCAAAACGACATGGAAACAATGGACAAACTGTACTTTGAATCTGGTTTATGAATGTGTACATCTTGTGTGATTCCGTATACGATTTATATATGACATTCGAGATCTGTAAAATCAATTTGCACCTTCATCCAATGCCAAAGTATCAAATCTACGGCCAACTGCAACAATATTCTATAGGAGATATCGATAAACCTGGTCAAAACAGCATATTCTCAACAAAAAGGCAAGAGCTCAACAGTGCTTGTGCATTGACTTCGATTAAGATCTCATTTTTCAGAGTTTTTCATGTGCTAGGAGGATAAATGTTCAGAGGAAGTCCAAAGGTTGAAGAAAGAAGTCAAGGGTCTATTCAACGGGGAAATGAATCAGGTGGCCAAGCTCAAGCTTATTAACGTGGTTCAAAAACTAGGACTAGGATACCAATTCGAGACGGAGATCAGAAACGCTCTAAGTTCCATCTATGACAACACCGAAGATGCTCAACTTTCGGACAACATTGATGTCGTTTCCCTTCATTTCCGGCTACTTAGACAACATGGATACAACATACCGCAACGTACTCATCAACTATAAAACTTTTGTAAATCATGTCGATGCATCAAAATTTACCCTTCCATTCCTGTTGTTGGACATATAGATGTGTTTCAAAGATTTATGAGCAAGACGGGCACATTCAATGAATCGCTCAATGAAGATGTGAAGGGGCTTCTTGGTCTTTATGAAGCTTCTTTTCATGGATTGGAAGGTGAAACCATACTCGATGAAGCTTGGACCTTTGCTTCTAAGCATCTGAAGGATCTAAACCTCAACGAAATTTCCACTAATTTAGCGAGCCACGTGAGTCATGCATTAGATATGCCAATCCACTGGAGGCTAAACAGGTTGGAGGCTCGGTGGTTCATTGACATGTACAAGAAACAGCAAGACATGATCCCCTCTTTGCTACGATTGGCTAAATTAGACTTTAATTTAGTTCAATCAGTCTACAGGAAGGAAGTTAGCAATCTGGCAAGGTACACAATCAATCTGGTAGCGTGGGAACGCATTTTGATCAACTTAATCATCATATGACAAAATTTTCAGGTGGTGGGTTGAACTTGGGGTGAACAAGATGACCTTTTGTAGGGACAAGAGAGTGGAAAGCTATTTTTGGAGCAATAGTATGGTTTTTGAACCTCAACATTCAGCTTACAGAGAAATGAATGGGAAGCTTGCTAGTATGGTGGTACTTATTGATGATGTTTATGATATATATGGGACACCAGAAGAATTTGAGCTCTTAACAGATTTCATTGTCAAGTTTGCCTAGTATCACCACCGTCATCATTTTCCCTTGTAACTATGACTGCCGAGAAAAAAGACATAATTAATTAGTCTATGAATGCGATGGAAAAAAAATACTAAAAATTATATATTATGAAATAAATTCTTCAATGCGTTTTGGACATATCATGGTTTATGTTGGTGGTTTGGGCTAATAAAGTAATGGTTGGCATTAATTTTCGTTATTGTTACTAAGAAGTGTATTGAATGGCGGTAAATTTCATAAAATTGCTGAAATTGTGATAACTTATCAAGGTGGGACATCACAGACATCGATAGGCTTCCTCCAATAATAAGGGATAGTTTCATGGCCATGTACAACACAACCAACGAAATTGGGTATTGGACGATGAGAGAGCGAGGAATCAACCCCATCCCTTACCTGCGGAAAGTGGTAATTTTGACTTACTAAATCTTCCACCTGATAATTTCTAGTCCATGTCAGTCAATTCATTTTTCTACTTCTAATTTTCGTTATGACTTCTCTTTGAACGTTTGAGAGTCTGAAAAAGTATGAGAAAAGAACGTCCCTTGACTTGGTCATTGACACACTTTTCCGAATTTCAATCCTATAGTGGGCCGAAGAGTGCAAGGCGTACCTGAAGGAGGTCCATTGGCGCAGCAAGGGCATTAACCCGACCCTGAAGGAATACATTGACGTTGCGACGAATTCATCCGGAGGGGTGGTTTTGATGTTGCCCAGTTACTTCCTAACCACGGATAAATTGACGGAAGAGGGACTTGATTATGTGTCGAAAATCCCAAGCGTCATGCGTTGTTCTAGCAAGATGCTTCGACTCATCAATGATCTCAGTACATCATCGGTAACTTACTTTTATATTGTTCTTCTCCTTGCAAATAGTGGCTCATAAGAAAAAAAGAGTACATCTTTTTTATTTCTTCGATACAAAAGTGGGAAGAGTATTTGGACTTATGGTTATAACCCAACAATAATTGTCCATACTTAGCATGAAGTGGCACGGGGAGACAACTTGAAGGCACTGGAATGCTACATGAATGAAACTGGCGCGTCGGAAGAGACCGCACGTGAACACATCATTCACATGGTGCGTGAGGCCTGGAAATGGATGAATAGAGCCGTGTTTGAAGACTACCGAATTCCCGGATTAGGGCCTTTTCTTGGTGCCTGTGCAAACACGGCACGAATTTGTCATACTTTTTACGGATGTGGAGACGGATTCGGCCAACCCAATAATGATACCAAGGACTATCTTGCGTCGGCAATATACGAACCCGTGCCCCTCGATTAGGCATGCATTATTGACCAATGGTCTTGCTTGTGGAGAGACCCTTTGATCTTATGTAGAGCCGTTAAACGGGTGGGTCGGGTCTGGTTTGGGTCGGGTTATTAATGGTCCGACCCAAATTGACCCATTTATGTCTAATGTAAATTTTTCGACCCATACCCGACCTGACCCATACCCAACCTATACCCGACCCGACCCAACTCATATTAATAAAATATTTTCATATTTAACAAATTTAGAAAAACTTATTCCTATGTTTTTAAAAAAAAAAATATATATTATTAAAATACTTCCAAGCTTTTATATATATATTATTTTTTAAAAAATTGTATTGCTAAAATAGTTTTATACAATATAAATTTAATGGATAATTTTTATAAATTTTAAAATAATTATTTAAAAAAATCGAAATTTAATTATTTTTTAAAAAATAAAATTTTTAATTATTTTTTTAAAATTAAATTTTTAATTATTTTTATTTTATTTTTAGAATATAATTTTCTTTTTATTTTCTTTTTTCTTTTCTTTTTCTTTTTCTTTTTATCTCTTTCTTCTTCTTCTTCTTTGGCCGGCCGCCGGCCACGACGACGGCCGGCGACCGGCCACAGGCGAGCCTCGAGCTCGAGCTCGCCGACGCCGGCGAGCTCGAGGCTCGCCAGATCGGCGAGGCTCGAGCCTCGCCCGACGCCGAGAGCTCGAGTCTCGCCAGATCGGCGAGGCTCGAGCCTCGCCCGACGCCGCGAGGCCTCCGCCTCGCCCGGATCCGGCGAGCTCGAGGCTCGCCCGGTGTCGGGCGCGCTCGAGCTCGCCCCTCGCCGGAATCGGCGAGGCTCGAGCCTCGCCGACGCCGCGAGCTCGAGGCTCGCCAGATCGGCGAGGCTCGAGCCTGGCCGACGCCGGCGGGCTCGAGTCTCCCCAGATCAGCAAGGCTCGAGCCTCGCCGGCGTCGGCGAGGCCTCCGCCGCGCCCGGATCCGGCGAGCTCGAGCTCACGCCCGGCGAGGCTCGAGCCTCGCCCGACGCCGGCGAGCTCGAGGCTCGCCCGGCCGGCCGGTCGCCGGCCGTCGCCGTGCCGGCGACCGGAAGGAGGAAGGAGAAAGAAAAAAAAAAAGAAAGAAAAAAAAAGAAGAAAGAAAAAAAAAGGAAGAAAAAGAAAAGAGAAAATAAAAATAAAAAAATTATAATTTCGATTTTTATAAAAGTGAAAAGAGAAGAGAGAAATTATAATGTTTTTGTTAAAGATGAGTTTTTAACCCAACCCATTTAAAAACCCACTTAAGACCCACCTATTTTAAACTTTTAATTGTGAAACCCATTTAACTATCTTTTGTTATAAACAAGTGACCCATTTTAACACCTCTAATCTTATGTGTCTTTCTTAGTATTTTAAGATGTCGAAACTGTTTTACATGAAGTCTATTGTTGGGCTTCGGCAGAGAAGCACATGCTATTCCGTGCTTTGTGTGGTGGCCGATTATGTAATCACAAACAATAAACAATATTCGTGATGATCGAATTTTATTTTATGTTGAATATTTAGTTTTTTGTATTGGAGAAAAATTGAAAAGAAAAGGACTATATAGAAGAAAATGAAAAATCGTTTGACTTTGACCGACGCTGGTTCAATGGAATTTAAAACGGTGGCTGCGCAGAAAGTTTTTATTTCTACCATCGAGTTTCATAGAAACGGTGTCCCAAAGATTCTCCAATGTCCAGAACAGTGCGAGGCTATTTTTTTTTTGGGTCGAAAGCTACCATAAATTAAGCACGCATCAAAGAGTTTACATGAAGTTCAGATAATACAAGATCTTGCAAGAAAGGGGGTATCCGAAAGACCCAATTCGGAGGAAGTAAAGAGGCCCGATGGGCCTTTGCAACACAGTCCGCTAAAGCATTGGCTTCTCTATGACAGTGAATCAGTTGAAGGTTAGGGCACCGAAGCTTCAATCGTAGGGTTTCGTTGAGGATAGGTCGAAGCTCCCACGGGCGTCTTCCAGAATCACGAACCGCTTCCACGCATACCAAGCTGTCCGATTCCACAATGATCCGATCCATCTCAAGACCTCTCTGGAGAAGAAATTTCAGCACGGAGTTAAAGGCGATCACCTTGGCTTGCAGGGCAGAGGAAGCACGAACAGAGGAGGCGAATCCATCGATCAAATGGCCCGTTGAGTCCCTGCACACGCCAGCTACCGAAGCTTCGTCGGACGGCGAAAGGTAAGATGCATCAATGTTGATTTTTATGACTCCAGGATCTGGTGGGCACCATCTATGGTTGAAAAGACGCTGGTTTGAAACAGGGCACGACTTTGCGGAAGTTAAAATACGTCTGGAATGGGTCTCTGCGATCGCCAGCAACACAACTCGTTCAGCGTCCGGCTGCTTTTGGCGGAATAGGAAATCATTGCGGGCTTTCCAGATGTGCCAGAGGATGATCACAACTGTACCCAAGTTTGGTAAGTCATTCTTACTGTCAACAAACTGGAGTAGCCAGCCCTCAATGCGATGTACCTCAGTTTTAGATATTTTGATAGCTAGATCTGGATGCCTCCAAACATCGTAGGTCCAAGGACAGAATAAGAAAAGATGTTCTGGGGTTTCGGGTACATGATGATCACACATATGACAAGTTGGCTCTGTCAAAATATGTCGCTTATATAGGTTTTCTCTAGTCGCTAATGCATTGCTACAGATAGACCAGAGAAATGCCCTTATTTTAGGCATAGTTCGGATTTTCCAGATTGCATTCCATAGTCTGCGGGGTGGCTGAAAAGAGGATGAGGCCTGGTTAGAATTAGTATTGTTTTGCTGGGCTCTGAGCTGATTGTAGCAATTTTTGACTGTGAAAATACCATCATACCTTCCTCTCCATATTAGTTTATCCTGGGTGCAGTTAGGGCGAATAGGAATGGATAATATCTCCTCCACTCTCTGATTATCAAAATGTTGAGTTAAAAGAGAAGTATCACATGTGTCTGAATCAGATAATATAAAACCAGCAACCCAGACAGGTTCATCCCTAGGAGCAGGACCTCCAATAACACCACTAGGTAACCAGGGATCCTCACGAACTTTAATCTGAGTACCATCACCAACATACCATAAAACTTTATCAGCAATAGATTCCCGACCTAATAAGATGCTCTGCCAACCCCAAGAGGGTCTAGAACCTTTAGTAGCATGCCAGAAATCCTTGTCTTGAAAATATAAACCTTTGAGAAGCCTGCTATACAATGAATTTGGATTTTGGACTAGACGCCAAGCTTGTTTACCCAGGAGAGCTCTATTAAAAATCATAAGGTCACGAAATCCTAATCCCCCTTCATCTTTTCTCCTCTTAATGCACTCCCAGCTCTTCCAATGTATGCCTCGCTTGCTATAATCAGACTGCCACCAGAATTTAGCTACTTTTTGATCTATTGCTTTACAAATAGCTGCAGGGATTTTGAAAATCGACATGGCGTAATGGGGTATAGCTTGCACAACAGATTTTATAAGGATCTCTTTGCCCCCTTTTGAAATAAGCTTTACCTTCCAGCCTTCAAGTTTTGAATGCACTCTACCCATTAGCCAAGAAAACAGTTCCCTTTTAGATTTGCCCCAATCTGAAGGAATTCCTAGATATCTGCCTGTTTGATGTAATATGGGAACTCTAAGGGCTCCCGCTAGGCTTTCTTTCAAGGCAATAGGACAGTCTGGGCTACAAAACAACCCTAATTTATTTCGGTTTATAGTCTGTCCTGTAGCTAGACAGTATTCATTTAGAACAGCAGCTAAATTCTGACATTCCATAAGTTTGGCATCAAGAAAAAAAATGGCATCATCAGTGAAAAATAAGTGGGAAAGAGTGGGACACCATCGATTAAATGTTATACCTTTAAGATTGCCATTATCCACTGCATTCTTGATAAGAGATGTTAAAGCATTAGCCATCAGGATGAACAGGTACGGTGATAACGGATCGCCCTGTCTAAGGCCTCTGGTAGGATGGAAGAACGGTAGAAATTCTCCATTTAATTTGATGCTGTAAGACACCGTAGAGATACATTGGAATATCCAGCAAACCCATTTAGCATGAAAACCAAGTTTTAGGAGATAATCACGGAGAAAATCCCATTCAACCCGGTCATAAGCCTTCTGCATGTCTAGTTTCAGCACTGCATGAAATTTCTTTATACGTTTTCTGATTCTAAGCTGATGTAAGACTTCATGAACCACAATGATATTATCCTGTATTTGGCGACTGCCAACAAAAGCGGTTTGTTCTGGTGCTATCAATTGTGGCAGCCAGGGTTTGAGTCGGTTTGCAAGAATCTTGGAGATAATCTTGTAAATAAAGTTGCAGAGGCTAATAGGGCGAAACTGATCTAAACGTTTTGGGTGAGGGGTCTTAGGAATAAGGGAAATAGCGGTGCGATTATATTCCGGTAATAAAATCCCTGTATGAAAGAATTGTTTCACAGCTAATGTTATATCTTCTTGCAGGATATCCCAATGGGCACGATAAAACTGACCATTCAAGCCATCTAGACCGGGAGCTTTTGTTTCGCCTAATTGGAATACTGCAGTATGGACCTCCTCACAGGTAATTGTAGCCGTTAAATATTCATTCATCTCCTCTGTCACAATCTGATTGCAGAGATTTAGAGTTGGGCCATAGTCTCTATGTCCTGAAGATGAATATAACTGCTGAAAATAATTGAGAGTCATATCTTTAAGAGCAATAGGGTCACGAATCCAGTTTTGCTGGTCATCCTGAAGCATCCTGATCTTGTTTTGTTGACGTCTATTGACCGTAGTGGCATGAAAAAATTTGGTGTTCCTGTCTCCCCATTTAAGCCAATTAACCTGAGATCGCATTGCCCAAAATTTTTCTTCCTGCTGCCATAACTCATGTATTTTAACTTTCAGGTCTGAGATCTCATCAGTATTTGAGTGAAAATGAGGTTGATTGGTGAGAGACTGAAGCTGGTTCTTGAGGTGAGAAAGCTGAGTTTGAGCATTCCTAAATTTAGAGTGACTCCATTTAGATAATGCAACCGAAACAAAGAGTAGCTTTTGAGGAAGTGTCACCTTTCCAAGCTGAGAAGAAGTCCAAGATTCAGCAATTATGGAACGGCATTCGGTATCCTGGAGCCAAAAGGCTTCAAAATAGAAGGATTTTCGCCGTTTGCAGTTAGGAAGTGCTTCAGTAGACAAGAGAAGAGGGCTGTGATTAGAGCCGAGAGCTGGAAGGGCAAGTACTTCGGCAAAAGGGTAAGCCAATCTCCAATTTTTTGTGCAAAGCATTCTGTCTAATCTTGAGTGCGAGGCTATTTTGGAAGGTTGAAATGTCGATGAATTAGATTGGACCGAGTATTTTCTTCTTCTCTAACGATTATACTATCTTTCTATATCGTTCTTTGCGTTTGAATTCAGAAAAATGAACACTTTGGAGTGCATCATTGTACAGATAAAAAAAAGAAGTACGTTATTGCATTCTTATGGAAGACATCATATCTTGTAGAAAGTTTCCTGAAAAGTGTCTTGACTCATTACATCTTTTGTCTTTAATTTTGTTTTTGGTTTAATTATCCAAAAAATCCTAAATTAATTGTACGGTGATCAATCCAATCATAAATTTTTCAATTGTACCAATTCAATTATAAATATTTCAATTACGTTAGCTTAGTCAAACATTTTGAAGATTTGTCAATTTAATTCTAAAACTATTATTTGGATATCTAACTGGAATGTCTACTTTTTCAAACCGTCAAAAGGTTTAGGACATGAACATTATGATGGGAATAGGACATGGATATTATGATGTGAATGTTATATATCTGATCTCTACAGCTTAGTTGAAATATTGTTAAAAGGTTTAAAAAAATTCCAAATAAAGGCCCTAAATATCATTGATTTTTCAAATAAGGGTTTGAAGTGAACCTTACCTTAAATAAAGACATAAAGTGCCCTCATTTTATTAAATAAAGGCTTAACATGGACATTATTTCAAATAATGACTTAAAGTGGCCATGTCAATATCAAAGAAGGACTTGAACTTTTCGGCCGATCAAGGGCATTTTTGTCCTTTTGCTTTTTCTTATTATTTTTTTTCCTTTTCTCTTTATGTGCATAAAAAGAGAAACTAGAAAAAAGGCTAAAGCTTAAAAAAAAAAAAAAAAAACTTAGGTGCAAGGTTGGTAGCTAGCCCTCCCTCACTTGTGGCTGCTGCCCTATCGCCAGTGGGGAAAAAAATCGAACATGGCTAATGGGGTTGTTGACCAAAGGTGAGAGCTTGGTCCTCTCTAGATTCAAAAGAGGGTTGTCACCCTTCCCCAGGTCTGGGCAAGGTGTCCACCTTGTGTAGTCACCAGCGATCCCGCTGGCCATGGCCAACGCCCCATCGACGACGGGTTGGTAGCCACAGGTGACTAGACCTCCTCCTAAATTTTTTTTTTTTTTTTAATTTTTTTTGTGTGAGTGGTTTTTTTTTTTTCAGTTTTAGTCTTTATTTTTTTATTTTCTTAGTTTGTCTTTTATGTCAAAAAAGAGAAAAAAAAAGGAAAAAAAGAAAGAAAATAAAGAAAGCAAAAGGATGGGAATGCCCTTGATCGGCCGATGAGGTTGGGTCATTCTTTTAGATTAATATGGCCACTTCAAGCCCTTATTTGAGAAAATGAGAGCATTTCAAGTTCTTATTTGAGATATGATTTACTTTATGCCATTATTTAAGAAATTGAGAGCATTTTAAGCCATTTTTTTGGAATTTTTCCAAAGATTTAGGACTAAATTGATAAATTATTAAAATGTTTAGGATATGGATATTATGACATATCCAATCTCTACATCTTAGCCAGAAGAATTACTACCTTGGCATATCCAAAGTGATTGGTAAAAAATGCTTAAACCATTTAAGTGCAATTAATGAAGTTTTGCAAGCTTGTTAACAAGTAGTGATCCAACGATTATCCAGTTTTCCACTCTAACAACTTCAAATCGACTTACCTCACTCAATTAGTTGAAGCATTCCAAGAAATAAGATTTACATATTCCCTCAGATTTTGCGATTTTTCTTTTTATGCATTTATGAGTTGTCACACAGCATGAGATATTTAAGCCAGCCAAAAGCTCCCCCATAACCCGACGGATCCACAGTATACCAACTCCTGTTCACCGCCAAGTGATTTATAAGCCAAGTCTTGCCTGCAAAATACATCAATCAATTAGCTCATCCCTGGCGACCAAAGTAAAACCATAAGAAAGAAAAAGGACCTGGTTTCTTGGATGTAACTGCATCTTCCTTCTTCCGAACTAGAGCATTGATATGGGAAGACTTGCCCAAATTAGACGGACCTAGAATCACAAAATCGGGCCTCACATTTTGGGATAGTTCTTGGCCCTCCCATTGCTCTTCATGAACTCCACTTCCTTAATCAGGGTGTGACCCTCGGCTAGATCGAACCGGTGTTGGAAGAAGAAAACTTTCTGGATGATCCTAGTCGAGTCAAAGGTTGTCGGGCTTGCGATTTTGGCAGCGGAGGCATGGAAGCTAGGGTCGTGGTGGGTGGGCTACAAGAGAGGAGGGGTCTTGGGAGAGAACGAGAAGGGTGAGGGATTTGGAGATGGCCGAAGTGAGGGCTGAAGAAGAGAGGTTAAGTGCAAAGCAAAGAGGCGTAATAGCCATTGTTGGATAGAGATGATTTGCTTAGCAGTCGAGGAAGCGAAGAGGCAAAGGGAGAGAGAGTGTGTGTGTCAGAAAGGGGGTTGAGCATGGTCTGGGTGGGCGGTTCCCACCTTGGAATCAGGAACAATCTATTAAGATTGGTTTTGAAAAATTGGAATCGGGAACCGCCCATTGATTCTATGGATCCACCCAAGAATCGGACTGGAATGGGTCCATGGAATCGATCCCATCAAACTTCATTCTCTCATTGCAACATTTTCTGACAAATCAAAGTAAAGCAAAATAAGAAAAAAAGAAAAAAAAATTCATATTCTTAATTGCAAGATTAGTAAATAGATTGGACTCAAATTGAGAGTTGACATCGCAAGCCGATGGGTGTTGAGTTGAGAGTCAAAGTTGTGAGTGAGAGAGAGAGAGAAAAACAACTCATATAAGATGAGAGTTAAACAAGACAAGCACTCGGTTAATAGGTATTGAATTTTAGATTAGGAATTTTAGGGTTTCATTTTTCTTAATTTTTTTTCATAAATTTTTATTAAAAATTAAAAATATATTTATATATTACCAGTTTAGTCGAGTAAGTGGGTGAGCGGACCCACATCTATAACTGAGAATCAGATCGGTATCCATCGATTCTAATAAATTGGAGTTGAGAATTGGATTGGTTCCATTGGGAACTACAAGTTTTAGTTTAGTTCGGTACAATTTCAAGCGGTCCGGGCGGTTGCTGGTTCTTTTCCACACCCAAAGTAAGGAAACCTATTACAAAGTAGCAATAATGAAAGGTCATTCCATAATGCTAGGCAAATATCAAGCAAAGTAAGCTTAATATTTATGTGAATGATAGTTGTAAACAACTTGTAGTCTAATTTTCCTAAAATTGACGATGTTAAGAAATTTATGAAAATTGTGGAAGAGCATTTTCAAACCGTTGATAAGTCACTTGTTGGTATAGTGATGAGTACTTTGACCACATTGATGTCAATAGGAAACAAGGTTACATGCATGAGTATGTACTTGCAATGACGAACTTAACAGCAAAATAAAGAACTTTGGGAATGAATGTAAATGAGTACATTTTAGTACAATTTATATTCAGTGCATTGCCTTATGAACAATGTGGACTATTTTAGGTCAAAAACATTGTAAAGGATAAGTGAAATATAAATGCATAGGCCAGCATGCTTGTTCAAGAGGAAACAAGGATTAAAAAAAAAAAGCTTATTTCGTTAATCTCTAAGTCATCAAGAAGCTAAAAAGAATTCTAAAAGAAATAGGTGGAAAGAGTAAGAGGAAAAGATTACACAACCCAAATGACTTTTCTTAGACTTTTCATATCCACAAGAAGAAACACAATTTTCTTAAATGCCACTTCTGTAATAAAATTGAACACTTGAAGAAAGATTGTATGAAATATAAAGCTTGATTTGAAAATAAAAGTAAGCCTTGTAATTGAGTATGTTTTGAATTAAACTTTATTAAAATTATTTATATATTTGGTGGATTGATTTTGGTGCCACCACTCATGTTTCAAGTAGGATATAGAGATTTCTTACGATTCAAACCATAAAGCCAAATGAGAACATGTATTTACGAGAAATAGAAACAAAGCTTCAGTTGAAGGCATTAGCACTTACCAATTAATCTTAGATACTAGGTAACATTTGGACTTGTTTCAAACCTTTTTATATACCTAGAATTTCTTGCAATTTATTCTTTGCCAAAACTTGGAGTACTAGGATTTTCTTTTAAGTTTGGTTCTAGATCTTTTAGTTCATTCAAGAATAATAATCTTATTGACATCGGAATTTTATGTGATGGTCTCTACAAGTATAAACTTGATAATGCTTTTATTGAGACTTTAATGACCTTACTTCATAATGTTGGCACCAAACACAATTTAGTTGATAAGAGTTTTGCTTACTTGTTACATAAATGTTTGGGTTATATATCCAGAAAAAGAATGCAAAGATAACTGGAAAATGAAACTCTTCCGAATTTGATTTTTACGGATCATGGAGTGTGTATTCATTTCATTAATGGAAAACAAACAAACACACTAATAAATGTGCCATAGGAAGAATACAACTTCTTAAAATTATACACACTAATATATGTGATCCTTTGACATTCCATCTTTAGGTGGAGAAAATTATTTTATCAATTTTGTTGATGATAATTCACGTCATGGTTACATTGCATGATAAATCTCAATAAGTGAATGCATTTAACGTGTATATTAAAGAAGTTGATATGCAATTAGATAAAATGGTGAAAATAGTAAGGTTAGATAGATGTGGTGAATATTATGGAAAGTATAATGAATCGGGATAATTTCCAGGTCCATTTGTTAAATTCCTTAAAAGACATGGTATTGTGCTCAATATATGATGCTAGGTACATCTCAAGAAAATGGTGTAGCAAAAAGGCACACTTTAATGGAAATGGTTTAAAGTATAATGAGTTATTCATCTTTACATTTATCATTGTAGACACGCGTTAAAGATTTCTATGTAATTATTAAATAGGGTTTCTAGTAAGGTAATTCTAAAGACTCATTTTATACTGTAGATGAGAAGCAAACCTAGTTTATGAGACCTTTATGTTTGGGGTTATCCAACAGAATCAAGAATTATAATCCACATGAAAAGAAATTTGATTTTAGAACTAAGGTGAGCTAATAATACCTAGACTTATGGACTTTAGAGCTAAGGTGGATTTTAGAACTAATTTTTTTACCACTAAAAACTCCGAATTGTATTTCAATTAGTTTCCATTAAATTTTACTATCAAAATACTGAGTTAAATGACATGTAATAATCGACTGGTATATCAGTTTATGACTTTACTCTCTGTTTATTACAATTATATCAATTTTGTGATTTTTTGTCATATTAATCCAACTTAACAGAGGGTATGTTTGTCTTAAATTATTAGTTTGGAGAGTAAAAAAATTAATTTATAATAGATTTGTCACAAGTGTATTCATTTTTTTTTTGTGATTACTTAGGTTGAATGTGTCATTAATATACCAGTTTATGGTCCTTCATAGTAAAATGATTAGCTTGAGATAAATTCATCATGAATATACTAATTTGAGACTTTTCATAATGTTAATTTTATTTTTAGTCTGACGATATACATTTTCGTCGTATTTACGGCCAAAAATCTCCCACGCATTTATGTACGGAGGGTGGTGTGGAAAGGGGTGAGAAGGGGCGAGGGCTTTTCGTAATTTTCTCCCCCAACCGAAAAACATAACAAGCATCATCTCTTTCATTCGACTTCCGGCACAGGTGTGGTGGTCTCGCATGGCGGTCGTCGCTTCCCTGAACTCGCAGAAGCTCTTCCCTCCTTTCCTTTCTCCTGATTCCCATTCCTCCATTCGTCCCTTGAGTCGAAACCCTCGTTTGAAACTTCGAACTTCCTTCAAGTTCCAGTCGATTACTAGCGAGCTCAGGAGCAACTCCGACTCGAGCAATCCACCAGGTAGTCCCTCTCTCTGCTTGAGTCGAAGTACTCTTTGCTACTGTGAATCTCACGTTCAGTTTGTGCTTTGGTCGCGGAACACAGAGAGCAAGGCGGACAGTTTAGGAGTTAAAGCTGCGTTGAGTATGCTCAGGTTCTACAAGAGTGAGTTTCTCCACTTGCATCTCAGGTGTTTGATCAATTGCCCTGCTCTAGTTAAATAGTTCAATGCGTCGGTCACACTTTCTTTGTCGCTGCTTGATGTTGTTGTTGGCATGGAGGGAGTCAAAGAAAGGTGGGTGTTTTCATTGAATTGGATGTCGAGGATGAAGATTGAAAAAAGATTTCTCTTTCCTTTTAATTGATTGACTTCTGTTAGGGAAAATATCGCCAATTCTGCCGAATAGTTGTCGATACGTGCCGACGTGTAGCGAGTACTCAATGGAAGCCTACAAGAAGTATGGGGTTGTCAAGGGCACTGTCTTGACGACTTGGCGTCTCTGCCGTTGCAATCCTCTTGGTAATTTGCCTTTTGAGCACCTTATTATCTGAAGGCTCTTTTTAAGCTTTAGTATGTTTTGGAAATGAAATAAGATAATTTCTCTTTTTTTTTTTTTTTTTTTGAACAGGAGATAATTTCTCTTTTGAGTGTTAATTTTATGTTGTGCTTTAACTCATTTGAGTATCTGGAAAGTATGAACTTCGCGATATAGCAGGGCTCCACCAGTGCCCTTGATGCCATTCACACGATTCATTTTTGTACACTGTATCAGCAGCTTGCAATGCTTTCTGTTCATTGAGAAAAGTAGGGTGCACTTGGTTGAGCTCTTGCTTCTCCATAATAAATGTAGGTAGAAAAGGTTTTCATTTTCCCCAGGTGCTCATTTTGCTAGGTGGATCTGGATTTGATCCCCCGCGCTGGTTTGGTGAAGAACGTCCATCTGAAGAAGAATGAGAGTTCATTATATTTACTGCTGGGCCAACGGTCATATTTTCCCCATCTTTGAGGAAACTTGGCTTAGCCTGTCTCTGAGATTGGATCTGGGAGTTGCAGTCTTTTTCGATTCAGGCGAACAAGTCTTAATATCTATCTTGTGGTTCGCTATTTCATAATGTTGACTTTAGATTGATTTTTTGTTTCATCAATAGGAGAAATATTCTAGGGGATAAAGGCACCGGAGGTCCTTCAACTATTACTATATATTCAATTAGGTCCCTCATTTTTTTCCTTTTTGTGCAGTTAAGTCCCTATACAATATATATTTTTTGTTCAAGTTGGTCCTTTAGTCAAATTTATAGACAAAGATGTCCACATGGCAAACCACGTTGGCATGCTTTTCCAATTCATTGCTGACAGAGATCGAGGGTGGAAGGAGAAGAACGAAGATGGGAGGTGGTGGCTGGGTGATGAGGCGAGGCCACTCAGCCACCAACGAGGGTCCATTGACCTTTGTCAGTGTTCGATTTGGCCGCAGATGGCGGCACCTCCTTGGAGTGTCTAATGCCAATTCAATTCATGGTGAAGTTAGGGCAAAATCTCAATGTTTCTTCGAATTTGCTAGAGTTGTTGGTTGTGGAGTCTCAATTGAGAAGACTCAGAGAAGGGTTATGGATGCAAGGGTAATTGAGAATTTGCTTTCTTGTGTGTCCACTACTGTTTCTTTCTTTGAAGCTTTGTATGTAGAATTGAAAATTGCCAGGTGCTGTTTTCTGTTGAGGAAAGCATGAAAGCTGCTGATGAAGCTCTGGTTTCTCATCTTTGGAGATTACATCAGGCAATTTTACAGGGAAGAATGAAGGAACTCTGCTTTAGTTGGTGACTGCCTAATGTGATGAGCTTAAAAGTTAAGTTTTAAGAGAATCAGAGCAAGGTCAAGATTGTCGAGATGCTTTTCAAATCAGTTGTACTTGGAGATTGACTGAAAGGATAACGAGGGGAAGTGGCGGCGGGTGGCGGCCACACCAGGTTTGCCTGAGCTCAGCAAGGGATCCTGGCTCCTCGCTGGTTCGTGGGTGCTGCCTCTGCCACCACATCCCCTTCTTTGGTTTTGCACTTTCTTTCTTTTGTTCTTCTTTTTTTCCATATTTCAATTTCCTAAAATTCTCAATAGAAAAAAAAAAAAAAAAAAATTGAATTCTTTAATTGCTTGGTTGGATGTCAGTAGGGCGCCACATCAACATTTATTGGCAACGTGAAAGCCATATTAGCATCTACGTTTCTTTTTAATAGAAGGACCAACTCGAATGAAAAAATATATAATTTAGGGACTTAATTGCACTGAAAAGAAAGTTGAGGAACCTAATTGAACATTTTGCAATAGTTCAAGCACCTAGATCCTATTTTTGCATGTTATGAACTGTCCTTGGACCAATGTAGTTAATCACGTTGCCGGTCTTACTGAAAGAAAATAATATTGCAGAATTTCTGCATCCCCTTCTTTTGGTTAAATCTTATGGAAAACGATGGCAAAGCAAGTTCATGACGTGTTCTGTAGTTCTTCTGCTAATTTTATTGAGAGAACTGTTTCTCCAGCATTTTTATAAATGTCTCGGACAACAGGGGGATGAAACTTTGAAACTCTAGATAATGCTTTCTTTTGCATTGGTATTACAACAAAATGGCTGCTCCCTTTGTTGCCTTTCAGGCATTATTTGAGGGAAACCCTTTACAACATGCAGACTGCTTAAGTTGGCACCAAAATCGCACAAGAGAGTTCTATGGAAGTAAGTTTCGGCCGAGAATGAGTCGACGAAAGTGGGGGAAGTGTGCTATCAAACCATATCACGGATTATGAAACAGGATCGATGAGCTGTCTGATAAGAAAATCCTTTTTTGTGCCGGTTGGACATAAAAACATGAACACTGATGAGCATGTTCCTGTGCAGGTCTTTGAGTAGAGGGATGCGTATTATTTTGGCCCTCCTGTTTTGTGATTGCAGCTAATATTGAATGCTTATGGTCCATTATTGTTCGACGAAGTGTATTATTTGGCGTCTTATGGAACTATCAGGAATTGCGATTGGGGAACAGATACATCCTCATGCCATTGCTTGCTGGATGTCAGGTACCTATGGCATAAACCCTCCAGGGTCCTTTTGCCATCTCCAATGGGAAGGATTTTGCAAGCTCCAGACTGTCAAAGAGCAATAGTAGTAATGGAATTTCTTGACACTGGGAAACGAAGAAAGGACTTAATTATTCCATCTGTAAAATATCATAAATGGACAAGTCGCTTTTCGTTTTGACAGACAAGAAGGGAAGCAAAATCAAAGATGATTGTCATCTGCAATAAGGGTCTTGTTAACCAGTTGCTCCTGAGGCGTTTGTTAACCATATTATGATAAAAAAGAAGGTTCTTATTTCAATGCACTGATTACCCATGACATGAAAGAAACTATATTGGAAATCACAAGCTCTCTTTATAAGACTGTTTAAACAGTGCATCGGAGTTGCAAATCTTGCAAACTCGAACCAGTTTTAAGGTAGCTCGTGTGGGGCTTCTGCTGCGAGTTCAGTTCTTCCAGCCATGCATTCGTTGTTGAGATCACTTTCCATGGCAACTCTTGCTCTACCATCTTTGAATTTGCTTTTCGAACTAATCTCCAGAAAGTACTATTGTTTAGAGGCTTCAGTGCATCACCTTAATCATCCTAAAAGCAGATGATTCTATTGTGAGAGTCACACAAAATTGCTAGGCTGAACTCGCAGTTTGTCCAACGATGGGAATGACTTTGTCCTCTGGTAAGATCTGGACCAAACTGGTGGGGAAAAAATCACAAAATTCATCGGCAGTGGCGTCCGTTTCTCAAAATTTCCTGAAAACTTAATTCTGTTTCAACATATCCTGCCTTCATCGATGAATTAATTCCATTTGATTTTTTCAAAACTGTATATACTTCTTATCTATAAATGAGAATATGACAGATGCAAACTCGAGAAGTTCTCTAGGTAAGTAACGTGGGACAAATCTATTCAGGATTTCCATCTTCTCAATTGTCCGACATGGACTATTTTATAAAAGCTGGAGTTTGTCCCGTCGGTCTGAGCCTCTGAGGAGACATCGCTGCCCTGCCCGCACAGGGCATGGAGCGGTCACAGGAGAAGCTTTCAGAGGGCGGGGACAAGGACCATGATCACCATCCTCGTCGCCGTCCCCATCAATAATCCCCCATGGTCGCACCTGTTTTTCTAAATTCCTCCCGAACCTGATGCTGGTTCAAAGTATTCATGAACTTGATCATTTTGATCTGACAAATTAACCTTGACTTGTCGCCTTTGGAGCTAATGGCCGATCAACGAACGCTGTCGACACTTGCATGTTTCGCTCCTTTTTAGAAGGAATTTTAGTCTAGGAAAAAAAGAACAATTTCCATGCCGCCCACGGGCTCATAAAAAACGTTAAAAAACCTTAATTTACCCCAATTTCACATATCAAAAAGTTAAGGGCCAGGGCTCTTCGAGCATAGAGAAGAAAAAAAATTGGAAATGGAGAATTACTGCAAGTGTGCGAATAGAGTTGAGAACATCAAGGACTTGCAAACCCGACAAGGTGCTTTTTAGAGTGCATGGCATGAAGTAAGGGATGAGGTTGGTCGCTGGTTATTTCAAACTCGATTTACGGTTTGGAGTTACGGTGATTTTTGGACCGAAATACTCCAACAAAAAAAAGGTGCAAAACATGCACGTGACAAGTACATGTTCATTATTTGACCCAAAAAAAAGTACATGTTCATGGTCGGCCATTATTTTCAACGCAAAAGTTTGGAAGACTATTATTGGATCGTCGAAATGGTCAGGTTCATGGAACATTTTGAAATGAAGTCAAATTCGTGGAAAATTTCGAAGAATGAGCACCAATCTAAGGAGATCACGGAGTCAATCTGATTGAATTCAGGAGGTAATTTTTCAATAAAGGCAAGTTTGGGGTAAGTGCAAGAAACGGCCGCCACTTCGAGGGTACTTTTTGGATTTCTCCCGTAAAACTTGGGTTTAGTCCCTTTTCAACAGATTGCTTCGTATTATTGCACCAACAGTGTTCTATCCCCTCCCCAGGCCCGATTCCTTTTTCTCTTCTCGACTCATTTCATACACTTTCTACTGGAAGCGTCGAATTTTCCAGAAAGGAAAATCATCAGAGAGAGAGGCGGGTTTCCCCTTGGAATCAATGTCCTATCCTTGGACTCTACATGAAAACATGATGACGGGATACAAGGGAAATTCCGAGCCTGCTCATTCATCAGCTGAGACTCTACACCGCACAAATCACAGACATCTGCGCAAGATCACAGTGACCGCCTTTCCTCCTAAGTCTCCATTGAGCTACCCACCTCAAGCTACAGACCAACTAAAGGACGGCACCCCGTATTCGAAACAAACATGAAACAACTTTCTAATAAACTAAAACAGCGAAAGATGGCCATGTATTTACCAAGTTGTTAGCAACACCATAGCCTTTCAGGGACAGGTTAGAATCAACTGCACGAACTACTTGCAAATGAGCATGTCCATATTCAGGGAAGATGCTCTAAAATTTGTGAATTATGTTCACTTGTTTCCTTTACTCTTTGTACTGGACTAAATGCTCGAGATCCTGTGGAAGACCACAAGGCACAAATTCTGCCTTTACGCCATCTTCTTCCGCAGGACTTTGACCTCTAAATCTACATCATCTTCTGTTATGCAAATTGAACAACCAGGTTGTATCATCTACCTGCCAGTTTAACAAGGTAATATCAAACGAAAGTGCCAGTAGAGGGACAGGTAACGAAAGCAGGTTCCAGGAGAGAGATAAAACATAGAGAGACAAAAACTCGCCTTGGTATTCCATCTACTCTTGTGTGCCCAACATTGTCAAACCCATTCTTAAACCCTTGATGCCAAAGTAACTAGGCAGGTTTCCAAGCAGAGAGAGCGTATATGATCCGGCCCTTCCATCCTAGCAATAGCCACCGACCATCTTCGTCAATCATAAAATCTTTGTGATAGCTTAACCGTACTCTTTCTGTTGCCATCTTCACAATGTCCCGATTAAAAGGATGCTGCACAAACCCAGCTCTCAGGTTACGTATTTGCCACTGCTTGTATGTCTCTGGCCTTTCAACTCGTTCCCAACCCTCACAAGCTATGACATTTAAAGCCTCTCTTCCAAACATTTCTTTCTCGATCAGCATTCTCTCCCGATTTTCACGGGGAACTAGAGTTTCAAGCATATCAAAAAGTGCAGAGAAATGGAACAATGCCTCCCGAAATCGTGTAACAAAGAAGGGTGCATTGTAAGACCCATTGAGAATCCCGTGGATAAAAATATCCGGATTGATTCTTCTTATCAATTTAATGACCATATTTCTTGTACTGTCAGCTGCTACCGATTCATCGAGTAAGTTTTTTGAGCGATATATACAGTTAACAACAAGTAACTCATCCTTGTCAATTTTGAGTTCTTCAATCTGAATGGTTTCCCATTTCTTTGCTATTGCATTGTACTCAAATGGGACTTTGAAAAGCTCAGCATAAGCAGCTAATCTCCGACCTGTTTCCTCAACTCGCTCTGCTGGCCGAAAGCCAGGTTGGGGGAAATCTATCCCAGTGATCCGAACTTTTGGGGGTCCACCAGGTCTTGATGAGAGCCGGTGCATAAGCGTTGGCCACTGAAAACCATAAAGAATACCAAAATCAATAATGTGGACCCTCATGGAATCTGATGCTGCGCTCATAATTGTCCTGTTTGCAGTGAAGTTAGAAAGCTTCCTAAATGGGCAAGCAGCTAGGAAAAGATGGTAAGCTTTCAAAATGTTGGCAGCTGAAGTTCTCTTGCTAATGAAACCTTTATAGATTTGGCTACCCGTGCCAGCCTGGCGAGCTTCAAGCGCATCTGCAAGGCAGTGAGCTAATCTCTGATTTCCATCCCCAAAAGGAGAAGAATGCTGCCTAATCTGCTTTAAAAACTCACTTGTGCTTAAATGGTCATCAGCTGCAACAGCTTGTGCACAATTAATCAAGAGAGTTCTCAAATCAATGACTTCCTTCTTCTCGTTTTGTTTTCTCCCACGTCCTTTACCACCTTTTAATCCCTTAGATTGCCCATTGCGCAACATATTTACAATATCCCTCCCATCATGCAAGGTTTCTTGAAGTACGGTTATGTGATCCTGATCTGCATCACAGATCAACACATTATCAAACATGTCTGATCGGAGAGGTGATTCAGAGAAAATGGCAGCTTGCTTGCTACTCCTCTCTTCTTCAAGATCAGCATCCCCTCTGTGGGGATTCTTCCTACCCCGTGATCCATTAGGAGAACACTTGCAATGATCCTTCCTCTCTAGCTTGGCTGCCACCTCGCTAGATCTTACCTTCGACTCAGTTAAGGACCCTTTTGACACCGCATTATCAAAAAACCTGTTACCTCCAGGAAGAAACTTACTAGCTTCTTCAACTCCCTTATTAAACTGCCAAATGGATTGACTCTCACCACCCAAATCAGGACCCTGAGCAACACTAGCGGGGGAGTCTACAAGTCCATCTGTACCACCGATGCCACTATTGGAAGATGCGTAAGATGACTGAGAAATGCCATATAATGAAAGGCTCTGCACTTGACGCAAGGAAGTGTTCTCACACGAATGTGATACCAGAGGATTATTCATTAAAAGGCCATAGCTATTCACAGAGAGGTCATCCTCAGGACTCTCACCACTTAGATAGGTATTATTTGGGACTGGTTCAGGCGAAGGAGGATACTTCTTACCGATAGCCTCATAAAGAGATTTCTCAGCAGCTTGAAGGTCCAAGGACTCTTGAAGCATACAATTCTTTTCCTCCATATCTTCTTCCATAAGCATCTCACTTATGTACCTCAAAACCGCATCAGAGAAGTCGCAATCTTCCAGCGAATCCTCCTCCTGGGTCATACATGAATTCGAGGCACTCGGGGTTCCACTAATCTGTGTCGCCACAGGGGATGGAACGTATTGAACTCCTCCTCTGAAGCCATTGGTCTCCAATCTGGCTGCAGGAACCAAAGTCGGATCCGCAAACCATGGCAACGATTGCTTATCCAATGAAAGCCCGGTCACAGAAGCGGAATACCCATTAAAGCGAGGATCCATATTCATCCACTCCACAAGATCTCACCAAACAGAGCTTGGGACCAGAAAGACCACAATCCAAGCCGCTGCCGCCACCAGGTCAGAATTTCCGGAAACGACAGACGCCCCACGGGAGACCCCCTTCTAATCCTCCCCGGATAAATCCTCGCAACCCCACAGTGCCAATGCACACAGAAGAAGGTGCAGAAAGTCAACCGATCCGACGGCCGGAGTTTCAGAGTTTTGACATACTGAACACTCCTATGCATATATCCAGCGGATCACAAGGCGACAGGACACACAAAAACCGCGATATTAAAACGGAGCATACACAAACTGGGATACCCAGATACAGCTTTCGGTCACTCAAGCCCGAGCATCCAAAAAGCCGCGAGCTTTTCAATCAGATTAAGCAGGCAAGAAACAGAACCCGGAAAACATTCAACTCCAGCGAATTCAAACGTCCAGACGAAGAACAAGCGAACGAAGTGCGTACCTCGACAGAACCCAGCTCCTTCCCCGCACCGAGAGAAAGAGAGAGAGAGAGAGTGGTTGGAGAAGCTGGAGCTGGAGTCGCGCTTTGTTTTGTGGGAAGAGACCGGGTCGTGGCGAGTCAGAGAAATTTTTTTACGCGAGGGATGGCGAGGGACTAACCAATCTTGGTAATCACGGTCGCGCTTAATATTCGTATTCTAAATAGGCACCCTCAAGAGGAAGGAAAAGTTTGCAAAGTTTGATAAGGGCCCATCGTTTCGATTGGATTAGTGGGTGTTTCTCCCTTTAGCATCCGCTTTTTCTTCTTATATCTTGACTCTTTTTAAATAATATCTCGTCATTCATACTAGGTTTGAAGCATGCGCAGTACGACATGACTACGAGTTCAAAAAAAACATATAGTATCAGGCATGAAGCACGACAGGTTCAAAAAAGTAAGGGCAATTTGGAGATTGCAATGACGAGAAAAAAATGAGGAAAGATCGGATTGGTTAATGGTCATTTGTTAATGATCTTTGTTAAATAATGTCTCGTGAGAATAATCAAAGATGTCTAATTAAAACATATATTCATTTTCATGGATACGAGGGAAGACAATACCTTGAAACAGATAAAATTTTCTTTGTCAAGATGTGAAGGAAAGAAATGTAAATTTAGGAAGTCTAAAAGGGAGACAAATATGTGTTTTTTCTATATAAGAAACCTATTTTGGTTAAATACCTGTATCTCACTATTAAAACTAAAAAGTTACCCATAATTTTTCACAATTTTTCTAGATTGAAATGCTATTTTCAAAAAAATTAGGCACGGCTCCACGTGCATCCAATTACATGAAGGGTATTTCTACATTTGTCTTTGCCTTTCTTCTTCTCCTCCAATTTGTCATGATGTAAATGATCAACCCAAGTAAAAAATCAATTCACTCTCGATGTGTATGTTGCGCGAAGAATAATTGAATAATTGATTTGAAAAATATTTTAATAAAAATAATCACTTATATTACTTACAAAAAATGAATAAATGAAAAATATTTTCTTCGCTTTCATTAAATATTTTAGATATAAATTATTATCGATAATGAAAAAAATATTATTTTAAAAAAATATTATTCAGGCTATTCATTTTAAAAAAGAAAATTGTGCCGTATAAAAATTTGAAATTTCATTTTTTTATTTATTTTCTCGTCTGGATGGCAAACAGAGTGTCACTATATGCGAGAGATTCCACAAATCTGATCACATAATTTTCCTTCTTTTTTCTTTTTGTCTCTCAGCGAGCAAGTGGACCGAATCACCCACCGTCCGTTGCTGTCCGCTAAAACCGTCCCACCGCGTGTTGTCTCCATCCGCATCAACGCGCGGCGGACTCTTCTCGCCCGTCCCCTTGCTTGACCGCCGCGTCAACGCGTAAGAGCAAAATCCTCCACCCCACCCCCCCCGCCGCCCACGTGGCGCGTCCCCCCGGCGGGGCCCGCACGCGCATTGGGGACTGGGGAGGGCCCCCCGGGGCCTCTGTTCGGAACCGCAACAGTCACTTTCCCCTCGCCTGCGCGGGGTGGGGGGCGCAATTACTGTTCTGCCCTCGAGGCTGATGCCGGGGGCCGCACGTCCGGACGCGAGAGAGACAGGCGGGACTCCGATCCGCATCGGGGGTCACGTGGAGCGTGGGGCCCGCCCACCGCCAGAAATTGAAATTGCCCGATCCCCCTCTCTATCCGTCTTAGGTTGGCTGGTGGTTTCGCGTGCGAGTGGAAGTCTGACGTGGCACTGTCGAGGTTTTTCTTTGTAGTTCTTACTTTTTTCGCTAGCTTTCCTTTTATCCCCCCGCGTTATACGGTTATAGTGTTTGCGACCTAAAAAAAAAAGAGAAATACTTCGAATCACTTGTTAATGCGCGATATCTGATAAAGTAACTTTATAAATTTAGTATTGACTCGAAAGTTACAACCCATCATTTTAACAATTTTTCTGAAGACGTCCTATTAAGTATGTCCAATCCAAAGTAATTTAATTTTCAAAACGATCAATTACATTTCACATTGAAAAAAGTTGTATATCAAAAAGCCCGTAATTTCATTAATTTAATTGAAATTTGATTATCTATGTAACAAATATTGATGCACATAGAAAAGATAACTTAGTAATCTTTCATAAATTTCAATTTATGATTTGCATCTTCAGCACACTAAAATAATATTTTTAAAAATTTTGAATTTGAAATATTTTTCACTGTCAGCACAATATTATTCTTTCATTTGCTATTTTGTTGGCGACATCTGTAGCAAACACAGCGTGTATAAGCATTTCAAATTATTTTAGTTACGAAAACACTGTATGAATTTCTAAAATTTTTGAATTAATTAATTCTATATGACAACCCAATCTTTTTCTCTATCAGCAGTTGGTGGGGCGGCGCTTTTGATCCGACCCAGGTGGTGTGAGCTCAAATAAAGATAAAAATAAAAGTATACAACATAGCGAAACGATCCACTTTTAACAAAGCAAGAAGTGAGGTGAAATGATAATATTTTCCATATTTACGACCCGTAGAGAAACTACATGCAATTAAATATTTTTACTTTTCATTTTCATATAGAGAAATTGAATCAAGAAATCACTTCAGAAAGGAAGCATCAAATAGTAGAAACCAACCATCGCCTTGGTGCCTGTGATGATTTGGGCTCTCTCCCCTCACGGTCCTTTGAGGTTTTAAGTGGGACACCGGGGGTGGTGGGTCCTCCCGCTTACGTGTTTCCCTACGTTTATTCGCCGGCTACCGGCTGTACGGGGTTCCTAGGTCACTAAAAAGAAAAAAGTAGAAATCGAGAAAAAGGAAAAATGAAAAAAAAATGGAATTGGTCTTTTCAAGAAAGAAAAAGGATGTAGATATCGCACCACATAAAGTCTAAAGATGTTTATTGTATAACTAGGGCTGGAATTTCCAGCGCTAATCGGAGAGTGGCTAGCAACTTCCGTTGTATTCTCTTATATGTTTACTCCCCTCACGGTCGCTTGGGGTCTTAAGTGGGACACCGAGGGTGGTGGGTCCTCTTGCTTACGTGTCATCCCAGATTTACTCGCCGGCTGCCGGCTGCACAGGGTTTCTAAGTCACTAAAAAAAAAGTAGGAATCAAGAAAAAGGAAAAAGAAAAAGAAAATGGATTTGGTCTTTTCAAGAAAGAAAAAGGATGTAGATATTGCACCACATAAAGTCTAAAGATGTTTATTGTGTAACTAGGGCTGGAATTTCCAGCGCTAATCGGAGAGTGGCTGGCAACTTCCGTCGTATTCTCTTATCTCTCTCTCTCTCTCAGCCCCATGGTAGGCGGGGACCATATAGTGTCTAGGCGGTCCATGACTGGTGGAGCGATCCACTAATGTAATGACCATATAATAACAGAACCATTACGTCTTCACATGTAGATATATATATATATATATATATATATTTATATTTTGGTCGGAAACATTAATGTATTATAAACGTAGAGTTGAGGTTACAGATAAGGGCATATCACAATACAAAAGATCTTGTAAAAAGGTAGGAGGATGCTGCACCCAATTTGAAGAAAGCAAAGAAGCCCGATGGGCCTTTGCAGCCCGGTCCGCCACAGAATTCACTGCCCTATTGCAGTGAACGATGGTGAGATTAGGGCATCGAAGCTTCATGTCCCGTATCTCTTGAAAAAAAACCTCTGTACTCCCACGACGTCAGGGCAGGATCATTGATGGCGTCTACAAGAGTTGAGCAGTCAGATTCCACTTCAAGATGATCCGATCCTCGCCCTCGTTGAAGCAAGAAGTGCAAGGTTTGATTTAATCCGATCACCTCAGCGTGCAGTGTCGAAGATGAGGACACTGTTTGCGCGAAGCCATCAAGCAAAACACCAGAGTAATCTCTGCACACGCAAGCGATCGAGGCATCATGACTCTGAGGTAAGTAAGCCGCATCAGTATTAACTTTGATAGAGCCTTTGGCTGGTGGATGCCATTGCTGATCCAAATCATGTTGATTTCTCACATGCCGCTGCCTCTCGCTAACCAAATCTCCAACCGGATCGTGCGTCTACTAACGCAGATTGCACAACGTGGTCAACGTTAGGGCGTTGCTGTCGGAACAAGAAGTTGTTTCCAGCTTTCCAGATATGCCAGAGAAGAGCCGCAACTGTTTCCAGCTCAAGTAAGTCCTTCTGTTTCTCAATAACAGCAACCAGCCAACTTTCTATGCGATTCACTCCTGTGGGATGATGCTTGAGGTTGAGTTCTGAGTGGAACCATACATGTAAAGTCCATGGGCATGCCAAAAATAAATGCTCTGGTGTTTCGGGAACCTGTGTAGTGCACATACAGCAAGTAGGGTCTGAGATTATGTGGCGACGATATAGGTTTTCTTTAGTCGGCAGGGCATTATTGCAAATTGACCATAGAAAGGGTCTTAATTTAGGCATAGAAGTGATTTTCCATATGGCATTCCATAACTTGCGAGGTGGCTGAAATGATGAAGAAGCTTGGTTGTTGTTGTGACATGTATGCTGAGTTCTGATGTGATTGTAACAACTTTTTACCGTAAATTGTCCATTCTGTTTTCCTGTCCAAACAAGCTTGTCTTGTGTGTGCTGTGGCCGGATAGGAATGGATAGTATTTCTTCGACTAAGTTGCTATCAAAGCTCTGGTTTAAGAGGTTAGTTTTCCATACTTGCTGTGCTGAGATTATAAAGTCTGCAACTCGCTTTGGTTCATCTCTAGGAGCAGGGCCCCTTATTACACCCCTAGCAAGCCACTTGTCCTCTCGAATTTTGATTTGTGTGCCGTCCCCAACAGACCATAAGACCTTGTCAGCGATAGAGTCCCGACCTAGCAAAATGCTTTGCCAACCCCAAGAGGGTCTAGCACCTTTATTAGCATTCCAGAAATCCCAAGAGTGAAAGTATAGACCTTTAAGGATTCTGCTAGGTAGAGAATTTGGTTGTTGAAATAGCCGCCAAGCTTGTTTTCCTAGTAACGCTCGGTTGAAAGCCACAAGGTCGCGAAAACCTAAACCCCCATAATCTTTCCGTCGCTTAATAGCCTCTCAGTTCTTCCAATGTATACCTTGTCTGCTGTAATCAGACTGCCACCAGAATCGAGCTATCCTCTTTTCAATTAACTTACATAACGTAATAGGGATTTTAAATATCGACATAGCATATTGGGGAATTGCTTGCACTACCGTTTTAAGTAAGACTTCCTTGCCCCCTTTTGAGATCAACTTTTCCTTCCAACCTTCAAGCTTGGAATGCACACGACTCATAATCCATACAAACATGTCTCTCTTAGAGGTCCCCCAGTCTGAAGGAATGCCAAGATACTTACCAGTTTTTTGCAAAATAGGGACTCTAAGTTCACTGGCCAGATTCTCTTTCAAATTGCTAGGACAGGCAGTACTAAAAAACAGACCAGATTTATTCCTATTCACAGCTTGTCCTGTAGCTATGCAATATTCATTCAGGATAGAAGCTAAGTTCTGACATTCAATAAGCTTCGCATCAAGGAAGAAAATAGCATCATCTGCGAAAAATAAATGGGATAAGGTAGGACACCAATGGTTTAGCTTAATACCTTTAAGATTGCCAATGGCCACTGCATTGTTGATTAAACTTGTTAAAACATTGGCCATCAAGATGAACAAGTATGGCGATAAAGGGTCCCCTTGCCTCAAGCCTCGAGTTGGATGAAAATAGGGTAGAGATTCACCATTGAATTTCACACTATAAGAGATCGTAGTCACACATTGGAGGATCCAATTCACCCATCGAGTATGGAATCCCAGCTTTAGAAGATATGCACTTAGAAAATCCCACTCAACCCGGTCATAAGCCTTTGCCATATCCAGTTTAAGCACAGCCTGAAAATGCTGCTTTCTTTTCCGTGTTCTGAGCTGATGAAGTACCTCGTGAACCACAATAATATTGTCTTGGATTAACCGACCACCGACGAAAGCACTTTGTTCTGGGGCGATCAACTCTGGTAGCCAGGGTTTAAGACGATTGGCCAGGATCTTAGAAATGACTTTATAAATAAAGTTACAAAGACTAATAGGCCTGAATTGATCTAATCTTTTTGGGTGAGGGGTTTTTGGGATCAAAGAAATATAAGTGCGGTTATATTCTATCAGTAAAACTCCTGTGCGAAAAAATTGTTGCACAGCAATAACAATATCCTCTTGTAAGATGTCCTAGTGTGCCTGATAAAATTGACCATTTAGTCCGTCTGGGCCCGGTGCTTTGGTTGCACCTAGCTGGAAAACTGCTTTCTGGATCTCCTCAGATGTAACTTCAGCAATAAGAGTGTCATTCATTTCTGCAGTGACCACATGCTTACAAATATTCAGAGTAGGGCTATAATCTCTTGACCCTGTAGAAGTATATAAAGTTCGAAAAAAAATGAGAAGTCATCTCCTTAAGAGAATTTGGGTCACGTATCCACCGCTGTTGATCATCCTACAAAATGGTGATCTTATTATTTTGTCTTCTCTGGACGGTAGTTGCATGAAAAAATTTGGTGTTCCTATCCCCCCATTGAATCCAATTAACACGCGATCGCATAGCCCAAAATTTCTCTTCCTGCTGCCATAACCCATGTATTTTCTCTTTCAGGTCTGAAATCACAGCTTGATCACACTAGCCGTTAGGCTGATTTGTCAGAGCTTGAAGCTGGTTTTTGAGGTCAGAAATCTAGTCCTTGGCATTACTGAATCTAGTTCTGCTCCATTTTAAAAGAGCAACTGAGACAGCTTTTAACTTTTGGGGTAGTGTCACCTCACCAGGTTTGTAAGATGTCCAAGAGTCGATAATAGTCGCACGACATTGTAGATCCTGTAACCAATATGCTTCAAAGTAGAAAGTTCTTGCCCTTTTGGATCGTTGATTGGGTACAGTAGTTAATAGAAGAGGACTATGGTCAGATCCTAGGGCTGGTAGGGCCAAGACCTCAGCCAGGGGGTAAGTTAGTCTCCATTCCTTTGTGCACAACATCCTATATATTCGTTCCTTAACCATGTCAGCGCCAGTCCGATTATTAGACTAGGTATATGAGCAGCCTTTGTTTCCCATATCCATTAGCAAACAATCATTAATTAGATCACGAAATGAATGCATACGATAGGTCTCAACAGGTCTCTTCCCTACTTTCTCCCATGGGTACATAACCTCATTAAAGTCACCTAGACACAGCCAAGGTTGGGTATTAAAGTTACTGATTCGCCTTAATGCTGTCCACAGGTGCTGTCGAAGCTGATAACTTATAGGAGCATGGAGGCAGGTAAGACGCATAGTGATCCCAAAGTCGAGGTCAGTGCAAATAGAGTCAAGCATGTCCGCAGAGTTATATATCACTTTTACATTCACTCTGGCATTCCAAAAAAGAGCAACACCTCCTGCTAATCCCACTGGATTTTCAATATAGCTAGCTGAGAAGCCAAGTTTCCTTTGCAACTGTAAAAGTTTATGTTCCTGATGTTTCGTTTCCATCAAATAAACCAGATCGGGCCTTTCTTGGGTCACTAAGACCCTGAGTGCTTGAACTGTCCGGGGGTTGCCCAGCCCCTGACAGTTCCAACTTATTATTTTCATTGTTCACCTGGTGGCTTTTTAGGGCCAGCCACCAGGGCCCAAGAAGCAGAATCATCCGCCTCATAAACGGGAGTTTCTGCAAAAACATTCATCAAAGTGCTGTCGGAGTTGAGTACGAACATCGGGGCTAAAGAGTGTTTTGGCCTTCTTAATAGATCCAGAACGAGCGGTAAGACGTGAATGCTTAATCTTCTTAGATTGTATAGTGCTTGCTATAATGCTACTGGCCAGAAGTTTCTGCTGCACATTCATACTCTCTGATGCATGCGGAACCATAGATTGCCATTTAATAGGAGTTGCAGCAATAATAGGATGATCAGCCTCCATTGCCTCCATTGTCTACTTTCCTTTATCTTTTTGAACAGGGATAATGGCCGAAGGGGAGGGAGGAGTCTCCGGGACAGTCTCATCATCAACAACTGGGGATGGATTCGTCTCATAAAAGGTACGCCAGAACGGACTGTGGTCCCTGACCTCTGCTCTTAGCCATGAGCCATATAAGAAACAATCATTCTTTTCCATATTACTCTCATCATAAGGAAACTCTGCACAATGCGTGGCATAATGGCCAAGCTTACCACATGAAAAGCAATAGTGCGAAAGTTTTTCATATTTGAAATCAAGCCAGAAGTTCTTTCCTTCAATTTTGATTAATATCCCTGACATGAGTGCCTGTTGAAGATTGAATTCTACCCTAACCCTTCTTGTTTTTATCATAGAGCCATCCTTATTCGCTATGCGCACTTCTGTTACTTTCCCTATGTGAGCACCAACCTTACGAAGCATAGTTTCAGTACATCTTTCCAATGGCAAACCATACACTTGGACCCAAAGCTCGCATGTATTGAAGTTGTAGCAATGCAAAGGCGTATTCGCTATCCAGGGTTTTAACATGACCATATGGTTAGCAAAACGCCAAGGTCCATTTTCGTACACCCTCTGTTTTACCTCCTCGGATTGGAATTTTATGATGTATATAATCCAGAGTCGCCCAGAGAAATATCCACAAGTTCGGTGCGCCATACCGATTTCATAGTATTCTGAAATGCCGGAAGATTAACTTTAGGATTATTTAAAAGCTTATTGACTAAAATTAACCGACATTCCTCAAGTTTGTCAACAGGTGCTGCGTCGTCCCAGACCTCCACTGCTTGTTCCGACCATAGGTGACCCATTCGATGACATAAAGCCCCCAGGCGAGCTTCTTCATCAGCAGTCGATCAATGCATAATTAACTTGAGACCAAAGAAATTCTGAAGAAACCCTTAGTGAACGAAGATGAAGCAATGAAAGTAAAGACCTGCTTGTCAAACCCTCTCTTCAGCCGTCCGAGAAGAAAACAGGGAGAAACAAGATAAAAGGGTACTGTCAAACAACCCGATCCTGACATGCAAGCCACAAGAAAGGTTCAGTGAAGGGCGTTGAAGTAGGGGATGAAAAAGGGAGTGATGTTAAGATGTAAAGGTGGTCCGATTAAGAGATCCAATAGAGTGAGTTTGAAGATGAGTCTGTAAGAACTGGGAAACGATACGAAAGAAAACTACCAAGAAGGTAGAAAAACTC
Source organism: Eucalyptus decipiens (assembly GCA_014182575.1). Classification (NCBI taxonomy): domain Eukaryota; kingdom Viridiplantae; phylum Streptophyta; class Magnoliopsida; order Myrtales; family Myrtaceae; genus Eucalyptus; species Eucalyptus decipiens. The sequence continues at coordinate 21,000,669 of CM024609.1, read as the reverse complement.
TACATTTCGTAGAGAGAAACATCTTCGTCTTCACATGTAGATTGATTCGGTGCAAATCATATTATGGTTAGAAAGGCAGGTGATTGGTTTCGGAATAAGTCAGTTTTTGGCCTTAAGTCAGAAATTGATCCTATAATTGGAACGGGGAACCGAGACGGTTGGTTTCAATCAAGTTCTTGGATGGACCGTTATTTTTGTTTCGTGTTGAAAAGTCAAATCCTTATATTAAAATTTAAAAAGTTGTACCATTTCACCAAAAAAATGTATGCTTTGTCATGTGATTATGTTGTTATTCTTTGTTGTTTAAAACCATGGTTTTGATTTTCGATGGGTGCAAATTATTTCCTTCAAAGAAACTTCAAAATCAGTTTAGAATCGACAATTTTTGATTCTTCAAATCCTATTCAATCTGATTAGACATGTCATTGAAACGATCCGTTATCTACAATCGAGGACCAAATTGGTCTTTGGCTAATTCTAGGTTCATGGAATTGGCGATCGAACAAATTCTCTTTACAAGTGGCCCTAAATCGATCAAACTAGTTTGGTCCCAATTTTTGGATTGAATCAGATAATATGCACACCCCTACTTAGAAGTACCTAAATGAGTTTGAGTTGGGTTCCTAACATAACTATGATTAATGAATGGGCACATTAACTTGTCTCCATCCAAAGAAGCCAATTAAGAGAGTTGAATTTTCGGTCTTTCGCTGATTCAATTTTCAGACTTCTTACTTTGATTGGTAAAGGTCAATGAGCTTTTCCTACATGTTTGCTTCACCAGGGCGTTTACTCAGATAGTGAAAAATCTTATACCAAAAGCGAATCCTTGGTTTTTTAGTAGAAATGGTTCTCTTGTGATTTTGGACATGAACATACTCAACTACACAGTGAAGATGAAAAGGAAAGCACGATAAATGATGAATGATTAAGGAAAATGAAAATATGATAACTATAATAAACCGAGAAAAATACATTTGGATTGTGTCCTCTCGTGGCTCTCTCCTCCATGATTACACGCTACCGTTTATATAGTCCACTGATAATCACCGCTCACCAACAGTTATTATTTTAAACGTGGCTACAATTGCGCTACCAGGATTCCAAGCCTCCTATTTTTTTTTTTTTTTGACCTCCAAGCCTCCTATTCACACGTTGACCTTTTTCACAAGTAGCTACAACGTTCAAAGTCACTGGAACGTCGTCATTCGGTATCCATGCATTCATTCGACATTATAATCCATGAATCTTCTTTTTATCTCCAATACTTGGCCAAATTTTAAGATGGCTACCCAACCACACCCCCCCGGGGGTTGTTCCTTCAATAAGTCTCGCCAAACACCTCTTGACTACTTGTGGATGTCAATTCACATAGCTGTCCATGACTATACTTCGTTGATGTTGGTATTTATGTCATGTAGTTGTCTACGAGGAAAGTGCCAAAAAAGTCATAAACCTTTTGCCTTTGCTTTTGTGCGAATTTAGTTATAAACCTTTATTTGGTGCCAATTCAGTCCTAAATCTTTTTTAAGTTGTGCCGATTTAGTCCTTTCCGGCTAATTTTGGCCGGATTTTGCTAATTGGACGCCAACTGGTTGACGTGGCCTAATCGGCGCTGACGTTGACAACTTTTTATTTTTTTTATTTTTGTCTTTTTCCTCCAACCGATTGCCGAGGTTCGGCGACTACAGTCGAGGGTGAGCTCAACCTCACTAGATGCCTCGCCCATGGCTGGCGAGGGCAAGGCTCTCCCATGGCCTGATCTGGCGAGGTCGGGGAGGCTCGCCCTCGCCGGATCTGGCGAGGCTCGCCTTGCCCATGGCCGGGGAGGGTGAGCCTCGCCCATGGTCGCCTCGCCAGATCAGGCCATGGGCGAGCCTCACCCTCTATTGACCTCGCTAGATCAGGCCATGGGCGAAGCCTTGCTCTCACCAGATTTGGCGAGGTCGAGCCTCGCCGACCATGGGCGAGGCTTGCCTTGCCGATCCGGCGAGGGCGAGCCTCGCCCATGGCCGGCGAGGCTCGACCTCGCCGATCCGACGAGGTCGCCTTGCCCCCGCTGGCGGTCGCCGGACCTCGACGACCAACTGGAGGAAAAAGAAAAAAGAAAAAAATATTATTAAAATATTATTAAAAGTTATCCACGTCAGCGCCAATCAGGTCACGTCAGCCACCCCGCGTCTGATAGCAAAATCCGGCCAAAATTGGCCGGAAATGACTGAATCGGCATAACTTAAAAAGGTTTAGGATTGAATCGGCACAAAAAAAAAGGTTTAGGATTAAATTAGCACAAAGGCAAAATGTTTAGTTCAATGACCTATCTTACTTTCATCAACCAATCCCATCAATTAAATTTTGACGTATGTCAACCACAACGAGCTGATTATTCTTTTGTGTAAACAATGTTATGATGTTCCTACATGAATTGTCATTTCTATGCGATTCTAAGTAAATGAACCTCCGTCTGGTCAAAAAAGGGGAGGGGGAAAAACCAATCAAGTCGATGTGTTTCAATAAGCTGATCTTAATAGATGGGTTAAATCCAAATAATGATTCTGTCGTTTGGACTAAAAGTTAGGTGGTCTTTTTTTTTTTTTGGTCAAAATAACTGATATATTAGATAAAAGGAGAAATACAACCAGCTAGAAGAGCATCACTTAGTACAATATTCAGGAAAGGAGGAGGAGGGAATACAATCCAGTTACCAATTGAACCTTGGGCCCTATGGGCTTTGGCGGCCCAATCAGCGGCTAGGTTGGCTTCTCGACTAACATGGTTGATCGAAGCATTAGGGTACTGGGAGAGCAGATCGTGGAGATTGGCGAAGAGGTGTCGTTCTTGCCAAGGCTGCGGCTGCTTCTGTTGAAGGACCTCCACTAGAATTAGGTAGTCGGATTCAAACGTTACACGATGGAGTTGCAGTCCCTCCTTGATTAGATGCTAGAGAGCCCTAATCATGGCGAAGATCTCTGCTTGAAACGCCGATTGCGCAGGTACAGTACTGGTAAACATATCAATGAGTTTACCTTTACAATTTCTGTAAATACAGGCTATTGCTCCTTGTCGATTGCCTGGTACGAAAGCCCCATCGATGTTGCATTTGATTGTGCCTTTATTTGGTGGTTTCCATCGTTGATCCATACTAACATGTGATTTTGGAACCCTAGATTTTGGGGGTTGAAGACTGTTGAATATTCTGCACTGGGCTATAGCATTATCCACCGCTTGGATGGGATTCGGAACTTACTGCCTGAAGATGGCGTTGTTGCGTTGGCACCATATCTCCCACAATAGGTTAGCAATCACTTCAAAGTTTGGGGAAGAGCGAGGATGAGTGGTGCGAGTAGCCAACCATGCATCCAATCTTTTTACTGAGGTGAGTGAGACAGGTATACTGATCTGGGCGTTTGTCCATATACCGTGTGTCCAGTTGCAATAGAAAAATAAATGTTCAACGGTTTCTGGAGTTTTCTTTTCACAAAGATTGCAGTAGGGATTGGGAGAGAGATGTCTGATGTATAGGTTGTCTTTGGTTGCTAGGGCATTTTTGCAGGCCAACCACATAAAAACTCGGATTTTAGGAGCTGTGTGCATATGACATATCCTTTTCCACAATTGATCAGGAGGCTGATAGGAAGATGAGGCCATTGCAGGTAAGTTTCGATGTGTTGAAAGTAAGTAGTAATAGCAACTCTTAACTGTAAAGGATCTTGATAATGTGGCTGTCCATACTAATTGATCAGAGTTGAGTGAAGGATTTATAGGAGTGTTCTGGATAGCTGCACTAACCTGTTCATTGAAGAAATTAGTAATAAGCTCCTGTTTCCAAGTTGCCGACGAAGAGTCTAAAATATCAGCAACTTTAAGTGGTTCCCCTGCAGCTGCACATCCTCCTAATTTACCAATAGAGAGCCAATAGTCTGTTCGGATGTTGACGTTGGATCCATCTTTCACCAGCCATCGAGTTTTAGGAAGGATAGCATCCTTACCCTTTAATATGCTTTTCCACCCCCATGAAGGTCTATAGCCTGAAGTGGCATTTTGAAAAGAAGACTGTTTAAAATATAGACCTTTGAACAACTGACTCCAAAGTGCATGGGGTTGCTGAAGTAGACGCCACGCTTGTTTTCCGAGCATTGGGAGATTAAAAGTAATTAGATCTCTTAATCCCATGCCCTCGTCTGTTTTCGATTGCTTTACCTCCAACCATTTCATCCAGTGTATGCCTGAATCATTATGCTGTTTACTCCACCAGAATGTTGATATCTTGCTTTCCATTAATCTGCAGAGAGACAGGGGAAGCAGAAAGAGGGACATCGCATATTGAGGTAAGGCCTGTATAACTGCCTTTAGTAAAATCTCCTTACCCCCTTTAGATAAAAATTTTCCTTCCAACCAGCTAATTTTGCATTCATTTTTGCCAAAATCCAGGAGAACATCTCATGTTTTGAACGCCCCCAATCTGAAGGGATGCCCAGGTACTTGCCATATCTGCTCACCACAGGTATTCAAAGTTCTCTTTTTAAAGTATCCTGTAATGGTAGAGGACAATTCTAGCTGAAAAAGATGGCAGACTTATTCCTGTTTAGAAGTTGACCGGTTGCATGGCAGTACTGATTCAATAGATTAGTGAGATTTTGGCATTCAGAGAGTGAAGCTTTGAGAAAGAAAACTGCATCATCAGCAAAAAATAAATGGGAAAGCTGAGGACAGGCTCTGTTAAATTGGATCCCCTGTAAGTGGCCCATATTGATTGCTTGCTTGATAACTGTTGATAAAGCATTAGCCATTAAAATAAAAATGTAGGGAGATAGGGGATCTCCTTGACAGATTCCTCTTGTAGGTGTAAAATATGGCAGTTGTTCTCCATTGAAGCGAATGCTATAGGAAACCGTTGTGATGCATGCCATAACCATCATTACCCATTTATTTGTGAAGCCCAACTGTTTTAAATAAGCTGCGAGGAAGTTCCATTTGACACGATCATAGGCTTTCTGCATGTCTGTCTTGAGAATAAGGTTGATTTTTTTTTTTTGGATCGAACTTTAAACTGGTGGAGTACTTCCTGAACAATCATAATGTTATCTTGAATCTGTCTGCCACTGACAAAAGCTGCTTGTTCTGGATTGATCAGTCTGGGGAGCCAACATTTCAATCTGTTTGCCATGACTTTTGCAATAATCTTGTATGCAAAGTTACAGAGACTAATAGGACGATACTGATCAATGCTTTCAGGGCGATGAACTTTCGGGACCAAGGTCAATATCGTTCGGTTTAAGATTGGATGCATGTGACCATATTCGAAAAAGTCTTGCACAGTCTTGACAATTATTTTTTTGATGATGTTCCAGTGATGCCGGTAGAAGAGACCATTGAGGCCATCTGGACCAGGGGCCTTGGAAGGACCCAACTGAAAGGTAGCGTTGTATACCTCCTCTTCTGTTACTGTGCTCATGAGATGATCATTCATTTGTGAAGTAACTATTGCTGGACATTTGCGGAGGAATGGAATAAAACCCATTGTCATTGTTTTAAGCTGATCAGGCTCTCTATGCCAGTTCTGGTCTTCATCTTTAAGTAAGCAAATTCTGTTTCTCTGTCTCCTTTGCACTGTACAGGCATAAAAAAATTTTGAGTTCTTGTCCCCCCATGCTAACTAGTTAAGCCTTGAACGCAACGCCCAGAATTGTTCTTCCTGATTCCATAGTTGCTGAATTTCATTACGAATTGTAGTGGCTAACTCTTTATCTCCCCTTCGATAGGATTTTTGATTTGTAATGGTCTAAAGCTGTTGCTTTAGTTGCATAATATGCTGCCTGGCATTACTGAAGTGAGATCGACTCCAGCTAGTTAACTTATGAGATACTGCTTGCAATTTGGAAGGTAATGAAGAGTGGTTTCTCTCCCATACTGCTTGAACTATTTCAGTACATTCTGTATGTTGATTCCAGTAAGCTTCACAATGGAATCTCTTTTGTGGCTTAACAGGCAGATAATGAGTGTGCAACACAAGTGGGCAGTGATCCGAGCCGATCGGTGGTAAAGCAAACACCGTGGTAGATGGATATGTGAAATTCCAGTCAAGAAGAGCAAAAGGCGTGAGCTAGCTTCTCCTTCACTAACTCATCCCCGTCTCGATTGTTAGACCAGGTGAACTCGCAACCTTTACTATCCAGCTCTATTAAAGCACAATCATCAAGTAACTTCCGAAATTATGTCATTCTGTGATAATTAGCTGGTCTTCTTCCCATCTTCTCCCAGGGGTATTGGAAGTCATTGAAATCCCCGATACATATCCACGGTAAGTTAGTTGTTGCATGAATTATCCGGATCGTATTCCAAAAATCCTGCCTGGGAAGGAAAGAAGCAGGAGCATGTAGACAGGTAACTTGCAAGGAGATTGAGGTCTGAGTATCCAAAACTAACATATTTACAAAATACTGACCCGAAGAAAGAACCGTAATGTCAAACAGGTCATTCCAAAATACTGCAAGACCTCCAGATAAGCCTTCAGGATTCCTCAAAAAGGAGTGAGAGAAAGTAAAACGACGCTATAAGTTCTTCAAAATTGAAGCTGTAATTTTCGTTTCCATCAAGAACACAAGGCCGGGCCTTTCAGAGGCTACCAAAGCCTTTAAGGCTTGAATTGTCAGGGGAGTGCCCAACCCCTGACAATTCCAACTTAACATTTTCATTTGGACCGTGGGGGCTGTTGAGGGCCAGCTGCCAAGGCCCACGAAGAGTGGTCATCAACCTCAAAAACAGAGGTTTCCAGTAAATGGGATTCATCCAACTCAGATATAGGATTTGTTCGGATCTCATAAGGGGAGTATCGTTTAGGTTTCTTACTAGATCCGACTCCTAGCTGTGATCTAGGAGATTTATGTTTTTTCTGATGCAGAAAATCAGAGGATGAATTTTGAGTACCCTTCAACTTTGCATCTGTAGGGACCAAATCAGTGGTTCTGGGGGTCAGCTCAGCAGGTGCAGGTGGGATAACAGAGGAAGGGATGGGGATCTTAGGAGCAGGAGCTGTTGGAGGTAAAGCTGGAAGAGGGGGGTGTATAGTGGGGGGAGTTTCAGGTATGGTCTCTTCCATGGGTTCTAAATGTGATAGAGGATTGTAAAAGGCATCCCAATAGGGGTTGTGCTATTTAATCTCTGCTCGTAGCCAAGGGCCATACACCATTGTTTCACGGCCCTCAAATTGTGATTCCTCATAAGGGAAGTCCTTACATGATGCTGCATAATGTCCTAATTTCCCACATGAGTAACAATAATGGGATAGTCTCTCATACCAAAAATCAAGCCATAGGGGTTTTCCGGCAATGCTAATGAGCTTCCCTGATTTTAATGGTTGTTGCAAGTCAATCTCGATGCGAATTCTCCCAGATGTATCATGTTTGACTTCCAACACACTACCCATTTGCTGTACTGCTCGACTTAAAAGTTGTGGAGTGTTCCATTCCAGAGGTAAGCCTATGACATGAACCCATAATGGACATTTGGAGAAATCATAACAATGTAACGGGGTATTTGGTTTCCAAGGTCGTAAAATGACTAGATGACCAGAGAACAGCCAGGGGGTTCCATCTAATGCTCTTCGTTTTTTTTGTTTTAGTGCGAAATTTGATTATGTAGATGCCACCATCGCTAGAAGATATATCCACATGATCAACACGCCAGGCTTTCGTCATTGCAACTTGAAAAGCAGGTAAATTGATAGTAGGGTTTGTAAAAATATTACCAACCAAGATGAGGCGACACTCTTTAATTTTGTCTGTTGCTTGTATGTCTTCCTAGACTTCCAATTCTTGTTCCGCACAAAGCCGTTCGAGTCGGTGACACAATGAAGCGATACGAGATGAGTCATCTTTATCATCCGTAGCCATGGCGTAATTGGTAAGAGAGATGAAGATTAATGTAGAGGGACCCAAACCAGAACACAAAGATTTGAGGGTTGCATGTCGAGGATCGGCCACATGCAAATGGAAAATCTTCGGAATTATACTAGATAGACATTTCGGGAGGAACAATCCCAGAGCTATGGTGAAAGAATGTGAAGCAGAGAGAATTGAGAGAGAACGGAAGTGAAGATAGTCGAAGAGGAGGAGGAGTTGTGCTGCTGAGGATCTGGAAAAGGATGTTTAGAGATAAAACTCGAACATAACGCGAGAGAGAACTCTAGCGTAAGCGAGAGAGACCGCAAATTACTCTAGGTGGTCTTTGAATCATCCTATTGAAGTTGTATCCAATGCTTAATAATTTCTATCAATATTATAAACCTTGTAGAATTTGTTAGATAATAAGTAGGGGTGACTAGTTTCGTGATGAGTCGGTTCCCCTTTTAGAACTTGAAATCGAATCAAGCAGTGTGAGTTCTCAGTTTGTGGAACGAGCCCACAAGGTCAGTCTCGAAATGAGTGATTTCTTTTTATTTTATTTTATTTTACTTTATTTTATTTTAGTTCTTCTATATTCCTACAAATGAGAGTCTCCCAATATAAAAAGACAAAATAAATTTACTAATCAAGGTTGTAGCAATTTCCAACGAAAATTTACTTAAATTGCTACATCAGAATTATGCACAAATTTTTGAGACAAAATTGAAAATTTTAAAATCATATTGGTCAATTGAGTAATTTTTCTCCCTCCTGCGTTACAAACTATCTCTATATTTTCTTTTCTTTAGACCACATAGCCGCCTCCTAACAAACTATGTCATCATCTCAATTATGGGCCGATCGGGAATTGCTGGTCCATCTTAGGTTGACCGGTACTGCCGTGCGTGATTGGAAGTGCGACGTGCGACGTGCGACGTGCGACTGCCTATAAGTCTTCTTTGTCATTTTGCACTTTTCTTCGCTAGTTTTGTCTTTTCCCCATGTCCTAGGGTAACCAGAAGAGTCTCTCACATTCAATGACGTGCTTTTGCATAATACCTAAGACCACAATTACATTTTTATTATCGATCTCGAAATTATAATGTGGCGGCTAACAAGTATACTTAATTCATAAATAATTTAATTTTTGGAATGATTGATTTCATATGTCATGCAAAAAAGATTGATGTATCGTTGTCATTAACAAAATAGCAAATAGAAGAATAATATCAAGTGAAAAGAAAGAAAAAAAATTCAATATGAACTTTTTTAAGAATGTCATTTTTGAATAAAATTATGTAAATCTTGATATTGAAATTCGTGAGAGATAAAGATAAATCATTAAGTTGCGCTTTTGTCCATGGATGTAATATTTGTTGTAGGAGGTCATTTGTGTTTTATACCATTAATATAGATAATCGGAATCTTGTGTAATTGTGTGAGGTGTGTCAAAGCATTTCAAATAATTTTAGTTACTGAAACACTGTAAATTTTTTAACTAATTGATGCTAAATAATAACCATTGGGGGTTCGCCCCAGTGGCCACCCTTTCAACATGGAAGGAGGAGGTGAGGGGTTCAAATCCCCACCTTCTCAGGGGAGGATGGGGATAGGGACGCGTAAGTTTCGAGAGTGGGTTGCGACTCCCACGCCCTGCAAGAGGCAGGGCACAAGTCTGTGAGTGAGTGTAGAGTAGGAATAGAGTAGGACTGACAAAAAAAAAAATTGATGCTTAAATAACAGCACAATATCAGATAAGCCCACGAGGTGCAAATCAGTTGGTGGCACTGCTTTGATCCGACCCGCGGGGGTGCGAGTTCGAACCCCAGTTTGCATTGTATCTCGGACTTATTCAGAGCTACGTGTGGGGCCCTCCTAGCATCCCATAAAAGAGTTTAACGTACTCGCAATACATGCGCATATGTGCCAATAATATACGAGAGACTAAATTTATCAGAAGCTGAGAAAAACATGGCAATTGCTACATAAATGGCTTCTTGTGTGCTTTGAAGAGGAAAAAGGAGGGAGAAAAATTGGGCCAGTCAATTGGAAAATGTGGCAATCGTCGGGTCAAAAAAGCAGTCACCAAGAACTGGACATAACCAATGTATAGATCGGATCTAGACAGTCAATTCAGAAAAGAAAGCATCAGACAGTTGAAACCAAGAACATGAAAAGGGAAAATAAAATATAAAGGAGTTGGTCCTTTATTAGAAAAAATAATGTAGATGTCGTACCATATTAGCAATAAAGATGTTTATTACAAAATTGGGTCTGGAATTTCTAGCACAAATGGAGACTAGCTAGCAACCATGAGATTTCCTTGAATGGCTATTGATTATTATATAAATTCAAATTGACAAATGAAGATCCGATTTGATTTTTTGAATATTTTAACAGCAACTTTCATTAAATTTTCTTATTCTTTAACAGGGAATCTCTCTCGAAGTAGATAAAACGTCAATTCTAGAAGAGGCAAAGTAGGCTTAGACCGCTTGACCAAAAAAAAAAAAAAAAGTAGGCTTAGACCGTGGCCCAAAAAAAAAAAAAGTGAGAAGAAAAAAGTAGGCTTAGACCAACAGGCCAAAAAAAGAAAAAAGAAAAAAACGCAGGCTTAGACCATAGTATCTAGATGGTTTATAATTGTTGGAGCAAGAAATTAGTGGAATGACCATATAAAAATCAAACTAAAAATCCATGAGTGTTAACATGTATGCATTTTAACAAACGATAGGTACTTGAGTCGGGGTTATGAATTTCTTGTAAGATGAAAATTAATTTGAGGTAAATATGTTACAAGATAATAGACTAAGACTTTAAGACAAAAATCAGTCTGAAGTAAATATATAATGTAATATCAGTTTTAGATTTTTTATGGAATGAAAAGTAATTTTGGGATAATTTTATCATGGAGCTGTTTCTAATGGTATTAATGCATATTATAATTGATTTTGTTCGCCATATCGTGTGAGTACAAGATAGTTTAGCCAATGTGCGCACCACCATTAACTATAATAGATATATTAAAAAATAGAATCATATGTAATCATTGTATTTCAACGCACTTTTTATAATTTTTTATTTTTTGTTGGCTCTTTTTTAGTGGGGGGACAAGAGAAAGGAATCACCTGGAGTTGGGAACGGCATCTGGATTAAACCTAAAGTAAGATGGCACTTGGAAAGAGGATGCAAATGCAATGAACCTGGCCGTGTGTCTGCGACACGATGCGCATACGACGCCGCAGAAGCAGCGGCAGCATTCTCTTTCAAGCCACTTTGCGTCCTCGTACGAGAAATTCTCCGATCGTTGGGGCATCTTTTTGCGCGCTCATGCCGGGGCTCGAAGCTCGAAACCTGGGCGAATGACAACTTTTATAGTGGGACCAAATCTAGGATTTAGTAGCAAAAGCTCTCCTGCTCCATGAAAAGGCAATGTCAGTGGGGCCAAACCTCCGTTCGATAAATTCCCATATTAAAGAACTTAGTTTATTTCACAAAAAAATATTACATTTTTAAAAATAATTTCTAACAAGTCATTTTCTAAAAAAAAAAAATGATGATATCTGGTGTTTGTTAAAATATGAAAAGAATGTGTTTTTCATTTTATAAAAAGAAAATTTTAATTTAATTTTCTTAAATAGATATATACTTTTTGGATGTTAATAACTTGCATATAATTAATTGGAGAATTAGGCACAGGCACTAGGTACTGGCCTCAATGGACCCCAACGCTCGGGTCCCTAGCGCTCGAGCTTTGATCTCTGACACTTAGGCCCTCCTTCATCAATGTGCTCATTTATCAGCCCTTGAAGCTTGGGCTCGGGTCTGTTGAGGCTAGGCCCCAAGATCCAGTGCCCATGCCCTGGTCCTCGGCACTCGAGCTCAAGACCCTAGTATCAGTGCCTAGATTCCTCGTGCACAAGCTCGAGACTAGGTCTTTAGTACTTGAGACCCCAATGTCTGTGTATGTAACTATGCCCATGCCCAAGTCCATTAATTTTAAACCTAATATTCTAGTGCTTATGCTTGGGTCCATTGAGGCTAAGCTCAAAACTCCAATCAATCAAGGCTAGGCTTGACCTAGATTAACATGGGTGTGAGCACTGGGAAATTGCGCACGGGTGCGAGGGTCTCAAGCTCGGTCTCGATGGACCTAAGGGGACTCAAGGTTGGGCTCTAGGATCTCGAGCTCAACCTTGATGAACCCAGCCGTAACTGTCGGGGAACCAGGCATGAGCACCTAAATATCAGCTTAACCTCAATGGACTTGAGCATGGGCTCTGGGGGTTTTGGGCTTGGCCTACCAAATGGGATCTAAGCATGGACATCAAGTTCCCAAGTTCATGCCTCGACTAGACCTAGGGGAACCTAGGCTCGCCCTTAATTGACATAGGTCGAGGTGCCTCAAAACCTGGGCATGAGCACTATAGTCCTAGGCTTGGCTTCAATGGACTTGAGCCTAGGCACTGGGGAGCCAATTATAGGGACTAGGATCTCTAGCTTGACCCCTATGGACTTAGGTGTGGTTGTTGGGGAACTAGGCACTACACTTAGGTCCCTTGACCTAGCCTTGATGGAATTGAGCATGGGTGTTAGGGTGTCGAGCTTGGCCTCATTGGATGTGGGCATAAATAGATACCTGTGCTTATGGCTATCTTACCCATGGTATAATTAGAATGTCTGTAGTACTAATCCATGTGCCCCCATCGGCATCCCATACTCGCTCATGAGATATTAGCACAGGGATAATAAAATCCCACCAGCAAAATTGCACTCAGAATAAGGAAACTTCACATACCAATTGCGGAATGCAGAGATTACACACTATCAAGTGAACCCAGTTCATACTGACAATAAAAGAAAAAAAAAACTCTGCGCAATTCACAGAAATCAATACAAGAAGAATAGATGAGATGTATAGTACTCAGAATGTGATCTCAAGTGACTATTTTAACACCATGCTGCAGTGCAGCCAGGGGTAAATTATACAATACGATCTCCTATGAATAAAAAAATGCTGAGTAGAAGAACGAAGGGGCGAATAACATGCTAATCGCATTCAAGACGATCAACTATGATATACATTGGCCACTACGTAAGAAAAAGGAGGTGAAAAAGAAGTATTCAGGAAGTAGAATTTGCACTAGATAACTTATTCAGCAAAAGTTGCCTCGTACTGCCAGGGATTGAACTCAGTCGATTGAATGTCAGACTCTTCGATGGTGTCTAGACTGTCTACAACAGCCCGATGTTCAGTATACTTTCCATTGTAGCGGTACACTTCCAAATCGCCCCAAGGTGTGGGACTAATTTCGTCAGTCATATCAAACCACCTTGGAGTGAATTTCTGGCCTTTCATTTCTCGGTTCTTTTTCTCTCCTCTTTGCCTTTCCTCCAAGCTGAAAAAAAGAACAAATTGCCTGTAAATAAAACCCTTCTCTGTTTTTGCCCTTTTCCAGAATGTTGCCACCAAACAAAGATGGAAAAGGAAAACTATCCATTCCAACAATGCAGCTTACACCATATTCTCAAAGCAAATTAGTCTTCATTTTTTTCGCATGTACTAACTAATGTGAAATTAAAACTTCACATCTAAAAGTCAAAAAGATGAAGAAGAAGAGAAACCTGCTCTTTTCAGCACCAGCTTTAGGAAGGTCACCCTGCTCAAGTGCATATCTATCGGGACGTAAACGAGAGTCAGATGCCAGAACTTTTTTGGGAGCAGTATTGAAACTGTTTATCTTGTGTCCGAAGTATGTGTACTGATACTTGTCATTTTTTGGAGCCTCAGCAACTCTCCAGGCCTACAGGAGTGAAAATATCAAGATTAACGTTAGGAACTCGGCCTGGCTTTCTAACAAGACAAAAAGTATGACAGTAATCACTGAGAAACTGTACAATTTGACATAGAAAGTTACAATGCACCAGGAATCTGATCAAGTAGACTGTTTATCCCTTTAACCTTTCAAAACTTTGTTATTTGCCTTAGCAGGGTGGTGTTTAGGTGCAGGGAACAGCGGGACAGGTTCCCATTGTGCATGGGTGAGATTTAAGCCTGGTAGACTAGGAAGCAATTGTGGCAGTTGACAATGACTCCAAATACAAGGGTCATCTGATTCTTTTCCTTATGCAAACACACCAATGGTTATTCATATCAAGATATGATGAATTCTTAACAGCATTTGACACTAGTTCCAACCGCAAATCCTAGACTCCCTCCCTCCCTCCCTTCCCTTCTTCCCCCTTCTCCTTCCCCTATATATAAAAAGCATATGTTGCACCTAATGAATAAGAAGCGGTCATATTAACTACTCTCTTCATCCAAACAAACACTGATCATTTAAGTAAAAAGCGATCCACCAAAAGCCACGGCTTGCTCTCTCTCTCTCTCTCTCTCTCTCTCTCTCTCTCTCTATATATATATATATATAAGCATGCTGCAACTAATGAATAAGAAGAGGTCATATTAACTACCCTCTTCATTCAAACAAACACTGATCATTTAAGTATAAAGCGATCCACCAAAACAGAAAGCCGATCCTATGGTTGGAACTCTCCCTCCCTCTCTCTCTCTCTCAGCCGATCCTCTGGTTGGAACTCTCTCTGTCTCTCTGTCTCTCTGTCTCTCTCTGTCTCTCTGTCTCTCTGTCTCTCTCTCTCTCTCTCTATATATATAATGATTAAGAAGGGGTCATATTAACACTGATCATTTAAGTAAAAAGCGATCCACCAAAACAAAAAGCTGTTCCTATGGTTGGGACTGGGAAGTTTGCTTCCAATCTTAAAGTAGAAGAATACAACATGATCCCGAAAACATATCACAATAAAAAAATAAAAAGATAAAAAGACTAGGCATATGCCGGTAGGATATACTATCAAAGAGGAGATCATCCTTGTAGCAATATGCATGCATCTCTATTGATTCATGAAAGCCAAAATTTAATGACACATGCAGTAAGATTAGTACAAGCTGATAGGTGTTCCAAAGTCCATTATTCTATTAAAATACTGCATCCTGAACCTGAAAAGAAGGGCTAGAAAAGTCAAACCACATGGATGACTAAGATGTATAAATGCTCCAAAAGGTAGTAGTTTTGTTTCTTTTCACTCCTGTAAATTCCAAAGTCATCCGGGATTTTATATACTAAGAGAGAATATGTAATGTGCAAACATAATCAGAGGTCCAACCACATCACCATAAGCACATAAGACAACACATACGAAATCACCATGAAAGCATACACAACTAAACATTTATGTTGATCAAACAAGTACTGTGCAAGTGCATGTGTGGAGTGTAGAGCATGTAAGTAATGCTCAGAAGTACTTGAAATCTATCTGTCATGGCCATTGTGAGAGACATAAATGCCAATAAATGCCATCTTTACCAAGAAAATTGAACATGGATAAGAAAGAACTAACCTCTTTTAGTTCAGTGCCTGGCAGTGGTTCCCCTTCTTTGTCGCAGGGTTGGTAGCTCAGGCACTCATTCCACTTCCCTGTCATCAATATCTTGGGTTCCTCAGCAGCATCATACACATAGCCATCAACTTCATAGCGACCAGCCCTGCAACAAGAAGGAATTGAACTGCGAATGTTAAGACTGAATACAGATGATTTATCACCTTATTCAATGCAGAAGGAATGATGGAAAGAAATTTCCCAACAATGTGGAGTAAATAATGCCACCCTGAGTTGGCAGTTCAACCTGATTGCTTCGCAAGTCTATACAGTGGTGAAAATGAAGGGAAAATCAACATACATGATCAAATGACAGAAGCAATACACTGAGCAGAAGTTCCCACAACCTTGATAATAAATCTAGCAAGGCCCTAAGATATCACAGTTTTGCCACTAGAAATGTTTGCTTTAGAAAGTATGTAATGTAAGTGATCAAAGTATACATCTATCTAAAGCAGATGCAAGGAAAATACTCTTTAAAAGAAGATAACATTACCCAAACCAGCCACATGGTTGAAAATATAGCACAACTTTTTCCCCATTTGTCAAGTTTGTCAAGACCATTTCCCCTGGAGAATCAATCCAAGTACGCCCAAAGATTAGATTGTTGACTTTTGTGGGTGGAGGGACCAAGTCAAAAACAACTCCATCTCTCTTGAGGGTCACACGAGACCTGTATATTTATGTAGACAATGAATATTGAGATGGAGTCGACATAGTAGCACGAAGAGATGGAGAAGCATTAAGGACCAGACAGAGACCGATGAAACCGACATATATTCACCTTCCAAGTGGATAAATGTCAACTGAGTTCCCCAAAAACTTGGTCTTCACTTTTGAAGTTACATCATATATAAAATGTTCATTTTCGGCATGTGCAGCACTCATTGGAGGGTGATGACTGACCTGATAAGTAGAAATTTGAAGAAGAGAAAGAAAGGTTTCATTATTTTCTCACTCAAAAGGTATCATCCAAAAAGAGTAGGAAATAAAACTGAGCTTCAACAACTCACCTGCTCTGCTATAAAGGTGATGCCATCATGATTTGTCATTTCATAAGTCTCACCAAGAATAGGATTAAATGGCTTCCAGGCCCTTTGAAATGCATAATAGATGGATATGAACCATGACACTGCAGTCATAAAGACTATGAGTCCAATGCCACATAACCCACAATACAAAGGCTTATACATATATAAACATTCATGTATCTATGTAAATATATCAATGCATCTATGGGCACATACAACAACAGATGCCTGCATGTGCCCCATCAATTCAAAAGAAGAGATTCCTTACCCACATATACTGATCGCATGTAGGGATCCCCACATTCATCAGCCTGATCTAAAAGGTAAGAATACTCCGTGATCTGCAGCCAATGTTTACAAAATTGAATAGTGTTCCTCTAACATGACAACATCCAGACTAATCAGTTCATCGAATCAATGAAGGCATTGGTGCAGACAAACCTCAGCCATTCTCTGCAACATGGTCATGGGCTCAAATATGAGAACTGGAAGTGTCACCATTGATGTGATGTCCGCACCAATATACTTCTGCATCATTTTCCAGTAACTATCCCGCTCCTAGAATGACAAGAAAGGATGTAAGAAAGGAGAGTGCATCTATCATGTTCTTATAGGTCATAACACCAATTATCATCTTAAAAGAACAGGGATGAGCATTCCACAGTTGTGAAGGGTTCTCTTCCTTCTTAAAGAGCAAGGTTCGACGCAGTCACCAGATACCGACGGAATGCTTATATTGGGCCTCCTAATGCATTTGATAAGAACAACAATTTTCTAAAGTTGCCACTGGAGTGATAGTTGAGAACCCAATACCATGTCACAGGGAGTAGATATATGATGTGTGACAAATAAGCAAGACCCCTGTTTACAACTCAGATGGAAAGGAAAAACAATTTCACACTCTTTTGTGTGGTCTTAATTTCAATTTTTCAGGGCACATTATAAGCCATAATTTATTATTGATATCACATATGCCCTGGTCCATGTAGCTAGCGGAACAGTCACAGTTAATTTTTTAGCTCAAGAACTTCAGAATCTTGAGTTGCTTGTGTGATTGTGCATTTCCAAAAATCATAATAATGTTATCATGAAAAATCATGTCTCACCTACATCATGGGTGGATGCTTTGTGTGGTGAAATAAACAAGGCTTATATAATTTTTGGTATTGGGCCATGACACATGCAGATGAGACATGCAGACAGTACGTTGCAAAATAATAGGTTAATAATATCTAATTATGCATAATCACTTGAAAACTTTATATGGATCAATGGAGCTTACCAGGGGTGGTTTTCAATGAAAAAAAGAGTAGCAACTACGATAGCCTAGCGAGGAAACCAAGTACCCAACTGCGAAGAATAATCTATTGGCTATGACAAAAGGAAATGGCCAAATTAAATGAGGCAGCCTCGAAATGTCTCTGATTCCAACTACCCAATGCCAATGATCCCTTGTAGATAGTATCGTAGTTATTGAAAACAGAACGAGAAGCCTGATGATGTTGACAAAAAATGTGCTGCCAAGCCCAGATGCAAAAGTATGTTCTATTCTATCTATTCCTCAATAATAATGACATCCAATTAATTCAATTACCAATTACACCTTAAAAAGTAGAAAGTTAAAAAACATGAAAGACAAAAAAGCGTACTTCCTGTTTCCACCTCCCTTTCATTGCTTCCTCTTCCGCATCTTGGGTGCCTCCTTCTGGATTAATGACCTGCAGTCCCTCATAACCCAGACGCCTATAAAGGGAAACACGAATTAATGTTGCAAGCCCAATATGTATCCTACAGATTAGTCAGGCATTATTGAGTACATTAGCCCATCCTAGAAAAGGGAAAAACATACAGTTCAGATTTCACGTTTTGACCAACTTTCTTATAGCCGGATTTGACTCTTGGAACCACTCTCAAAACCCAGCTAATCGGTTCAAAAAGTCGGATGGTCATGGTATATTGGTTTCAAATAAGAGAAAGAAGCCAACTTCAGTTCAACAATTTATCATGAGAAAACCAAATACCAACAACCATAACAGGTAAAGTCATCACTTTTGTTACCGCAATTTCCTCTAACAGCTTGAACTTTTTTCAACAAACAGGGTGCGCGCTCAATTTGAAAGAGAAATATATCGAAATTTCAACGAGGTGGGAACTTTACCCATCGCCACAGAACAACAGACATCTACATAAAGTAGCAATCTAGCACCGAAGAAGATCAAATAGATAAAAGCGAGAAAATTGGGTTCGCCAGATAGAGTCGCATCGTATATCTCAATCGCACACACAAGCGCAACACATCCCAAACACAGAGCGCACCCTCTGAGCTAAAAGGGCCACGGACGGGAATTTCAAGCTTAGATTGACTCCAAAAACCTGCAGAAAATTTTGCGGAAGACGGAAAAAAAGGGAAGGACCATATCAAGAAGGGAAGTGGGCAGTCACCCGTTAACCGATTTGGTCATGGCGCTACTGATGGTGGAGAAACTCGAAGCTATGGAAGCGAAGAAGCCGCCGCCGCCGCCGCCGCCGCCGCCGCCCTGCTTGGGATCGTCCGCAGCCATTTCCCTCAGTCGGGTCCTCGGAGATCCGTTCAGCAATGAACCCTCGCGAGTCTAAACGGAGACGAAGCGGGGAGAGAGAGAGATCGCTGAGCGATGAAAACTGGAGAAGGGGAGGAAGAAGATGGACGGAGAGAGAGAGAGAGAGAGAGAGGCGGACGATCTAATTTGGCGGTTCGGTTCGTTTGAAGTCGACTCGAGAGTCGAAGATTTTTCTTACGTTGACCGGCCGGTCCCTTCTCTCTCTCTCTGTACGTCCGACGCGGTTTAATGCGGAGCAAACCTTTTTTTTTTTTGGCGTTTCAGCCCTCCTCCCTTCGTCGATGGATCCCCCCTGCCGCGAGACGAGTGAATGCTGCATTAGCCGGCGAGCGGGACCGCCGCCCCATGACATGCCGTAGTCGGAAGGCATTTTTTTTTTTTGTCGATCCTACTCTATTCTTACTTTAACATTTATTTTCAGACTTTTGTCCTACCTCTTTATGGCGCAGGAGTTTAAAACCCACTCCTAAAACTAAATTGTCTCCATCTCAACCACCCCATCTTCCCCTTCCAATTTGAAAGAATGACCACTAAAACAAACCCCAGTAGTTTGTCATGAGGCATTTTGCCAGTTGAAAAATATGTCAGAGAACATAAAAATAATAATAATTATTGAAAATACATTAAAAAAGATTAAAAGATAAAAATAAAGGTCTGAGGTGTGTAAGCACCGTCTTTAAGAATCATTTGGTCTCTTGGATTATGAAACTTGATAAATAAGGCTTCAGCTATTACTTCTCAAGATACAATAGATGTTTTTCTATACTTCCTATTGAATATTAGAAGGAACGTAACAATGTTATGTGTATAACCTAATAAAGAAAATAAAGATATGTAACAAAATAAGAAAAAAGAAATAAGAATATTCTCATTTTGATATATCGACATCACTTTCCAATTATGTTCGGGGTAACAATTTATAAATAAAAGAAAGAGAGGTGTTAAGAAACAATTATAAAGAAAATTAGTAATTAAAGAAGAAAATAACCGTAGAAATAAATGAAACGTTATAAAGCCATTATAGTAGACAAAAACCATAATAACTTGGTCATTACATGACCGTTGAATAACCACAGTAAAAAGTTACAAAACCGTTTTATATTAACAAAAGACAAAAACTGTTAGAAATTGATAACGGTAAAAAGCCATTACAAAAATTAATAGCTTTCAGTATTTCATAATTGTTGAAATATCCAACATCGCTGACAGAGTCAAATCAAACAGCCTCTTCTAATTTCATTAAGAGGTTCATATGAAAGATTCGCGCTTTCTTCATCACTTGCACTATTCTAAACATTTGACTATAACTAGCTTTGTATTTCTTCTTGAAAATCTCCATTGAGATTCACACGAGCTTAGTGCCTACTAATTTGGCCAAATTCCAAAATAAAAAAGGACATCGATTATGCACTTCCGCAATCAAAATTGGTACAAACTATAAAGCCTAAAAGAAAGGTGTTAATTTTCATATTTGGATCAAGTGTGGCCTAACCATATTTTAGACGAAATATTCCGTCAAAAATCACCTAAGATTTCCAATTCTATCTACTCTCTTGCTCTTGCTTGTTTGTGAATTTTTCAAGATTTTCTTTTTCTACAATTGAAGAATGATCCAGATTAAATACAGATTAACCAGTTTTCTTCTATTTGAGACTCAATTATCTAGAAAAATGATACCAATCCAGATTTGAAGAAAGCAACAATATTTGCGTCCCTTGAAACAAAAAATATATTAAAAACAATCCAACAAATGCATTTATCATACTCATGAGTCAAAGAATTTGGATCCTCCCCATTGGAACGTTTTCCTTCCCAATTATGATCAACATAATAAATACAGTCACGCAAATGATAAAGACCCATAAGCTAACAGAACATTTTAAAATCAACAAGATAAGAAACGCCATTAAGAAGCTCTCAGACCAATTTAGAAAATAGATCATCTTTACTCTTCAGAGATTGCGTTTTTTCCCATTTCGTTAGTGAAATTCCACCATCGAATATAAAGGACTTGTAACAAGACCTAAATTTGCTTTGTTTGCCTAAAAATACGGTGGCAATTATTCTAAATCAAAACTCAAGTTACCCAGAAATATAACTAAAATAAATCAAGCAATCAAATTTAACTGTTAATTTGTCGAGCAATCGGGGTCCAAGTCAAACCGAGTAACTCTAGCGAACAACCGTTGACTTTGTTCGGATGGTTTACATTTGAAGAAGTCCACTTGCACTTGCATGGAGAAAATATTAGGCGGTTGCATAGGGCCACGTTCTAGGCTGACGCCTATTAGCATGCTATTCTCCTCCACCGATTTAAGGTTCAGCCCAATAAAACAAAAGAAAGGGCTCCTATTTTCATTAAAAAGAGAGAAAACAATTTTGGACTTTCCGTTTTGCAGACTGCATGCTTCCTGTGCAGGCCCTGCAGGCCCTCGCCGGTTTGCAACCACCCCCCACACCCCCCTTTTATTTATTTATTTATAATTAAATAAATATATTTTAAATTAAATTTATTTTTATTTTACTTTTATTAATACATTTATTAAAATTCATAAATTTTATCAGTCTTTTTAGAAAAAAAATTCATATTTGGCTAAAACAACGTTGTTTTGAGTTATATTTCTTATTTTAGCCACGTCAACGTAACATACAAAAAAGAAAATAATGAAAAGAGCCACATCGTTATTTTCCGTTAATCAAATTGGATAGAGTTAACGAAGGAATTCGATCATTAATTTGATAAGTTTTAGAATTTAATTAGGTTTTCTAAAAATTTCTGGACTCATCGTGACAAGTTTTATACTTATTTGAAAATATCCCTTGAACAAAACTTTGCCAAGGCAGGTCAGGTGAAGCGGAGCAACCGGCGTGGCTGATCTTTTCCCCCTTTCGCATTGGCGAAGGAAAGCGAACAAAGGGCATCGAGATCGAGGTCTCCGTCCAGTGGAAATCCTGCTTTCTGATGCGGGAGTCGTTGGATGATCTCATTGATCATTAAACGAAAGTCTTAATAGAGAAAGCTCATAACAAATGCCAACTTCAGTACAAAAGCCATCGAACCCCTCTTCTCTCCACGAGGGAGGCATCTTCCTCATGCAACATCATTATCATGGTGAGCACAGCTGTTATCCTCAGTCGTGCCAATCTGCATAAGAACTTAGGTTTAGAGCTAATATAAAATATGATATTCTAAATCTCTAATCTTATAAAAATAATTGATTTTTTTGCTTTACCATCCAAGAAAATTTCGGCAATGTGTGGCCTCCAGATTTCTTTGTTATGACGATAAGGACACCGATAATTTGAATAGCTATGTAAGCTTTACGTACGATCATCTTTGCGAATAATTCCAATATTTATCATTATATAAGATGATCGGTGCAAAGTTCATCATAGTCAATAACAAGTACAATAAGTATTAAATTATTACCAAAGGTGCTCTAGCAAAAGTGTTCGTTAGATAGCATTACTAGAACCTTGACCATTGTAGTAGGTCATAATGCATACCTCTCGGTGATCATCACATATGTTATAGAAAATTCTCTTCAATTAGTTTTAGTGTTGAAAGGAAAATGAATGTAGCAAATGTTAGTACGAGATACACGAGTGCGGTGACGGTAATTCCAATAAGGTACAATAAGTACAAGAGGTGGTTAAATAGTCGATGATAGGTACAATAAGTATTAAGTTATAACCAAGCGCACTATAGTAAAAGAGGTGGTTAAATAGCGTCACTAAAACCCTGATGATCATGGTTGATTGTAACTCATTAGGGACGTCACATACGCTATGGAAAATTCTCTTTAGCATGCCTTACTGTTAAAATCAAGATAGACGTGGCAATGGTGATATGAGATATGCAAATCTATTAACCGTAATCCGAATAGCCATCTTACCTATGATGATTGGTAGGTACAATAAGAATTAAGTTGCAACCAAACACACTAATAAAAGGATTCGTTAAACAATGTGACGAATCCTTTAAAATTCATGAGTAATTTATGGTTTTGTAATTATCAAAACACATGAAGATTGAACAACGATAAAACTATGCAACGTTATAATGAAGACATTGTCATAAAAACTCTAAAATTCCAAGAACTCAAAAACTCTACCTGAAAACGTGCATATCAATCATATACGAATATCCAACAGTCTCCCTCCTATTGTCATTAACCAAAAAGGTCCTGAAAACAGATTTTGAGACTCTCAACCTTTGAAAAATTATAATATATTGAAACTCCGCCTCAAATTAACAATAAATGCTACTTTGTGTCTAAAACAACCTTGGATCCATATATAACTTCTTTAAGAATTCAAATCTTCCTAACCACAGAAGCATTTCTTCTAAAATAATCATTTCCAGCAATGTATCCAAAACTTACCGCAACATTGGCATATATCAGATGCAACCTTCTAGATTGGATATGTCTGTGATCACCATTATTTCTATGGGTAAAATCATGTCTACCAAACATAACTTTTACCCCCTTCTTACTTCCTTGAACTTTTTAAAAGGAAGTCTTCATTTTTCTATTTTCAAAATCCCAAATTGATTTTTCAAAATTTCAAGTCCAATTTTTAAAAAACTCATGTCTTTTCTCCAAATCAACACCTTTTTCTTTCAAGATTTCATTTTCAATTTTCAAATCCTTGCTTTCATTTGTCAAAGTATCAATCATCACCTTTTTAAAAGCAATATACTTCTTCATCTTGTCATGATGTTCTTCTCTCTTTGCTTCCTTTTTTTTTTTTTTTAATATCTCATGTGTAAGAAAGATTCCAAGAAGCTAATCAAGCGAGCGTAATTTTGGAGAGAACATGAACATCATCAATTGCCTCTACTTTTGACAAAGCTTTTAGAATTTTCTTATTAATCTCTTGGAGATATTTCTCACTAAGACATTTCAAACCAAAATATATCAACAATAAATTCACCCTCATTCATAATTAAAAAGTTCACAAGCATGTGTAGGCACTCTACCTTTTGACTTTTTCACTCTATTAGTTTCTTCTACATGTAACATGTAATGTTGTGAAACAACCAAAAGATGCACAATCAAAGCACAAATAGCAAAGAATGAAGGTAAAATAAAAACCGGGGAGAAATAAAAGAGAGAGAGAGGAGAGAGAGAGAGAGAGAGAGAGAGAGAGAGAGAGAGAGAGAGAGAGAGAGAGAGAGGCTTCACTATCTTTAACAAGTATAAATCCTTTTATAGTCCCCCTTCACAGCCATAAAATAAATGAGCATGGTCCAAAATGCCATTGTCGCTAATTTGAAAGTTAAAATTCATCAAATCTCCACCTTGACTTAAAATTTCCATAAGAGTATTATACTAAATGCCACAAGACTTCTCGCATTCACCATTAAGAGTGACAACATAGGTCAACCCCCAAGTGGCAGAATTGACGGTATGCACTTCTAAGCCTATGTGAGCGTACTTGATGTAGGAAATAAGGGATGAAATGCCACCAACTCTGTCTAGGCAACTCAAATGGTGAAAACGCAAATCAAGTGCTGGGACTTGTTCAAAGAAACTAGTTTGGTCAATATATCTGTCGGATTATCCACCATAAGTATTTTATTCATCTTAATTATTCCCTCAATAACCTCCTCACGCACAAACTGATACCAAATGTCGATATGTTTCACTCTCTCATGATACATCACATTCTTGGTTAACTGAATAGTACTTTGATTATCGCAAAAGATAACTAAAGCTCCCTCCTACTTTACCCCAAATTATGTAATGAAATGCTTTAACTAAGGAGCTTCCTTTGTTGCATCCGTCACTAACATGTACTTTGCTTCGGTGGTTGAAAAGCAACTATGTCTTGTAAAATTACCCTCCAACTAATTGCGGAGCCATTAAATACAAAAACATAACCTATTTAAGATATTCTTTTGTCAAGATCACCTGCATAACAAGAATCAACTAGGCCCACAACCAAATGTTCTATATCACAACCTTTGTCAAATACCAAACCCACATCTAAGGTACCCTAGATATATTGAAAATCCATGGCTTGCCTATGAGTTTTACCTAGGTGTGCCATATACCTACTTACAACACTAACTGCTTGGGAAATGTTTGGACGAGTGCAAACCATAGCATAGATAAGACTATCCAAATCACTAGAATATGAAACTTAAGACATCTCATCTTCCTCTTCTTTGATTTTAGGCAACAAAGAAACCAAAAGCCTTAATTGCCATGCCAAATGGGTACTTACCAATTTGGCATTATTCATGCCAAAGTATTCAAGCACTTTCTCAATATACATTTTTTGTGAAAGGTGAAACTCCCGATCCAGTTTGTCTCTGCGAATCTCGTACCTAAAATCTTTTTGGTATCAAACTCTCTATTAAGTTGCCTTTTCAACCATTGTATCTTTAACATGTTCTTTACATTGCCATGGAAATTACTTGGGACCATAAAAAGAGTGTTTCAACCTGCAAACGTCATCTTCTTTACCTTCAACAACTAAGCCCTTGCGTTGAGATATAGAATCTCCTCAAGCTCACCATTTAGAAAAGTGGTTTTGACATTAAGTTGCTCAATTTTTAGATCATAAAGGACCACTAACATGACCAACACACAAATGAGATTATGTTTCACAATTGAAGAGAACACTTCAATGAAGTTAATCCCCTTCTTTTGACTTAAACCCTTTGTTACTAAGCATGCCTTGAATCTTTCTTCTTCAAACCCTAGAGTTCCCTACTTTCTTTTGAAGACTTATGTGTATCCAACAACTCTTTTGCTCTTAGGCAATTTCACAGGACCTCAAGTTTAGTTTTTTGAAGAGACTCCACCTCTTCATTCATCGCAACAAGCCACTTCTCAAATTTTTTAATAGATGGTAGCTTCATGGAATGTAGAAGGTGTTAGCTACATGCCCTAAAACAATCATGTAATAGTTGCATGTTAGGGATTTAAATTGCATTATTTATTTAATTGCAAAGAAATATTCATTTATCTTCCCATTTATATTAATGAGTCCATAAGATCAGTTGTGGCTGAACCTATTTTTAAGGGGTTAAAATTTGTGTGATAGGTTTATAGTTAAACTGAATCTCTCACTTGGTCTCACTCTTATGCTCACGCCCTCACCATGCCACCGCCTTATCGGATTGCCAACTCTTGGCACCATCCTTAGTTAATTGAAGGTAAGTAGAATCTCTAACTCTTGGTTATGGCAATAATCAACGCCATCGAGTTTAGTTGTGTACGCATCCCTATTTAGTTTTATGCATGTTGATGATTGATTACTCATGTGTTTACATTCCTAAGCTGAATCATGCTTCGGGTCATGGATGGGTCTCACTCGACCTTAGACCATAATTGAGGAGTGTCAGTTCAAGGCGTGAGTCACGTTGCTCGAACTTGGTTGCGCTCTCATTTGGGCTTAGTTTGTATACATGTTGACGACTAGTTTCCTCATGCATTCCTCATGCATTTGTACGTAAGTAGAATTTCTAACTCTTGATTAGGGCAATAAGTTAAGTTGTTGAGTTTAATTGTGTGCTTATTATCCCTATAAGCTGTGTGTATGTTGTAATGTTCTTTGGTATGGTTTACTCATGTTTGTGCGCTTGAATGTGTTCACTGTCAAGTCCTAAATCATCTTAAACTAATCCTATCCTTAAGCATCTGAGTTATAACGCAAAGTGGAAGCCTTAGCTTAGGATAGCCTGTATAACATGAATTATAAACGATACCTCAAGACAAGTTGAAACAAAAGGGAATGATGCCTTTATTTATATCATAACTACGATCAACAATAGGAAGGGGGACTATACAACCAAAATTGGAGGATCTAACAACGATAGTGCATAAAAAGGGGCCTCTCGTGCTAAGCCCACTACGGAGGTTCCGAAGGTTTGCATAGCGTTTGGGTTGTTTGATTCTTTTTCGTGGTTGTTGATTATAAGTGGTTTGGAGATGTGGGTTCTGTGACTATCCGGGTTTCGCTCCGTTTCCTTGTGGTGATGTTTCTTTGTTGTGGGCGGCTATTTGCACAGGTCTCGGGGATGGAATTTTCGGGTTTTCATCTGGCAGCAAAGCAGACAGCTTGTTGAATAAATGTCCGTCTCGAATTCATCATTTTCGGCTGTTTCTGTGGATTTATTGCTTGGCAGTTCCATGTGGCTTCGGTTGCTTGCGATGTGTTATTTGCTACTTACTGCGTGCTGATTATTTTGTCCTGGCAATCTGTGTATTTTCCTTAGTGAATTTGGGCAAAGGAGGGAAAGGAGATAAGACTGGCAGGGCTGCCAAAAGTTCCGCTCCCAAAGAACAGCCTCCTCTGGAGCTCAGAGTTGAGCAGGGTAGGTGTTTAGCTATAGTGCTCCTTTTTTTTTTAGCGGCGCAGATTGACTGTGAAGCTGCTGAAATCTTACAAGGAATCCAGGAGCAAATGGTTGTATTGTCTGAGGATCCAACGATCAAAATTCCTGTGTAAGGAGTACATTCTCGTGGGTCTCTACTTTATGAACATTGGTAGGATGTATCGAGCCCTTCTGGCTTCAGGAGACCTCAAGTCTGCAAGGATTGTGCTGAGCAAAATGCCCAAGGACGATCCCCACGTGCGCCTCATCATCCAAGAATCCCAAACGGTGTATGCCAAGATGGCATCTGAGAAAAGACGGAGAAAACCGGAAAACAAAGGGAATAAAGCATAAAAAGTCGAAGGCGAAAAGTAAGTGCGAGGACTAACTGCATTCCAGTTCGAGTACTTTGTAGTTCCTAGGTCAATAGCCTCTTGTACATGTTTGCCTTGATGTTGTTTTTAGCGTAGCATCATCATCCTCCAACGCTCTTGTGACAAATTTTCACGGGATTCCCCCGTTCATCTAACCTAATGGTTACTAATATATCAAAATGCTGGGAATAGTAGCATGACAAATCTTTAACTTCTTCCATTTGTGCCTTTGAATTTATTTATTTATTTTTTTTCACGAATTGGGTCCTCGGACTGCAATTATCGGACGGAATGAAAATGTAATATTTCGTTGCAAAGTTACTCGTCTTCTGATTTTCGAAGGTATACTTTTGTTAATCTACGTTCTGATTTACCAAATGAAACAGTAAAAAGAAAACATTCGAGCAACAAAAAGAAAATGATGGATCGTATTTATTGCAAAAATGTCACTAGTGGTCTTTCTGTTCAAAAGGCGCTTTAATTAATTTTGGCCGTTTTGAGTTCTCTCATTGGAAAGCTCGTGTTCTCAGAGATGATATGCAATCTTGCTGAAATAAAGATGTGAAAATGATGACACGTGGGGTTTTTGCGATAGTTTGGAGGAGGACGAAGTCGACAATTAAAAAAATTCAGAGCAGCAAACTTCTTCTAATGCGGTTCGATGTCGAATTTCACTAGTCATAACTTGTGATAATATATATTTTGATGAAGCGACTCTTTTAAAAGAATACTAAATAAGCGATCATTATGGACGGATGATTACTTAGACATTGGTTTCTTTGGAAGTGACGATCGCAGTCATCCTAATGATGATCACGCGTATGTGTTTTTCGTGCAAACTCTCTGATCATGTAAGAAAAAATATTCCGTGCAATGATCACATCCGAGGCACCCGGAATAACGAGCCTATCGGCTTTCCATATTGTAATCGAGAAATCACTATGTTAAACTACGTATCGATAGACACGAACCTCAAATTCGCGATATTTTTACAAACGAATTATCCGAAATTCCACCTCACTAACATAATTCTTTGTGTCGGGACTGGGACCCAGCCTCTCGCCGCAGCGTCTCCGCCGCACGGCCGCCCTCACCATGGCCAGGTCCATCTCCATCATTGTGATGCAGGTCCTCACCATTTTTCAAAATTAAATTGATAAGCATTTAATGAGAATGAGAAATCAATATCCCTTTAAAACTAAAAAATAAAAAAGTACATATGTCCTCCATTTGGCCCATCCTTTATTAAAAAAATGTTTTTAAAAAAGAAGAAATTTTTTTTGCTATTGGCACCTTACTCAAAAGGGTCCCATCGTGCCTTAGTCTACACGATTCCTCCCAATGCTCGTCCTGTCCATGCTTAATTCCCTCCTCCACTGCCACCATCTTCGCCCACGTCAGGGGTCGTTGGGCACGGAATGGGCCCAACCAGACGATCTCCCACCTTCACAAAAATAGTTGCAAAACTATATAGGATCAAATCAGACTGTCCGATATCTACACGAATCTCAGTAGTGAGACGGACAAAAGCGGTGCTAGGAAAGTGTGGGTCAGTGAACTCTTGAGTCTCGGTTTTCAGCACTACAGGCGCACCATAGATAGAGGTGGGGGTAGTAGGGAGAATAGGCATTTCTACTTATCCAAAAGATAACAATAAAAGTAAGCTAAAGCCCAGCAATAGAAAGAAATAGATTTATAAACCATTTGATCTAATCAGCAATCAATTCCTAAGACACAGGCTAGCATACAAACACACAATTACAAGTCTATAAACACACGACATAACTTCAGTCCTATATAGCCGCGCACATAAAGTCAAAATACATATATTTCGGACATACACACACTCGTGATATATCGGGAACAATTACAGCATGCTTTAAATTTCCAAATAACACCCGTATGATACCACCAACTTCAGTCTCATTTCAACTGTTCCCAGTCCATTGCAGGCGGCATGAACAATGACTTTAGCGACCACGCTAAGCATATACGGCACTAAGCTACAAGCATCCCAACTCCGGGCCATCGTCGTATAAAACTCTTAGGATTTGTCCCTTCCTGGGCCTCCCTACTTAAACCCAAGGCATCTTGGCAAACAATGACTTTAGCGACCACGCTAGGCATATATGGCACTAAGCTACAAGCATCCCAACTCCGGGCCATCGTCGTATAAAACTCTTAGGATTTGTCCCTTCCTAGGCCTCCCTACTTAAACCCAAGGCATCTTGGTTCACTTGCCAGGGTATTCTCTTCCAACATTCCACTCGGGTCATCATTGGGCATCCAAGGACCGTGTGCCTTGAGTTCCACATCCATCTCATGCATCACACACACATGCATTTGATTCAATTTTAGAAATGGGTATTGAGGAAATGCAAATATCTTCAACCTAAAGAGTTCTAAGGAAATGTAAATTGCATTTGATAAAAAATTCTTTGCAAAGCTATTTTGGCGTAAAGAGTGTTTGACGAATCTTTTTATTTTATTTTTATAAAGAACTTTTGGTTTTTATTTTTCTTTTTATTAAAAAATATTAAACTCTTTGCCGACTTTGTAATGGTAGTTTTGAAACAATGAGAGATAAAATCGAAAATTAAAAAAATTATGATATTATTATTTTTTTTAAAAAGAGAAAAGTAGTTTCAGGCTAAATGCTGAAAGCCTAAAGTTGATCCCTATCAGTATTGGGCTTTTAGCTTTCCCAATGCCCCTTGGACAGGCTTGCCCAACACCCCAACATTTCCCCAAGAGCCTTTGGAGGCTGAAAGCCCTTTGGATAGACTTGCCAAACATCTTAACATTTCCCCAAGAGGCTCTGGAGGTTGAAAGCCCTTAAAAAAACTGAATCAAATACACCCATAGCACTCATGGCATGCCACAATTTTCATAATTCATCTTTCATAGTATAATTGACATGGACAACTATGAGATGGGCACCACAACACTACAAAGATCATCAGAAATATTACATGAAACACTCAATTAAAGCATATCACATTAACGTCACAAGTTTAGCATGTAATATCTTGTCGAAAGTCAGAATCCATCACCAAATGTCACAAATTAAAGTCTCCTTACCTTCGGCATAATATTGTACCAATTTCGGAATACATCACCAGGGAACCAGAATTGTACAATTTTAGAAAGAAATAGGAAAAACCCAAAAATGAGCTCGAAAATTATGAAATTTTAATATATTATAAACAAGACCTAAAAGAACATATTTCACGGAGTGTCCGAGACCTAATTAGAATGGTACAAAGAGCAAAGACTCTCCTAAACTAGCACTATCCGCTGTTTCTTCGAGAATAATCATCAACCAAAAGGAAATATCGATTTGACATCCAAATCTTAATGAAATGCTCTAAAATTTTGATATGATGTACATAATGATGTTCCCTTCAATTCTCATGAAGAAAGCATAACCAGATTTCTCTTAGAAAATTTTATAAAATTTGGAGAACACACGGAGGTCTACGAACTATGCTATTGATTAGATTGTTCATTGAGAAAAACGGGGTCTTCGAACCAACCCTTCCAACTAAAAAATTCCCGAAATAAATATGTCATAGTTAGGGTCTCTTGAACAATTTTTATGAAGAGAACTTCACCCAGATCTCATCCTAACGAGCCGCACCAAATTGACAAAGCAGATGGCTCAGGAATTCACAGTTTTGGAGAAAAACAGCGGGCAAACTTGAAATATTTGCAAACTCAGCTTCTCACGCATACATTTCTCACATGCATGTCTATTTCTAGTCTCAAAGCACACGTATAGAGCATCTACTTAAGCATTGACCACAAGAAAAATCCTTGCAAGCTAGAACAAGCACAAAAGACTACACGCAAGCCATCGAACCTCCTATAACCGACATGCACTCCAACTCAAATCCACAACGCACGACCACAGCTCCTCCTTTTCACATCCACACCATCACAGCAACATGCAAAAGCACCACAACCAACGGATTCACCAGGACAATTAAAAGACCACCTATTCTACAAAATCGAGTCCTAAAGAGATCAAAAGGAGTAGAAATCCATCATTTCTCCTTGCCTCAAAGTCTCAGCACTTCGTCTTCTTCTCCTCAAACACGCTGTGATTCCAAGGAGGCTCTCAACTTACTAATTTACTCGAGCACAAAGACGAGAGCGAGAGAGGAGGGAGTGAGCTTGCGGGCGAGAGAGAAAAACCGAGAGAGAAAGAGCGAGTAAGGGAGAGTGGGAGGGTTCGGTGAGGGAAGAGAAATGAGTGAAAAGAAGAAGAAGAAGAAATGAAACAAAAAGAAGAAGAAGGGAAGGAGAAGAAACTTGCCGCACCTAGGGAAGTGAAGGAAATGATGAGAGCACGGGAAATGCTACCTTGCACGAAAAACCATTGGAGTAAGGGAAAATAGCCATGATGGACGCCCAAAGGCAGGCTAATAACCCTATTTAGTTCTATTTAATAATAAAAAAAGAATTTCCATGGCCTTTGCAAGACCATGGACCGCACGCCAAGATTAGGCCAAAAAAATTGTCTAAATTCTTTCACATTTAACACTAAGATGGCCGGCCCTATTAGAACAATCACATAGAAATTAAGTTACGTACTAACATAGAACATTAGCCGCACATGACATCCATACAAGGTGAAAATTTATTTGCCTCAATCCCTAAATTATCTTACTAAATTAAATCGCCTATATTACCAAACTTGCTTTGAAAATTAAAATTAATAGACCGATAAAGCTTGCCACGACTAATTAATTAGTTGAATAAAATTTGGAGCGTCACATTCACGCCTCGGGACAAAGTCGAGGTTCACTTGGCTTAGAATCAATATCAAGTTGCGATGGCCTAAGCTTGCGGGGCCTTGAAATCAGTATTGAGGCGTGCTGTTTCCAAGTCTCGTTCAGTGTGGGGATCGCCGAAGGCCGTGAGGTCTTGGATCGGCATTGAGGCGTGCCAGTTTCAAGTGTTGTGTAGTACGAGGATCACCCCAACCCACAAGGTCTTGGTACATTGTTAAGGCATAGCGGTTTTGAGTCTTGCTCGGTATGGGGATTGAGCATAGGTGTTTGGTTTGAGCCATGAGCCAAGAATCGTGCTCGACATATTGTATAGTGTAGTAATGAGGGTCATGGAACACCCACTTGAATGAGCATGCCCTCGGGCCTTGTATAGTCAGCTAAAAGATAGAAAATTGACTTGTGTGATATATAACGTGTGGTCATATAAAGTGTAACATCTCGGGCCCCACTGTGTAATATTGTCCGCTTTGGGTCACTCGCCCTGGCGCTGACAAATCGCCATCCCAGCCACGTTTTTTTCCCTCACGGCTTTAAAACGCGTTACACAGATTAGAGGGACTAAAGCCTTATAAGCTAACCAAGATCTCCCTCCCTAGACGATGTGGGACAAGAGAGGAGGCTATCACACTCTCCACCTCTTAACAGAACAGCGTCCTCGTTGTGGCCCCACACGAGGTCGGGAATCAGAACAGCATTCTTACTGTGGCCCCACACGCGGTCGGGAGTCGGCTCTGATACCACTTGTAATATCCTGGGCCCCACTATGTAATATTGTCTGCTTTGGGTCACCAGCCCTGGCGCGGACGAACCGCCATCCCAGCCACGGTTTTTTAGTGTGATAGCCTCCTTTCTTGTCCCACATCGCCTAGGGAGGAAGGTCTTGGTTAGCTTATAAGGCTCGGATCCCTCTAATTTGTGTAACGCGTTTTAAAGCTATGAGGGAAAAGACTGTGGCTGGGATGGCGGTTCGTCCGCGCTAGGGCGAGTGACCCAAAGCGGACAATATTACACAGTGGGGCTCGGGATGTTACAAGTGGTATCAAAGCCGACTCCCGACTGCGTGTGGGGCCATAGCAAGAATGCTGTTCTGATTCCCGACCTCGTGTGGGGCCACAGCGAGGACGCTGTTCTGTTAAGAGGTGGAGAGTGTGATAGTCTCCTCTCTTGTCCCACATCGCCTAAGGAGGGAGGTTTTTGTTAGCTTATAAGGCTTGGGTTTCTTAATCTGTGTAACGCGTTTTAAAGCCGTGAGGGAAAAGACTATGGTTGGGATGGCGGTTTATCCGTGCCAGGGCAGGTGACCCAAAGCGGACAATACTACACAGTGGGGCCCGTGATGTTACATAAATGAAATTTAAATTGCCGTAAATGCATCTTAGCTTCGCCAAAGGCAAATCCTTGAGGGGGATGGTCTAGGAACACACCCTAAAGAGGACAATATCAGGTTGGGATGAGGAATGGTCCAAGAGCATGCCTCTACCCAAATGACATGTTACATTGCCTCGTTCATGAGAATAATGTCCTGGTTGAGCAAGAAGCCTTTGAAAGTATGGATTGTCTAGCCTAAGGCCAAATGCTTAGTTTGAAGTTGGAAGCCCCTAAAAGTATGGGAAGAACCGTTTGAGATAGTTAATGAACTTTATTGTGCATATTACTATGTGTAGTTTGATAAGCTTGTTTGGTGAAATAGCTTGTTTGGTAAGTTGAAAGTAGATCACATGCATATAGTTGAGAGATAGCAATGGGTTTGCTATTGGTCTGCCATCGATATTGTATTACGAGTGTTGTACTTGTTAGATTCAAGGATGAGATGTCCCCATAGTAGAAAATTAGGAGTTTTACTTACGGAGTCCCTCGACTCACTCTTTTGTCTTTCAGTTTTGTAAATATGGCACCAATTTTGGAGCTGCAGCCTCCATAGAGGAGCGGCCTCTGGGGATAGATATAGCAAGGCGTAAATAAAAAAAGTGCCCATAGAGAAGGGCTTTGTAAATGTACTAACATGATATAAAAGAAATGTTACATGCTATGTTTACTTCGCTACTTGTTTGTTGTGTTGTTTGAGTGTTGATTAATGTACATACTTCCGTATGCTCTTAATGAAGAGATAAAAGAAACGGGACAGCGATGCCCCTGGGACATCGCAACGATAATTCCCGTTGGCTGCGATTGGAACCTGGTCATTACACCTTCTATTTGCTTGAAATTGATGAATCTGATCTTGAAAATGTTGTTTTTGGAGTTTTAGACTTGATCGTCGCTGTACTATCCATCTAGTATCCATTCACTTTACCAAAGTTTATTGAGTTAAATTCTGTTTGTTTGTTCATTTATTCTATTAGAGTTTATAACTGATATGATATTTTGTTTTTATTTTTATTTTTTTATTTTGCCTTAGTTCTATATCGAACACTAAGAATGTACACTTGACACGGATGGAAGCGTTAGTGTCAAATTTTTAGAAAATATATACTTAAGTGCTAAAATCGGAGAAGAAATGAACTTTTAAGCGTCAATGGTGAGAATTTTTGGCAAATAGCTTATGTGCCATTTTCCAGTGAGAATTTTAATGATGTGGTATTTCTTTAAAGAAATTTATCTATGTGGTGTTCGTGTGGCTAGATAAGCCCAAAACAACATCGTTTTGGTCCCAATTTGATTTTTAATAAATTAAAAAACTAAATTAAAAAGGGAAAGCTGATTTCCTTTTTTAAATTAAATCTTTTTAATTTAATTTAATCAATATTCATATAAAAAATCAAATTTGGGGCAAAATGACGTTGTTTTGGGACATGGGCTGCTAAGTGGACATTCGACAAGCCACATAGATGGTTTTATTAATAAAATAAAATAACACAACGTTGGATTTTCAGCAAGTTTCACCGGAGTTGGCACTTAAGTATTCATTTTTTTTTTTAAATTTAAAAAAGTGACATTCAAATGTACCTTTTGGAAATTTTGGGACATTTGTATTTATTAGTGCCAAGTTTTGACATTTGGAATGTACTTCTTCCCAAAAAGTTCTAAAGCAATCTCTATAATGGTAATTTTTTAAGATTCTAATGTATCATTAATAAAAACATAAGTGCTTATGTGTGTTTTACACTTTTGGCGTCAGGCATATAGTGACACATTCCAAAAATGATTATTATTGCGATAATCATCAGCGTAATCCATAAAAAAACTCATGCAAATTAATGTGCTTGTATTCTGGTACTACATAACGTGAGTATCTTGATTGCTTGACAGTTTCATCTCAATAGTTAAGAATAATGCGGAAGAGAGGAATCAAAGATTTTGTATATTTTGATATATATAAAAGAGTACAAGGAGAGCCCATTTATAGGCTTAAATAGAGGAAATAAAAAAAGTCGAATCAATTGTGCATAATCAAAATAGATATAGAAGATAAGAGTAAATATTATAAATATATCCAAAGGATTTTTTAATATTGCTAACATCCCCCTCAAATGCAAGATGAATTGAAATAAATTAACCTGAGTTTGAAAAATAATCCGAACAATGTCACAAAGTCTTCGATTAACATGAGCTCAGCAGATTCAAGGTGAGGCGATGTGTGATGGCACATGTGATGGCTCCGGCTTCCATTGACAAGAAGATTTCAATATCTTGATTGTCTTATGGCGGCGAATTTGATGGTGGAGTTGGCTTCTCGAAACGAGAAATGAAAAGTCAATAATCATAAATATTAGAATGGAGCAGCATGCATCCTTTGCGGTCGACTTTGTTAGTGGGAAAGTAACTTAAACATGGTTGATATGGCTGGCGTGGTTATAGCGAGTAGAATAAGCTTGGCTTTGCTTAGGGAAAAGTTACTATGCAAAGATTAAGGGTGATTGGTTTTCGATTTGGTCCGGTTCTAAGGTGGAATTAGGAACTAGACTAGGAGGACTCTGATCTGGATCGAGAACTAAACTAGACCACTGTTTAATCCAACTCAATGAAACTGGTCTAACACAAAGGAGAAAATATTAAGTGGTTTGCTCTCACCACGTCATTCTGACGTGGTGAGCAGTTTTCGCTCTCATCCAATAGTAGCTTGACACATGGTTGCCACCGCCCAAGCCATTGCAACCTTCATCCTCGAGCCCTTTGCATCGTTGTGGCTGTTGCACCATCGCCGTCAAGGTTCGCGGCCATGGACGATTTGCGGTCACCATATATGTGAATGAGGTGCCTCAGAGCCATGGACAAGCAAAGCTTGTGGCCATGGATGATGGAGGACCCCTTCTGGCGTCGCTCGCGGTCGGCTCGAGCAGCCCATCCGGCTCCATCTTTTTCTATATTTCTCCAACCTCCAGATTTGGACCGCGTCCTTCATCCATGGCTGTCGTCACTTTTGCTGGCCTCGTTCTCCAAATTTCCAGATCTAGCCATTCATGGCTGAACGCATTCGGGCATTGAGGAAGACAATTAGTGGAAGACGAAGTTGAAAACAAATAGACGAACAAAGGAAGGCAAAGCCAAAGGCAAGCAGAGAAAGACGAAGCTGAAGACCAGATCTGGAGCCATAGTGACAGCAGGAAGCCGAAGCGACCAGATCTAGAGCCATGGTGAAAGTAGGAAGACGAAGCAACCAGATCTGGCCAGTGACTCGAAGATGAAGACGAGCAGACGTTGGGAAGAAGATGAAGCCGAAGATGAATTAAGGAAGAAGACGGAAAGGGTGACTCGGTTTGGATGTGCAGTTGGCCTGGACATGGCGTTGACGCTAGTGACGGCAGGAGGTGTGGAGATCAAGCCCAAGAGGTGGCGTGGACGGAGAAGCAACAAAGGAGGAAGAGAGAGAAAGTGGTGGAATGACAGAATTTCTATTTTTTTATTTAATTCCATATCAGCGAATATGTGTCAAGCTGTAATTGGATCGAAGCAAAAAAAAATGCTTGCCACGTCAGCTGATGACGTGGTGAGAGAAAATCACTGAATATTTTCTCAACGCAAAGTGAAAGAGAAAAGGAACTTGAAGAATTTCTTCATATTTATTGTAATTTAATATGTATTCTTTGCATGTATTTATATTACAAAGTGTAAACAATAAAAGGAAAATATTGATATCAATCTAAAACATAGATTGATTCAAGTATCTTCAATTAAATTAATTGCACAAATCATATCTCCAACACCGTCACTTTTTTTCCCACTTCTTGGAATAGAACTGCAATAGCATTTAGTTCACATTTTATCATTTTTTTTGAAGAAAAAAAAGTGATGTAGATTTGGTTTCCCTTATAATTGGGAGCTGGACTGTCCGGACATCGGTTTTATTTTCAGGAATTGGAAATCGAATTGACACTCTTGAGAATGGGACCAAACTGGCTAGTTCGGTTTGGTCCGACTGGTTCTTGATTCAGGCGATCTGTTTTCGGCACCCCTAGCAAAGATGATTCTTCGAAGCATTGAAAAATACCTCCTTAGAAATGAAAACCTTGACTTGGCAATGCATTAGAGATACCGTAACACAACTACTGCGGCACTTACTCAAACGGGAATGATGCACTTGGCAGAATATTGTCGAGTGACAAGGATGGATTTATTTGATTGGAAGCATGGGTGCAAAGTAGGAAAAAAAATTGGGAAATTTCTAAGGTGGATTGGGTGTAAAGTGCACCTAGTGCACTAGGATTGCCTAGGGAAATGAGGCTCTGATACTAAGTTAAGAATAATGTGGAAGAGAGGAATAGAAAATTCTGTATATTTCTATATATATAAAAGAGTACATGGAGAGCCTATTTATAGTCTTAGATAGAGGAAATTATAGAACTTAAATCAAATGTGCATAACTAAAATAGATATAGAAAATTAGAGAAAATATCCTAAATATCTCTAAGAGATATATATATATATATATATAATATTTGGTAACCGAGGACTCCACCATTGATCCCCTGTGCCTAAACGGCTCCTAAGGGCTGAGCCCGTATATCTCGGAGGAGACTAGCCCAACAACCCATCGTCAGGGCCCTCCACTTAAATCGTTAGCAATTGCGGGTTTCGAATTCTCGACCTTTGCGATGAGGGAGGGACTTTCAACCAACGCAGCTACCCACAGATGGGTTCTCTATCCAAATATTCCTAACATTCATAATTGAGAGGAACCCCATATTGTGAATAAAATATGAATAGTAACAACATAAATTAATATCAAAGCACCTCCATTAGATCACCCCCAAAAAAAAAACGTGGGCCTTGATATGAATTAATCAAATACGTTGAAATGTAGGGGGTAAATTGGTAGATGAAGGTATGGCCAATTATTAGGGCAATAGACCGGCATGCCACGTTGTGTTCATGAGAGAGATAAACGTAGGATGAAATGTGTCTTGAGTTGGGGTTATCCGTATTATTTAAATACTTACAACACATGGGATTCCCAACGCTGCAACTAATTTAATGAAAAAGACGTACCCTTTTTTCAGAGGTACATCATAGTACTCAAGTGACCATACACATTTACCTTTTATTTTTTGAGAACAAATAATTGGAGCTCTAAGATTACATAGTACTTGGATACTTACAATACTCAGGTGACTCCATGCCATCGCTAATCTAGTGAAAAAGACCAACCTTTTTTGTATGTACACGATAGTTTTAATTGACCATACCCAATGCTTTTGTATTTCTCGGGAATATATAATTGGAAACCTAAGATCACATGCCAAAGGAAAAAGTACGAGTAAAAGTTCAAAGGTGAGGTAAATAGTTTGCATATACAAAGCTAGGAGGGCCTTGGTCATTATTTCCCATTTGTTATGGCCTTAGAATTTTGGGAAGAAAGTTACGGATTTGACAAGAAGAATGGCGGTGGGTTCTTGTTTTTTTTGGTCGAAACAGGTAGAGATTCATTTACTGGCAATAGAACTACATGAGTCCAACGCCTCAGTACAAATCAGGTCAAATAGAAAGGGAGGGGGGAATTCAGGCCAATTAGAGGGGAGGAGATGAAGCTCGTGGGCCTTGGCGGCCCAGTCAACCACGGAATTCGTCTCTAGTTGACAGTGTTGCACAACTAGGTTAAGGAAGAGGCGAAGCCGCGTAGCCGCTTCAGCGAAGAGAGCTCTGTTTTCCCAAGGGGTGCGGCTAGGGTCTTGAAGCGTCACCACCATTTCTTGACAGTTGGATTCTAGAATAAGGTGATCTTTAGATCTTCCTCTTTGTAGCAAAAAACGGAGCGAAAAGGTGAGGGCTTGAACTTCTGTTTGCATGGCGGAAGCAGAGGTGGTTTGAAGGGAGAAACCATTGATCAGCCTTCCTGATGAGTCTCAACAAACACAAGCCACAAATCCTTCTTGAGAGGCCGTAGGAAAGGAGCCATCGATACTTACCTTTAGCACACTCGGATTGAGGGGACGCCAGCGTTGAAACAAGGATTGAAGTCGTGGACAACGATTCAGCAACGATCTGGAACTTGATCGAGTAGATCCGACAATGGTAAGGGTCTCTGGAACAGGTTGATTCAGATCTGATCTTTGGTTATTAACTGGAGCATGCATTTGTGAGCTTTGTTGCAGGGACTTCAGAAGGCAACTCTGGTAGGATCGGGCGTGGGTGATGGCAGTAAAGACAACCTGATTAGGGTTGGGGGTTCTTCGGCGGAAGATAAAATCATTTCTAGCTTTCCATATATGCCACAAAATGGATGCTATTGTCGCAAGATCCGGTGAGAGATTTTTCTTGTCTAATATTTGCAATAACCACGCATCAAATTTGCTTGTCTAATGTTGTTGAATATTGAGTTAAATCTGTGGATGAGACCAGACTGCATTCGTCCACAGGCAATGTAAGAATAGGTGTTCTGTGGATTCAGGGGCAGGGTGGATACTGCTATGTTCACATAACCTGCATATCGGATCTAAGATAACATGTCGATGGTAAAGATTTTCACCGGTTGCTAGAGCATTTTGGCACAAAGACCATAGGAAGATACGTAATTTAGGGCTGGTCTGCACTTTCCAGATTGCAGTCCAAAGTTGTCTTGGAGGACGAAAGGAAGATGGCACTTGATTTTGAATGGTCTTTGTCTCGCTTGATCTGATAAGATTATATTCGCTTTTAACTGTATAACTTCCATTAGCTCTCCTCGTCTAGATAAGTTGATCCTGTGTGTACTGTGGCCGTAACTGAATTCTGAGAATTTCATCTGTTATTCGATCATCAAAGCTACCCCTAAGTAAGGGAATATTCCATGATTGTTGCTCTGGACAGATAAAATCAGCCACCATTTTAGGTTCATTGCGAGGTGCAGGTCCGCCTATTATGCCTGTAGGAAGCCACTTATCCTCTCTGACTCGAATATGTTGACCATTTCTGTGGCATTCCTGATTCGCTTGAGGTCGCCATGGGTGATCTCTCTTAAGTACTCGATCTCATATAACTTCACAGACTTATACCCTTTGACTAGAGATATTTTTTTTTTTTTGAAAACGGTCCCAGCGCAGCTTATTAGCAGAAGCATAAATAAGTCTCACCATTCTTTACTCTAATAACCATAATGCAATACACACTAACTACGCACCAGAAGAAAAGATAAAGCCGATTCACTCTTATTTATATTTTCATGATGGACATCAAGGTCGATACAACAAAAAGGCCAAGATTTTTAACTATACTTGGCTACCACCCAAAAGAGGACTCGACCCTACATCGAACATGTACAAACTTCCATCAACAAGCGTCGGCTATCTCCAAAAAGTGTAAGCTCCCAATAGCTATATGTGCCATCATATCCAATCCGGTGCATCGGGCGGCGGCGGCAACATCCCTAACATCACTCCATCATGCCGAACATGGACATGGACATATAAAAACTCCTAGATAACCGCATCAGCTCGACCCACATCGTACATCACTAGGACACGGACTCGAACAAACACTAAACCAGGGGCACCGACATAGATATGCTCAGTACACTCCACATCAACATCAGTAGGTATGCCATAGTAAGTACCGCGTGCAATCGACAGCAAAGGCATCTTTCTAATCTAAAATGTTAATCCCCAAAATGGGTGAGTACAACCACTCAGTAGTAAAGATCCACCAAACTACTCAATGCATCAAACAGAACAATCAAGGTATCATGAACAAAGCACATATCATTCGTGCATTCAAGCATACCTTACCTTGCAGCCATGCATATATCACCATGCCATATGTGCATATACCACCATGCACTTATCATCAAGCATTCATGCATATATCACCATGCCATATGTGCATATATCACAATGCACTTATCATCAAGCATTCATGCATATATCCATGCGCACGATACAATCTCAATTTTTTTTTATCTTTTCAGGGACCAGTGTTTGCATTCCACAATTTATCGCTCGCATCCAACCTGGCATCACGAGGAACCTCCGGCACATACCTCCGGGCATCTGGCATACACACTCTGGGCATCTCGTACCCCAACTAGCATCACGAGGTATCCCCCCGGCACACACCTTCGAGGCTTCCGGCACACACACTCCGGGCATCCCAACACTCCCAGGGCATCCGGCACACACACTCCGGGCATCCCAACACTCCCGGGGCATTGTCGGCTCACACCTCCGACAATCTCGTTATTTTCTCAATTTATATTCATACATGTATCTCAATTTCAACATGGCATTCGATGCAATAATATCAAAGATCTCAACCAACTTTTCATGCCATATAACATGTCATATGTCATCACATATGCAGCAAAATCAACCACTCAAAGTATTACATCACATGGATGAATTCATTTATTTTTCAAAACACGTCAATTTTTCAGATAAATCAGAATGCATTCCTTTAGTTAAAACTCTAGAAAAATTAGTAATTGGTATTAATAAATTCTGAAAACTTGACACATTATAGACGAGACCTAAAGGCAGATATCTCACGAATAATACCATACCAAAAGAATCTCACACAAAACAGTATGGTCCATGCATCACAGTTTCCAAAACTTCAATATTTCAGCTTGCATAGTTTCGGAAGTAATTTAAATTAAATACCCAAATGAACTCCAAAAATTCTGAAATTTTGAGATGTTATAGAAAAGTCCTAAAGGTAAATATCTCATGAATAGAAACCCAAATTTTTCTAGATTAATAGATATAGACGATTATTTCCCTCTGTTCTCAGTGTCGTTTTTCCTGATTGTCTTCTTTCAAAGAAAACTCGTTTCATCGACCTACATAAGTTCATTTCTTCTAAATTTCAGTATGTTATTCCTCATAATATTACCTACAACTTTCATTAAGGAGATACAATCAAATTTTAACTGTATGATTTTATAAAAATCCCGAAATCATACTAGGTCGAGGTAGCATTTTTCCCAGATCCAGTTTCTTCAAAGAACAACGATTTCACCGACCTATTTTTGTTCATTTCCTCTAAATTTTTGATATGTTCTACCTTAAGAAGTACACTACAACTTTCATTAAGATATCCAAATGAAATTTTTACAAGAAAGCAACCTTACGGACCATGAAATCACTGAAGATCAGCACAACAAATTCCAGATCTAATTTCTCCAAAGAAAAATCATTTCACTAACCAATACTTGTTCGTTTTGCCTCAAATTTCAGTATGTTGTTCCTCAAGGTGTTCTCTACAACTTTCATGAAGAAATATAAACAAGATTTCAACTAAAAAGTTGCATGCAACACACAATCTCATGGATGGTCGGACTGGTTTTTCCAGAAACAGTATGCTAGGCCAACAAATCTCTCTCCAAAGCTCCGAGATTTCATCCCATCTACCACAACCAAAATTTACCATCTTCTACATACACAACACAGCAATGCAAGGGGTAGGCTTTAGGACTCTACTTGCCTCAAACTTAAGCACAAAACAGCGACGAACGGCGGGCAAAGCGGCGAATGAACGGCGGCGAGCTAGGCGGACGATCCTCCTCCTTCCTCTCGCACGCATGGCCTCT
The DNA here is from genome assembly GCA_014182575.1 of Eucalyptus decipiens. Classification (NCBI taxonomy): domain Eukaryota; kingdom Viridiplantae; phylum Streptophyta; class Magnoliopsida; order Myrtales; family Myrtaceae; genus Eucalyptus; species Eucalyptus decipiens. The sequence goes on along the minus strand of CM024609.1, from coordinate 20,957,256 downwards.
CCTTTCTCTCTTTCTCTCCTCTCTCTCTCAGACGACACTCTCTCTTTCTCTCCCTTTTCCTCGCCTAATCCGCTCCCTATTTCCCCCTAATTTCTTCCCTTCCATCATTAGCAATCATTTGATTGCATGCAGCCGCCCAAAGGAGCCAATGGGGGCAGCCACACTTGGCTCGACCTCCTTGCCACTTGGCAACTCACATGCAAGGGCTGATGGGCTTCAATGTTGGGCCAGTCTTGGGCCTTCATGGGCCGGTCGAATAGGGGTGCTACTTGGGCTGGCTGGACGGTCTTTGGGCCTAAAATCAGCCCACCATCTCCTATTCCTATTCCATTTAATCCTCATTTAAATAAACACCTAATTTCAACTTATAAGCCCACAAAACTTTGTAATTTAAATCAATAAAATTCTACTTATAAAGTGCACCACCAAGAATAAGATTTCTATATCAATTTGCACCTTAATAAAATCCTTGGGTCACTTGTAGACACATCTCCAACCAAACAATTGTCCATTACAATGCTTGGCCTTAAATTAATTGAAATTCATTGATTCAATGGCTAATACAAAATCCAATGGCACTTCCATTACCTAATCATGGTTCTTGGTACTCCAGAGGTTGTCATGAGATTTTAGGATGCCATAATTTTATCCCTGAAAAAAAATTAATTGCATATAGATTTAGGTGTATTTATTTTTAATTTATATTTTTGCATTTTTATTGGATCGGTGGTGGATGGATTCAAATTAATGGTCCTGAGCCTTAAATTGACAAATTGGACTAAGCCCACGAAGAGAGCAAATTGGCCCAAGCCCGTATTTGAAAAAATCATGTTGCAATTTTTGAAAAAATCAATAGAAAATATTCATTCTTGCAAAGGAAATCAAGAAGAGGTGTGGAAAATAAAAAAGTGATATTACGTGCGGAAAAGAAATCTTTGTGGATGTTGATTTGAAAAGGAAATTAAAACCCTAATTTTTGGCCTATAAAAAGGTTACTCGTGTAGGATTTCGGAGGAGACCACACATATTGATACGTACGGCCACCTTGAGGGGGAGCAATTCTGAATACACAGAGACACACACGTGAGATAAGAGAGAGATAGAGTTTTCCACCAAGCTTGGTCGAGCTTCCCTTGCCATGTGAGTCCCGCCAGCCACATCGCCGCGCTCTCATGCTCGCAACGCTGCCCCACACTGCAAGACCACCACCGGGACGGGCTGCTGCACTAGCATCCTCAGCTGCGTCGTGATCCCCTCTAATGAAGCATCCGCGAGCCACGAGTCCCAACAGTTCAATCCTACAATTTGCTCCACCTTGATGCTCATCCAAGCAACATGTGGCGGTGGGTACATTAAAAAATTTATAAAGATGTGTGCTGATCAAAGAAGCAGAGAACACATCCACACGTCTGAAGAAAGGATTCCACCGCACATGAATTGACTCCGCTCTCGATGATCCCGAGTGTGATTTGCAAGCCATGGTGACCATCCCCACTCCTGCCATCCGACAAGTCCAAATTTGGAAACACGTGACATCAAGAGCTAGCTAAGAATTTTGGTTAATTTGGTTCCCATATATTCTGTTGCCATTCCTTGAAATATTCTAATGTTGGTTGAATTCCTTGATATAAAAAAACGACAGCCACAATTGGGAGGAGACGTAAAAAAAGAAAAAAAATCTTTCTTCTTTTTCTCTTTGTAGGTCAACGGAAGATCAATACAAAGGGAACTCGATACCCTGAGAGACGAAGCAGAGCGGTGATTTTTGGCTTGGTTTGTCAGTCCTTGCAACGAAACCAGAATCTCCAGCAATTCTAGGCCGGTGAGCAACTTCTAGCAAAGTCCAAGCACTGCTCAGCGAGACCCAGATTTCCCATTGAATTTCATCCGAATCCAGCGAGCGAAGCCAGTCAAAATTTCTCCACCGTTTGGACCTTGAGGAGGGTACACGTAGCAAGGAAATCTCCTGTGGCATCCCAAAATTTAATGACAAGCCATAAGGTGTGTTAAAGTCTCTAATTAGGCGATAAATTTTCCATGCCTTATGTTTTAGCCTTTAGTCTTTTTAATTAGATGAATTGTGCATGTGATTGTGAGAATTTAAATTTGATAGATTAATATTCTATGCTTGGCCATATGCTTTATAAATTAAATTCCAATGAACAAGATGTCCCAAGACTTTGGCCAAGTTGAAAATTGGAATTTAAAAATACTTATAGAAAGGAATTCAAAAAAAAAAAAAAAAAGAGAGGAAAATGTCAATTTTTGGAATGGGCCTTAGGCACATTGGCCTAAGCTTGTAATGGGCCAAGTTGGCCGGCCCAATAGAGGCCCAAGAAGAGTGGTTGACCGGCCCAATAGAAGCCCAAAAATCCATAGGACAAGTGGCACAAGACTCTCATGCATTGGCTTAGGGGAGAAGGCCATGCATTGGCCTTGGTTAAGGCAAGTAATCATTATCAATCATGAGGATTTGGGGGTATAAGAAGGGAAGAGAGAGAGAGGGTGGCCGGATTCCATCGGCCGAGAGAGAGAAGGTGCGAGAGAGAGAGATTTCGAGAGAAAGAGGGAGAGGCCGAGAGAGAGAGGAGGAGGAGATCACCGTCCGTCCGCCGAGTGCCGCCGTGTTCGCCGCCCTACGCCGTCGACCGACCGGTCTAGAGGCAAGTGGGAGTCCTCTAGCTTCTCTTGCATGCTTGTATGTTGTTTGCATGTCGAATTTTGGGTGTTAGATGAGAAAAACCGAAGCATGGATGAGTTGTGTGTGAAGGGTGTGACTGTTCTTGCTCGGATCATGTGAGTCAGAAAATTGTTTGAGCTTGAATGTGTGTTTGGAGTCCTATTTTGGCTTCAATTTCTTCATGAAAGTTGTAGATAATATCTTGTACTATAACATACTAAAATTTCGTGGAAAATGATGAAGATTTGAGGGGTTAAAGTCCTATCTTACGGAGACCCCAGATCTGTAAAGTTTTTACTGACCTCTTGCTGGATTCTTGATTGCATGTTGGTTTTTGTTGAAGATCTCACTTCGATGTCTTCATGAAAGTTGTAGGTGACATATTAAAATACAACATAATGAAATTTGAAGTGAAATTAACAAATATAGCCTAGTAAATCAACTAGATCTTGAAGACGATGATTCTGGTGATGTATTCCGAGACACCCGAGACTTCAAAGACCTAAATGGTGACCATATTCTGGTTATTTGACCTAGATATCTCCATGAAACTTGTAAAGGACATCTTTATGCATAACATATCCAAATTTCAGAGAAAACTAAAGAGAATAGGTAGGTTAAAACTTCATATTTCGGAGATGGAGGCACTGGACGATGCGGTAATGGGTCCAGAAGCTTCGTGAGGTTGAATAAAATAATCTATAAAGAGTCTGGCTTGAAGTTCTTCATGAAAGTTGTACGAAAATGTTTTTTCTATAACCCAGTAAAATTTCATAATTTTTGAAGGCCATATGGATATTTTAGTTGAATTTCTTCGGAAACCGCACATTCTGGTTTCATCCGAGAACCATAGGATGTTTGTGAAAATTGTGAGATTTTGTAAAAATTCAATTTGGCCATGAATTTTGCATGTAATTATCATCCTATTGGTTTGTTTAATAATTTCTTGAATTTTTATAATCTTGGGAATTTATAGTTATTAAAATAAATAAATAAATAAATAAATAAAATAAAATAGATTATTCTATTGGCCATAGATTCCATTTAATTAATTTATGTTGCATGTGTGATAAAGTCTTGGTGTATGCATGACATTAAATTGAGATGCATGTGTGAATCATATGCCAAGTATGATTTGTTTGATATCATGCCATATGCCATGTTAAATTGAGATCAAAATAATGATAAGTGTGGATAATGATAAGTGAAGAGGTGGTTATGGCGGAGGATAATGCCCGGAATGTATAGAGATGCATTGCCGGATGGCCCTGGGAGATTCAGGATGCCCAGAATGTGGGGGCCGGAAGCCTTGTCGGAGGTCTTTGTCCGAAGGGAATGCCTCGCGATGCCAGGATTTGGGGTGCGGGATGCCCGGCCAGGGAGTGTAAATGCCAGAAGCCCTGTCGGAGGTTTCTGCCCAAAGGGAATGCTTCGTGATGCCAGTTGGGATGCGAGATGCCCGGAATGTGGGGGGCCGGATGCCCGGTGGCTTGGGATGGCTGAATGCCGGAAGCCTCGGAGGTCTTTGCCCGAGGGGATGATTAAAATTGATGATAATATGTGATGATGATATGCATGATGATATGCATGATGATGATGATGATGATGATGATGTGGCATGATGATATGCATGATGATTATGATAATGATGATGATATGCATGATGATATGCATGATGATGATGATGATGATGATGATGATATGGCATGGTGATATACATACTTGATATGATCATGCCATGATGATGATGACGTGAATGATGTGATGATGTCATAATGATGATGACATGTATGTTATGATGATGAGACACATGTACGTGTTATGACTATGATGATGATGCATGATAGTATGCGCATGGCTCCAAGGTAAGTAACGCCTGCAATGCATGTATGATTTGTATGATGCATTGAGTTGTTATTGGATTCCTTATCTGCTGAGTGGTTGTACTCACCCCTTTTGGGGACAACATTTCAGATTAGCAGTATGCCGCTTCCTGCCGTCGCGTGGGGTGCATTTTAGGGGTTACTGTTCGACGTTGAGGTAGAGTGTGAGGAGTTCAGCTGTCCTTCCGTGCCTGGGCTCACCTACATACTCGTGCGCTGTTTTGTCACTTACGACATAGGCCTGGCTGGGGGCCTAGTTGTTCAGGAGTTTGTCTTTGTCCACGTTCGCCGCGATGGGGTGATGAGAGGGATGCTGCCGCCGCCACTGCCTGACGCACCGGACTGGGTGTGAGGCCCGAGCGCGATGAGTAGGGGCTGTGTTTTTTTTTGGGAGTTAGTTAGCCGACACATATGATGGGAGGTTGTACACATGTGATGTAGAGGGTCGAGGATCTTTTTGAGGTTTTAGGCAGGACATGGCAGAGTCCTAGCTTTTCCTTGTTATGTATCGACCCGAAAAAGAAGTCCCATCTGAAAGAAAGAATATGTAAATAATGTGTCGTCGCTTGTTTATAAAATCCTGGTGTTTAGTGGTGTGTATTGGTATCATGGTTGGTAGGGGGATAGATGATGATGCTTTGATTTGCTTCCGCTAATGAGTCGCGCTGGGACTGCTTTTAAAAAAAAAAAAATGCCTTTGAACAACGACGCTTTAGTTATAAGTATAAGTATAAGAAAGTAATAAGGTGTAACATTGGTGCTTGTGGCGACCGCCGAAGGGTTCGGGGTGCTACAACGCCCCTTTTTGGTATCAGAGCGAATGGTTATAGGTGGAGTGATAAGGAGCCTCATTTGGAAATTGAGGAACATGATGACAATGCACATCATAGGATGTAAAACGGAATAATTGAATAACGGGTGATGAGAATTCACTCGTAAGTCCTTAGTAGTTTACCTTGAATTGCCTTTAGCTACTAGTAACATGTATATGTTACTTATGTAGTAGTAGTAGTTGCTTTGAATGGAGGCAGTGAGTCTCAGATTATTCCTGAGGTAATGCTCGGAAATTGCAGGAGAGTCATGGTGCGAGCTGGAAGTGCTCATCCATCGAGGGCTGAAGCCTCTGCTACAAGGGCTGAACCCCGAATGGAAGACATCTTGCAGGCATTAGCCAATATTGGAAATCTAATGGAAAGGCAGGCACAGCAACAGCTTGGAGCAGAACGCCGTACTCAAGGACTAGTGGAGCAGTTTTGAAGTTGAAGCCACTTAAGTTCAATGGAATGGGAAGTCCTGAGGAGGCAGAGCAATGGATTGATGGGATGGAACGAATTTTCCGGCTGTTGGACTGCACCAATGCTGAGAAAATAGTTTTAGCAGAGTACCAGTTGGAAGGAAATGCGAAGTTTTGGTGGAGAGCTTCGAAGGACATAATCTTTCCACCAGGTGCTGATGTTAACCGGGAGGAGTTTGTTAGAGCTTTCAATAGGAAGCATTTCTCTGATTGTGCTAAGGATAGGAAGACTATTGAATTTGTTCAGCTAGAACAAAAGGGGTTGACAGTAGATCAGTATGAGGCTAGATTTTCTGAATTGTCTAGATATGCTCCTAGATTGATTGAGGATCAGGAGGAGAATGCTAAGAGATTCTTGAAAGGGCTGAGGACTGACATTAGGAAGCAACTGGTGCCATTGAATATAAGAGATTATAATGAGATTTATGAAAGGGCGCAGTTAGTGGAGCAAGAGTTGTTGAGGGAACGGTCGGAGTTTAAGAAACCGTTGAATTTTAATGATGTGAGAAAGGGGAAGAGACCTTATTCTGGTCAAGGTCAGACCTGGAATGTGAAGAAGAAGGGTAATTTTGGGAATTTTGGAGGAGCAAGGAGTGGTCCGAATATAGGGAAAGCACCCTATCAGCTTGGTATTTGTCAGAAGTGTAATGAACGCCATGGCCCAGGACCTTGTACTGGACAACAGAAATGTTTTGGCTGTGGACAAGTGGGTCATCTTAGGAGAAATTGCCCACAAGAGAGGTCGCAAGTGAGTGTTGGCTCGGTGCGACGGGGATATCGAGTCTTTGTTAGGTCAAACCCACAAGGAAATCCTCAGAAACCACCTGCACAAGGAAGGGTGTATGCGATCACCCAGGAGGAAGCGGAAGCTTCCAAAAATGTTATCTCATGTACGATTCTTATTAATGGTGAAAAGGCATATGCATTGTTTGATACGGGTGCAACGCATTCGTTTGTGTCTGAAATATATAGACGTTTGAATAAGATAGAAGTTATGCCTCTTGAGACGCCTCTTTGTGTTTCCACGCCTTTAAAGGATATGGTATTGTCTATGCTGGTGTGTGGAAATTGTAAGATATCAATGGGAGGAAATGATATGGAAATAGATTTGGTTGTAATGGCTATGTATGATTTTGACGTTATTATAGGAATGGACTGACTTCGTAAGTATCAGGCTAGAATGGATTGTTATAGAAGAGTGGTTCAATTCGTTTTACCTGATTAGTCTAGTTGTGAATTTTTAGGGGGTCAGACCCATTTGCCTGTAGCACTTATTTCGGCAGTAGAAGCCTGTAAGTTACTTGACAAAGGATGTCAAGGGTACCTAGCCATAGTTAGAGATTACGCAAGGGAGGAGCTTGGACTTGAGGAAGTTCGTGTAGTTAACGAATTTCAAGATGTATTTCCTGAGGAATTGCTTGGATTGCCGCCAGAGCGGGAGATTGCATTTGAAATTGAATTAATGCCTGGAACAAGACCAATATCAAAAGCCCCATATAGGATGGCCTTAGTTGAATTGAAGGAGTTGAAAGTGCAACTGCAGGAGTTGCTTGACACAGGATTCATTAGACCAAGTGCTTCACCTTGGGGTGCACCGGTCTTGTTTGTGAAAAAGAAGGATGGATCGATGCGCTTGTGTATTGACTATAGACAGTTGAATCAAGTGACCATTAAGAATAAGTATCCTTTGCCTAGAATTGATGACTTGTTTGACCAACTCCAGGGAAGTTCGGTCTTCTCTAAGATTGACTTGAGATCGGGATACCATCAATTAAGAATTAAGAAGGAGGACATTCCTAAGACTGCGTTTAGGACTCGTTATGGACACTATGAGTTCCTTGTTATGCCATTTAGATTGACTAACGCGCTGGCTGCATTTATGGATTTGATGAATAGAATATTTCAGCCTTACCTAGATCAGTTTGTGATTGTTTTTATTGACGATATTCTGGTATATTCGAAAGGGCCTAAAGAGCATGAGCAACATTTGAGAATAGTTTTGCAAACTCTGAGAGAGCATAAGTTGTATGCTAAGTTTAGTAAGTGTGAGTTCTGGTTGGACCGGATAATATTTCTAGGACATGTGGTGTCAGGAAAAGGAATTGCAGTAGACCCGACAAAAGTTGAAATGGTAGTAAATTGACCGAGACCAACGACACCCACTGAAATACGAAGTTTCTTAGGATTGGCTGGTTATTATAGAAGGTTCATTGAGGGATTTTCACGACTTGCAGGACCTTTAACTAAATTGACTCGAAAGAATGTGAAATTTGAGTGGAATGGGGAATGTGAAAGGAGTTTCCAGGAGCTCAAAAGGAAATTAACTTCAGCTCCAATTCGACTATACCTCTTGGACTTGATGGTTTTACAGTGTATAGTGATGCATCTCACAAAGGACTAGGATGTGTGTTGATGCAGCATGGCAAAGTTGTAGCCTATGCATCTAGACAATTGAAACCCCATGAGCTGAATTATCCGACGCATGATTTAGAACTAGCAGCTATAGTGTTTGCCTTGAAGATATGGAGACACTATTTGTATGGGGAAAAGTTTGAGATTTACACGGATCATAAAAGTTTGAAGTATCTATTCTCACAAAAGGAGTTGAACATGAGACAAAGGAGATGGATGGAGTTGTTGAAGGATTATGACTGTGAGATAAGATATCATCTAGGGAAAGCGAATAGAGTAGCAGATGCTCTTAGTCGTAAGTCGGCTATGGAAATGGCTAGTTTGAGAATGGCGGAATGGGAGTTGTTAGAATCTGTAGCAAACTCCGAATTTAAACTGGAAATGGATTGTCTTACTGGCATGCTTAGTGCATTAAGGATTGAGCCGGAGATTATCCAGAAAATCAAAATCCTGCAAGAATCTGACCCAGAGATTTTGAAAGTGAAAGATGCTGTATCTTTAGGGAAAAGATCAGAATTTCAAATCTCTGATGATGGAATAGTAAGATGTCAAGGAAGACTTTGTGTTCCCGACAATAAGGAATTGAGGAAGGAAATCTTGTCGGAGACACATAAGAGTAATTATAGTATCCACCCAGGTAGTACAAATATGTATAGAAATTTATGTCAGCAGTTTTGGTGGAACGGTATGAAGGTAGATACGGCTAAGCACATTTCTCAATGTTTGACGTGCCAGCAAGTAAAAGCAAAACATCGTAAACCCACAGGACTTTTGAGACCATTAGACATTCCCGAATGGAAATGGGAACATATAACAATGGACTTTGTGCAAGGATTGCCAAGGACATCAAGTAGTCATGACTCAATTTGGGTTATAGTGGATCGTTTGACTAAATCGGCACATTTCTTAGCGATTCGCATGGATTACCCAATGGATAAGTATACGGACATGTATGTAAGTCAAGTGGTATGCTTACATGGTGTTCCAGTGACCATTACTTTAGATCGGGATTCGAGGTTTACTTCGAATTTTTGGCGAAGTCTTCAAGTTGCATTAGGGACTAAGCTTCAATTTAGTACGGCTTTTCATCCCCAGACCGATGGACAAACAGAAAGAGTAATCCAGATAGTGGAGGATATGTTAAGGGCCTGCGTAATTGATTTCAAAGGAAATTGGGATGAGAGATTGCATTTGGTAGAGTTTGCCTATAACAATAGCTTTCAGAAGAGTATAGGCATGGCTCCCTATGAAGCATTATATGGAAGGAGATGTAGGACTCCTGTTTGTTGTAGTGAAGTAGGTGAAAGGAAATTGACAGGACCTGAACTGGTACAAGTTACACTGAAGCTGTTGATATTATCAGAGAAAGACTTAGAGCAGCTCAGAGTAGACAGAAAGACTACGCAGATAGACATAGAATGCCTTTGGAATTTAGTGTAGGAGACCATGTATTCCTTAAGGTATCTCCAATGAAAGGAATATCTCGATTCGGGATAAAAAGTAAGTTAAGCCCTAGATTTGTTGGACCTTTTGAAATACTCGAAAGGATAGGAGATGTGGCTTATCGTCTAGCATTACCTCCTAAGTTAGAAAATCTGCAAGATGTGTTTCATGTATCGATGTTGAGGAAGTACCAGCCGGATATTGGTCACATACTCGATCATGAAGCCATCAAAGTGGATGAGAAAGTAAGGTACATTGAAGAGCTGTGCGAATCTTTGGATCGAAAGGAGCAAATTCTTAGGACCAAGAAGATCCCATTGGTTAAGGTATTATGGCGATATCATGATGTGGAGGAAGTCACATGGGAAAGTGAGGATCAGATGAAGGAAAAGTACCCCTATTTGTTTCAAGAAGGCGCGAGTGGTGTTTGAATTTCGAGGACGAAATTCTCTAAGGAGGGGAGAGTTGTGGCATCCCAAAATTTAATGACAAGCCATAAGGTGTGTTAAAGTCTCTAATTAGGTGATAAATTTTCCATGGCTTATGTTTTAGCCATTAGTCTTTTTAATTAGATGAATTGTGCATGTGATTGTGAGAATTTAAATTTGATAGATTTATATTCTATGCTTGGCCATATGCTTTATAAATTAAATTCCAATGAACAAGATGTCCCAAGACTTTGGCCAAGATGAAAATTGGAATTTAAAAATACTTATAGAAAGGAATTCAAAAAAAAAAAAAAAAAAAAAGAGAGGAAAATGTCAATTTTTGGAATGGGCCTTAGGCCCATTGGCCTAAGCTTGTAATGGGCCAAGTTGGCCGGCCCAATAGAGGCCCAAGAGGAGTGGTCAACCGGCCCAATAGAAGCCCAAGCCCAAAAATCCATAGGACAAGTGGCACAAGACTCTCATGCATTGGCTTAGGGGAGAAGGCCATGCATTGGCCTTGGTTAAGGCAAGTAATCATTATCAATCATGAGGATTTGGGGGTATAAGAAGGGAAGAGAGAGAGAGGGTGACCGGATTCCATTCGGCAGAGAGAGAGAAGGTGCGAGAGAGAGAGATTTCGAGAGAAAGAGGGAGAGGCCGAGAGAGAGAGAGAGAGGAGGAGGAGATCGATGTCCATCCGCCGAGTGCCGCCATGTTCGCCGCCCTACGCCGTCGACCGACCGGTCTAGAGGCAAGTGGGAGTCCTCTAGCTTCTCTTGCATGCTTGTATGTTGTAGCTGACATCTTGTACTATAACATACTAAAATTTCATTGAAAATGATGGAGATTTGAGGGGTTAAAGTCCTATCTTACGGAGACCCCAGATCTGTAAAGTTTTTACTGACCTCTTGCTGGATTCTTGATTGCATGTTGATTTTTGTTGAAGATCTCACTTCGATGTTTTCATGAAAGTTGTAGGTGACATCTTAAACTACAACATAATCAAATTTTAAGTGAAATTAACAAGTATAGCCTAGTAAATCAACTAGATCTTGAAGACGATGATTCTGGTGATGTATTCCGAGACACCCGAGACTTCAAAGACCTAAATGGTGACCATATTCTGGTTATTTGACCTAGATATCTTCATGAAACTTGTAAAGGACATCTTTATACATAACATATCCAAATTTCAGAGAAAACGAAAGAGAATAGGTAGGTTAAAACTTCATATTTCGGAGATGGAGGCACTGGACGATGCGGTAATGGGTCCAGAAGCTTCGTGAGGTTGAATTAAAGAATCTATAAAGAGTCTGGCTTGAAGTTCTCCATAAAAGTTGTACGAAAATGTTTTGGCTATAACCCAGTAAAATTTCATAATTTTTGAAGGCTATATGGATATTTTAGTTGAATTTCTTTGGAAACCGCGCATTCTGGTTTCATCCGAGAACCATAGGATGTTTGTGAAAATTGTGAGATTTTGTAAAAATTCAATTTGGCCATGAATTTTGCATGTAATTATCATCCTATTGGTTTGTTTAATAATTTATTGAATTTTTATAATCTTGGGAATTTATAGTTATTAAAAAAATAAAAATTAAAAAATTAAAAAATAAATTAAAAAAATAAAATAAAATAAAATAAAATAGATTATTCTATTGGCCATAGATTCCATTTAATTAATTTATGTTGCATGTGTGATAAAGTCTTGGTGTATGCATGACATTAAATTGAGATGCATGTGTGAATCCTATGCCAAGTATGATTTGTTTGATATCATGCCATATGCCATGTTAAATTGAGATCAAAATAATGATAAGTGAAGAGGTGGTTGTGGCGGAGGATAATGCCCGGAATGTATAGAGATGCATTGCCGGATGGCCCTGGGAGATTCAGGATGCCCGGAATGTGGGGGGCCGGAAGCCCTGGTGGAGGTCTTTGTCCGAAGGGAATGCCTCGTGATGCCAGGATTTGGGGTGCGGGATGCCCGACCAGGGAGTGTAAATGCCGGAAGCCCTGTCGGAGGTTTCTGCCCGAAGGGAATGCCTCGTGATGCCAGTTGAGATGCGAGATGCTTGGAATGTGGGGGGCCGAATGCCCGGTGGCTTGGGATGGCTGAATGCCGGAAGCCTCGGAGGTCTTTGCCCGAGGGGATGATTAAAATTGATGATAATATGTGATGATGATATGCATGATGATGATGATGATGATGATGTGGCATGATGATATGCATGATGATATGCATGATGATGATGTGGCATGATGATATGCATGATGATATGCATGATGATTATGATGATGATGATGATGATGATGATATGGCATGGTGATATACATACTTGATATGATGATGCCATGATGATGATGACGTGAATGATGTGATGATGTCATAATGATGATGACGTGTATGTTATGATGATGATACACATGTACGTGTTATGACTATGATGATGATGCATGATAGTATGCGCATGGCTCCAAGGTAAGTAACGCCTGCAATGTATGTATGATTTGTATGATGCATTGAGTTGTTATTGGATTCCTTATCTGCTGAGTGGTTGTACTCACCCCTTTTGGGGACAACATTTCAGATTAGCAGTATGCCGCTTCCTGCCGTCGCGTGGGGTGCATTTTAGGGGTTACCGTCCGACGTTGAGGTAGAGTGTGAGGAGTTCAGCTGTCCTTCCGTGCCTGGACTCAACTACATACGCGTGCGCTGTTTTGTCACTTACGACATAGGCCTGGCTGGGGGCCCAGTCATTTAGGAGTTTGTCTCTGTCCACGTTCGCCGCGATGGGGTGATAAGAGGAATGCTGCCGCCGCCACCGCCTGACGCACCGGACTGGGTGTGAGGCCCAAGCGCGACGAGTAGGGGCTGTGTTTTTTTTGGGAGTTAGTTAGCCGACACATATGATGGGAGGTTGTACACATGTGATGTAGAGGGTCGAGGATCTTTTTGAGGTTTTAGGCAGGACATGGCAGAGTCCTAGCTTTTCCTTGTTATGTATCGACCCGAAAAAGAAGTCCCATCCTGAAAGAATATGTAAATAATGTGTCGTCGCTTGTTTATAAAATCCTAGTGTTTAGTGGTGTGTATTGGTATCATGGTTGGTAGGGGGATAGATGATGATGCTTTGATTTGCTTCCGCTAATGAGTCGCGCTGGAACCACTTTAAAAAAAAAAAAAATGCCTGTGAACAACGACGCTTTAGTTATAAGTATAAGAAAGTAATAAGGTGTAACATTGGTGCTTGTGGCGACCGCCGAAGGGTTCGGGGTGCTACATCTCCACTTAGTCATCATCCTCCGCCATAGATCTTGGTGCATATATATAAAAAGAAAACAGAGAAAGGTTCACACCTGCTCCTAATCGTCTTTGCAAATTCCTAGTGTTGCATGCATTCCGAGAAGTCTCTGCCGTAAGGCTGGGAGTTAGCCGTGCACCTCCCCACCGCCTCGTGAGCCATCATCCGTCTTAGATCATTGAGGCATCACCGTTAGTCCACCATCTCATTTGCTGTCCGAGCTAAATCACCGTCTACAGTGGATCGCCACCACGATCCACCGCTACTGTTGCCCGCCGATTGCGATCCTGGTCCGATTGCACAAAGTCCAAATTTGGAAATCAATATTCAGATTAGGTAAAAATTTCGTTTTATTTGATTTCTGAATATTTCGTTTCATTATTTGAAATATTCGTTAATGCACATGATGGAAATTCCCGATACACTATCATATTTGTAATTTCGAGTGGCCTTCTAAATTGGGAAATCTTACTAATTTCACAACGTACATATGATTGACGGTCCGATTTCACGCTTGAAATATGACCCACAATCGTACGGAAAAATCACCAATCCGATCTCACACTCGAGATACGATTCGTGATTTTATTTTAAAATTGGTCAATCCAATCTCATGTGCGAGATACGATTCATCAATTTATTTCCCAAAATTAAATGGACATGGATGATATCTTGCTTGATTTGGTGCTGTGCTTTCTTGATGCCTCTATTTGATTGCTCCCGTAAAAGAAAAAGCCAAAAAATATATTTGAGTTAGATTAGGTTCATGTTAGAATATATTTTGCATGTTTAGAATATGAAATTTATTTATTTTGAATTCCTTAAATAAAAATCCAAAAAAAAAAAATGCAATCATTTAGGATGTTAGTTTTAAATTTGAATTGCACGTTTAATTGTTTGGCAATTTTAATTTCGAATTTCGTAATAAAAAAAGAAAAAAATTAGAATTATGGCATTCTTTGCACGTCATTGCATATTTAATTATTGCATGTTCATTAAGAAATCACAAAATTTTTTACTCATTCATATAGTTTAGGGCATGTTGTTATGCCGTATCATTTCATATTAGATTAGAAGCATTGCATTGCATATGGATTATATTCTCGTTAAAAAAGTGAAAACAAAAAGAATGAGTGTGTTAATTAGAAATCTTATCTAGGGTTGTTGATGTGAATTTTGATCTAACAACGCAGATGCTTTCGTTTCTACGAGGTAAGTCTTGCAATTTATTCATTGCTTTTATCTGGTTGTTAAATTGATGGTTTGCACACCCGCATGGTCACCTCACATGTTAGGGAATTAAAATCAATTCAAGTTGCTTGCCAAACAATTTTTCAAAATAAAAGAGAAAGGTACCGAAATGGTGTTAGAGAAATCTAGCGTAACCAAGTTCCCAAACTCATAAATCTTTGGTTTGTAAGAGTAAAGTAAATCTCCTATTACTTTACTTGGGTTTCTAATCGACCCACCAAAATAGATTAGTGGCGACTCCTAAATAAAATCTATCTGCATCTTAAGAATTTGAACTTAAGTTGCGAATTAGTATGGGCTTGGGAGAGCCCGAGTTAAGTCTAGGCTTAACAATTCATTAGCCAAACCCTAGGTGGTTCACACCCGAAAATTTGGTCGTGACAGCGTCCGTGTCTCCAGCTCGTTTAACGGGTGAGTTTAGCTCTTAATCATTTGATTAGTGCCTAAACTTGCTTAGGATTGGTTTAATTAGTGTTAACTCTACTTTAGGAGATTTAATTAAGCTATATTAGTCCTAAGATAGGTGATTAGATGAATGGCTAAGATTAGTTTAGTTTAATCTTGCTTTATTTGCTTAATTGTGGCTTATGTGCTTAATTAAGCTTGGTTAACTTTAATTGATTAATTGCTTGCTTTAATTAGTGTTTTAATGGCTTTTGGATTTAATTTATTAGTTATTTAATTTTGGGAATTCGCTGTTCACGTGTACTGTTCACTCGAGAATGAAAAGTTGTCTAATTTCATGCATTTTGATCTTATGAGGTGATTTGAGTGTATAAATGCATGGGCATCCGCATGAATTGAATGATTTTCACAAAAAATGAAATATGCTTTGTCTGAGGGATGTCGAAATGGATCACCTTTAGGGGAAAAATGATTTGAAATTGTATTGGCAAGCATGGTGCATTGACTAAATGCTCACAGATAAAAAGGGAGTCTTAGTGGAGTGCTTGCGTGATCAAGTAGTGAAATCCGTCACCCAACGAGAGTTTAGGAGGCGGTGTGTAGTGAGTTGTGGTGGTATGTTTGTGTGATCAAAAGTTGAACCGTCACCCAATGGGAGTTTGGAGGCGATACCCGGCAGGAGTTGGAAGCCGATCGCAGTAGATTTTGGACTGATGTCCCTTTTTGGGAAATTGTCTGAATAGGAGTTCTAAACGTAGCCATGCTTGACGGGGCGGGACGAAGCCCGATCTTTTTATCAGTAGCTCGACGGGAGTCGGATGATCACTGATTGGAAGTTAGCCATGGTCGGGAGGTCATTAATAAATGGAACACACGTGAGTGTTGAGATGATTGCCAACTAGGGAGTTGGGCATCGCCGACTGGGAAGTTAGGTGTGGCCGGTGGGCCATGACAATGGGCTCTTGTTCGAGTAATTGAGATGGTTGGACCTTATTATGAGGTAAAATTGTGTGGCACGGTATGTGACGTGTCATAACGATTTTACCTTATAATCGAGACCCGTGTGGTTGATCGATTGATGTGTGATTGGTGACGCACTAAAGTGCAAGAGCGTATGAGAATCATGGAATTATTGGTTTTGATTGTGCATGAGTTGAGCACATTGTTTATGGCACGCACACATGAATCGATAATGTGTAGGGTGTGGCAATGGCCAAGTGATATTGCTTGTGATGCGACTCATATGTGATTGATGATATGCATCATCTAATGGCCATGTGTATTGCGTGTATTGTGCTGAGATTCAATGTGCAAGGTATGGCATACCAGATAAGGTCGCATGCGAACCGACTATGTGGTTAGTGGTTGACCCCGGTTGTTGTGATTTGTTGATTGTTGATTGTTAGTCGTGGTAAGTTTGTGGGGTGGTTCTGGAGAGATACCCCGAGTTGAGTTAGTGTTCTAACCGAGGGCTTAGGGGAGGACTCGCTGAGATTTTATCTCACTGGTTATTGTATAACCACTTTCAAGTCCTTAGGATGGTGCTTCCGCCAATGAGGTTCGGTATCCATAAGGATTGGGATACTGTCATGACGCGCCACCGCTTCCCGGGTCGGGCGCATTTGTACGAGAAGTATCTCTCTACCATCTGGGTGGATGAGGGACCGGGGCAATGGATCATGGTTCATCTGAAATGGAGATATGCTGATTGGTCCTCTGCAAGGTTTTGATGGGCCTCCTGGTAGGGGCCCTGAGGACGCTGATTGGGATCCAATGGTGCTGGACCCTCCTAATGATGCAGTGGAGAATCTTGGCCCCACTTCACTAGCGACTGACCTGTACGGCTCTAGCTCTGACTCGACGGGGTCTAAGTCCACGGGATCCGAGTGACTGTAGTGCCAAGCCCGAGGGTTCTTTTGTGTATAGTTGGATTAGCCTAGCCTAGTTTCTTTTTGGTCTAGCTTAGAGGATGGATCGGCCCTCTGTTGGGCTTGTAGATCGGAAACGATCATTCATAGGTTAATCCAATATGAAAATGTTTATATATGAGTAGATGTTGTGTTTCTATTGTTCATCTCACTATCCATGTTTGATTGCTTAATTGTCTGTTGATAAGGAGATGGTTCGTTTTCCGCTTGCGCATAATGAAAGATTAAAAATGAAGGGTCAGTGATGAGTCTTGTGACATTGCTTTCTATTGACCAAGGAAGGGGTTATTGCATGCCCAGAGTTCAGGGCGTGACAGTTACTTCCTTTCATAACAAAAAGTCACCTCTTCCATTAAATAGTTGTGATAAGCAATGTATGTTTCGGTGCTATTCATAGATAACTACTTAACACATCTCTTGGGAATAGGTATCTTATCTCTACCATCACAACATTTCATGTTAGCAATCACTTCTTTTTATAATAAAAATTCACATCTTTCATGGTAACTAACTATTTCAACAATATATTAATCTACATTAATCCATACATACAATAAGGTATCTGTTAAGATTTGAACCTTCAATTAATGTAAACAATTCCATTAACGAATTTAACAGTAGATAAAACTTTGAACCGTGATTCCATTTATTCATTGAACTACCACACTTATGAATTTACACACATTTGGATAAATTTCCTATGCCTTTTTAGGCCTTATGCTCGCTCTCGCATTCATAAACATTTACAAAAGTTAATCTGATTTTTGTTGGAAGTGTCACCACTTCTTATGTTCATATAGGTGAAGTTCCTATCTTACCTTAGCATTGCTGTGCTAAAGCCTTAAGCTTCATTAGGAGTCTTTTCTTACACCTGTCTTTCTAACTTTCCATGACTACTAACCTTGTGCCCTAGTACTTGATTACCATCAAGATACAATAGCTCATCGTTATTCATTGAACTTTAATAATTTCATTAGAGATAGTAAAGTTGGGTTTCCACTATGCTTGATCTATTCCTTTGATGGCACTCCTAATTAAACCTCTTGAGAGTCCCTTAGTAATTGGATCAACCACATTATTCTCTATCCGAGCATATATTACTGAAATAATTACATCAATAATTAATTGCTATTTGAGCATATATTTCTAAAATAATTACATCAATAATTAATTGTTAAACATACTCATGTCATAAGCCAATGTCTATATCTTCCATTGCATATTTTACTATGTGGTTAGATATTGTTGCGTTACTATTACAATATAAAGATATGGTTGCCAATGGTTGTGACCACAAATCTTTATTCAATAGCAAATATTGTAGTCATTTAGTCTCTTTACCAGCTGTAGGTAGTGATATAAATTAAGATTCCATCATTGAATTAGTTATACATGTTTGCTTATCTGATGCCCAAAAAAACTACACCATTTGCAAGCTTGAAAACCGTCTAGATGTTGGCTAGTTATCAATTTTGCTAACTATCCTACTAGAATATCCTTCTAGTACTATTGGTTGTCTTCCTTGAATAGACCATGTATTGTTTTCTTTAAGTAACCAATTATTCTACTTATGGCCTTCAAATGCACAATATTAGGATTATCAGTAAATTTGGACAATTTGCACACAATAAAAGCTATATTTGATCTAGCGCAATGCATAATATATATCGGACTTTCAACTACACTAGCATAATTTGATTGTGCTACAGATTTCTTAGTATTTTCCATCAATTTAACTGACATATCAAACGGTGCGTTTGACTCTTTAATTCCCAAATGCTAATTGTCATGCCCCGAACCTCGAGTGCGTGCCCATCCCTCGGTGGTCGATAAAATTTGTGACATCTCAGGACACGTTGCCGACCCATTCAATTTATTGCACATGCAGAAGCGAATAAACAAATCTTTTGATAGTAAATAACATGGTATAGAAAAGTAGGAAAACAGATTCACAACCAAAACACGCTTTTATATACACACCGAGTCATATACAAAAGTCTACAATATACAGAAGTCTAGATCAAAAAAGGGCTACGGAGATTCTAAACTCCATGCTCTCCAGTCTTTGGCTCCAGATTCTCCATGACACAATCAGCGGTGTCGATGTCCAGAGGGTGCCCTATCTCCCACTCCCCTGTCCTGATGGGAGGTCCATCAAAACCACCTATAGGATCCTCCCGACTCCCATCGAGCTTGTGAAGGTACCATGCTTTGAAATGATGAGGTACCAGGCGGGGTAAACCCTCATCGACCCAAACAGTGAACTCCACAAGCTCATGGGTCAGGTCGGTCTCGGGAACTGGGATATAGGAATGCTAGAAGTCCACCTCCCTCAGAACTCCATAGCGTACGTGACGTTGCTCTATCTAAGGACCTAAAAAGAATTGAGCCCACTATAGGGTGAGACATTGTCTTAGCAAGTTCACCCCCTAAACTTCGACTAGGAAGGAAATACACCTAGAGGCGTCCTAACCACACAACCACACTATCACACAACCATAGAGACTTACCTCGTCTCAGCTCCTCCCTGCATGTCAATACAATTCATATCGTAGACATGAGCAGTAAACAAGCTTAAACAATTGGAATGCCACACTCAATCTCAAATGATCATAGGGGTCCTGATTATAGGGCCAAATCGTTATGGCATTTCCTATATCGTGCCACACAATTTTGTCTATTAATCTGGCGCGTCTAACTCAATCAATCATGCGTTACTAGTTTGATCTCGGCCCAATGGGCATGGCCTACTCAATGTTCGGCGGTCTTCTGGCATAGCCAATCGTCGTTTCACCCCATTGAGCACGGCTACGTCTTTCTTAGATAACTTTCCTAAAGGAGCATAGGTCTAGAATCTATTGCGACTCACTTTCGTTGTCCAGGGGCATCCCATATAAGGGTAACGTCTGGTGTAAACACTCGCGACGGGTTCTCTTAACCAATACACGATGACTCAATTACGGTCAAGGACATCATGCATTGCACTTAAATATCTTAATTAAGATAATACATTTGGTATGTTTTCTTCATATTAAAAACATCTGGTGAAAATAATCGTGTGTGAGTACACGGTCAGATTGAACCCGAAAAATTGGTATCGTCCTTTTTAAAATCACACTATTTGATTTAGTACTTAAAACCATTTTCAGTACCAAAACCCGACACTCGGGATTTTCTAATTAAATATAAAAAATTCGCAATTTTAGAATAAATAACCAAAATTTCAATCACCACTCAATTTGCACAAATTAACACTCAATTGTAGAAATTAAGCACACCACTGCAATCAGCACGAAATTCCGGTCATCGTCTATCCTGGTATAATTTCTGGAAAATATTAAATAATTAAATAAATCAATTTAAATTTAGTAAATATTAACTTAGGCCGAAAATGCTAATCTAACCACCTAAACGGGCCTAGAAAATTTCCGAACCTATCTAGATAAATAGTACATCCTATCTAGTCCTTAATTAATCTAATCTAACCACCTAACATGCATAATTGAATAATTAAATCATTAATCTAATTTAACTAACTACCTAATCCCTAATTAGCCTAGACTAATCACCCATTAAGCATAATTAACTCCTTAAGTAGAGTTTAGCAAGTAAACTCATCGGAGTAGCGGGCTAGTGAGTCCACGACGATGGCGACGCAGAGGCAAGCGATAAATAAGCCTGCGACGACACCGACCAAGGACCTGACGGGCCTAAAACAGGCCCAATAGCTCATGGCTCGAATGGGCTTTGACTTCTGCTCACGGCTGAAGGAGGCTGAACTGAGCGACGACTTTGGTTGGAAACGGTTAGATGGGGCTAGGCGGCGGCGGCTGCAAGGGCTCGAGAGTGGTCATGATGACTTCCAAGCGGCCAAAGGTAGCACGACGGGTGGTGACACGGACGGATGGAGGCCTCGGGATGGCTGGGGAAGGGCGGAACAGCACGTGGCTCGTGGGTGGTAGCGACGACCTGCGACGGGTGGACGAGCGGCAAGGGAGCTCTGGCGACTGTAGTGGGGCAAGGGGGAGGGGTGTTGGTTGTTCTATGGTTTTTCTCAATCTCTCAAAAGCCTCTACAATGGATAAAGTGGTTGAGGGAAGAAGAAGAAGCCAGCTGAAGATTGGAGGGGGCCCAAATGCCTCAAAAGTCAAAGAATCCCAAAGTGCTCAAGTGGTTGCCCCACCAGCCAAGGCTATCATCCACAGCCCAATTCCTCTTCAATCTTCCTCAACAAACTTACTTTGAGACCTCAAATGTCGCACACCCCTTGAACCTACGAATTTTGGGCAACCTCCATCCAATTTGCTTCAATTCCCCTCAAATTGGTCTTAAATTGGATTCCATAAATCCAACCAAAGTGCCACACTCAAATTCACATTTTTCCTCGTCGATTGAACCAACTTGATGGCCATGGTGTGCCTGAAAATGGTTCTCTAATTTTCCCGGTCCAACACGGCCCTACTTTGAATTTCCGCCAAAAATCCCGGTTTGCTGAAAAATCTTCGGAATGTGAGTCGATATTCCTAAAATAAATCGTGACATGATAGAACTTTCAATTTTTGAAATCGGGTTCAAATTCGCGATTAATTTCAATCTGACGCAATTTTAATGTGACCTAATCTACCAAGTAGCTTTTAGGAATTTATAGTGCAATTGACCCGTTGTCGATTATTTTCGAGCCACATTGTACATTTTCGACACCTTGGCGACTCTCGATTGTCGTGAAAATCTCAATGTTTCAAATATAGACATAGAGTACGAAAATGATAGAAAAATTGGTCTAGTGCCATTTGATAGAAATTTTGAAATCAGTTGGAATTATCCACATACTAATCACATATCTCTTTCGAATCGATTTATCTCCAGTCTTTGATCGATTTTGACGGTGTCGTAATGACCCTTGGAGATTAGTACGGTCGAGCAATCGATTCTTAGTTGAATTATCAAGTCTATTGCGTTTAGATTCTTTAACGGCTTTACACGATAGATTAGTTATCTTGTGAGTGGCCAACTCAGAGAAAAGTACTATAGATGCGTCAATGAAAAACCCAACTTATTCGATTAAAAACAGAACCTGAAATTTAGGATATCACAACTCTTCCCATCTTATAAAAATTTTGTTCTCAAAATTTAGACTATTACTAATCTTTAAACAAAAAGGTTGGGTACAGTCGTCTCATTGAATCTTCACTTTCCTAGGTTGCTCCTTCTGTGTTGTGGTGTTTCCAAACCACTTTAACCAATGGGATCATCTTGGTGCACAGAATCCGTTCCTTGCGATCCACAATCTAAACCAGTCTTTCCACGTACAACATCCTGTCGATTTTGACGGTGTCGTAATGACCCTTGGAGATTAGTACGGTCGAGCAATCGATTCCTAGTTGAATTATCAAGTCTATTGCGTTTAGATTCTTTAACGGCTTTACACGATAGATTAGTTATCTTGTGAGTGGCCAACTCAGAGAAAAGTACTATAGATGCGTCAATGAAAAACCCAACTTATTCGATTAAAAACAGAACCTGAAATTTAGGATATCACAACTCTTCCCATCTTATAAAAATTTTGTTCTCGAAATTTAGACTATTACTAATCTTTAAACAAAAAGGTGGGGTACAGTCGTCTCATTGAATCTTCACTTTCCTAGGTTGCTCCTTCTGTGTTGTGGTGTTTCCAAACCACTTTAACCAACGGGATCATCTTGGTGCACATAATCCGTTCCTTGCGATCCACAATCTAAACCAGTCTTTCCACGTACAACATCCTGTCGTCCACGTCTAATTTTTCAAAATTCAATACATGGGTTGGGTCAGGCTCATACTTCCTCAACATTAATACGTGAAATACGTCATGCACTTGCACCAGTCTCGGCGGTAATGCAAGATGATACGCTAGAGTCCCCATCCTTTCCAAAATCTCAAAAAGACCGACGTACCTCGGACTCAGCTTTCTTTTCTTACCAAAGCGCGAAGTACCCCTCATCGGTGACACCTTTAGAAAGACGTGCTCACCAAATAATGCAAGATGATACGCTAGAGTCCCCATCCTTTCCAAAATCTCAAAAAGACCGACGTACCTCGGACTCAGCTTTCTTTTTTTGCCAAAGCGCGAAGTACCCCTCATTGATGACACCTTTAGAAAGACATGCTCACCAACTTCAAATTCTAATGGTCTTCGACGCTTATCTACGTAGTTTTTCTGGCGGCTTTGAGTAGTGTTGACACCTAAATTTTGACAATCCAGTTTTTTTATCACATTAAAAAATTAGGGATTAATTTTATCCTTGAAAAAATATTAGAATGCATAGCATGTAATTTTAAATGCATTTATTTATTATTATTGCATTTGCATTGGACCAGTGACGGATGTGTTTGATTTGATGATTCTGAGTTTTAATTTGACAAGTTGGACTAGGCCCACGAAGGGAGCAAATTAGCCCAAGCCCGTATCCTCGAGGAAATATTACGAACCCATCTTTGCGAGATTTCAAATTTGAGAAAAATCCTATTGCAATTTTGAATTTTTGGCAATATGTGATAAAATCGGTGGAGAATATTCATTTTTGCAAAGGAAATCTAAAAGAGATTTGGAAAATAAAAAGAAATATTTCATTCGGAAAAAATCTTCGTGGGTGTTGATTTGAAGAAGAAAATAAAACCCTAATCCTTGGCCTATAAAAGGGTTACTACACTATAGAAAGTGGTGGGGCCACGCAATCGATACAAACAGCCACGTTTAGGGGAGTTGAAAAAAAAAATCAACTCAAAGGGAAATATTAGCAATCTGCTGGTGAGGTTTCATGAGGGCAGCCATTGGAAAGTGAGAGACCAAGAGAGAAGCACGGCCTCAATTCAGAATTTTTGTTAATATTTCTCTCCTCCCATAACCACATTCGAGCTTCTGCCTTTTTCTTTCTTTCTCTCCACCATATTACTATTCCTCATGATCATGAGCGGTCGTATGGTTATCCCATGATCTGACCAGCATCGCTCGAAGGTCGACATAACCAGTAGAGAGAGATACGTCTCATGGCGAAGCGACCAGCAAAGTCAGCTGCGACCACGTACTCCAACGAGCGCCTGAACCGCTCCATCTAGCTGAGTTAGCGTCAATCCACGAAGACGTTGCTGCTATCGGGTCTAACTTTGTGACACGTGATTGCTGCCCTGAATCAACGATGAGCACCTTCAAGTTCTTGCTCCCTTTACCGACGCGGATGTTGCCTTTATGAAGCTGATCCAACCTGTAACGACGACTCGCTGGTTTTGCTACTGCTGCCGTGGCTGACTTGCTGCTCCATCTCACTAGCCATGACTCGGGATCTCAGCACACGGTTGCTAGGTTCCCGTTGAAATTGTCGATTGTTTCGTGACTTGTGCAATCTTTTCATCCATTATAAATCCAAGCATACTCTACAGTCCTCCACACCAACTTCGGCGTGACAATCCCAGCACTCCTCTCCTCGCCAACAAGTTTCCCAGCAGGAATCATCATGCTTAACGTGATCTTTTTTTTTTTATATAGGTTTCTTGTGATTGCAGCATTCAACAATCACTTGTAGCAGCTTTAAAAGTATCGGATTTCCCTGTGAGAACCCACCATCGCCGATCATCAATCTAGTGCCAAGTGGGGGAGGTTTATTTTTTAAAAAAGAGTCAAAGGTCAACAAAAGTTATCGTTTTGCAGATTGCTTCTCGAGGTTTACACACGTCGTTGAATCGAGCAACTATCAAGGAGCCTCACGCAAAGCCCCTGGCAGGTAACCATCCAGTGAGCCTGGCTGAGCACCACTACATGGCGTCGCGAGTAGCCATTTGAGGATCGAAATTCGAAAGCCAATATTCGAATTAGGTGAAAATCTTATCTATTTTGATTTCTGAAAATTTCGTTTCCTTATTTGAAAATATTCATCGATGCACATGATTGGAATTTCTGATATGCCATCATATCCGTAATCTCAAGTAGCCTTTTAAATTAGGGATTAATCCCTAATTTCACAATATGCATACGATTGACAATTCGATTTCGTGCCCAAAATATGACTTGAAATCACACGAAAAATCGCCAATCTGATCTCATGCTCGAGATTCGATTCGTAGTTTCGTTTAAAATTGGCCAATCCGATTCCATGTGCGGGATATGATTCGTCAATTTATGGATATCAATTTTATCTTGATGGATTTGCTATCGTGTCATTTGATTTTATTTTATTTTCGTAAAGGAAAAATCCAAAAAAACATTTGAGTTAGGATTAAGTTCATCTTAGAATATTTCTTGTTTTAGGGTTATTTTGCATAGGAAATTTATTTCGAATTTTATAAAAAAACCTAGAGCTAGGACACTCTTTGCACGTCATTGCACATTAGGATAAACTTGCATGTAATTTAGTTATAGATAATATTTCATAGATAGATTGCATCTTAGGTTAGGAATTAACAAGTTAAGATAACATTCAAGTTTAAATCAGGGTTTGGCCTGACCTAATCCTTAAGTTGGATGATATCTTAATTTTTTTTTTTTGGTTGGTCAGAAGATGATATCTTAATTTGGATAGATAATTTTCGCAATTTTCTAATTTCAAATTTCATGGAAAACACAAAAAAATTGTCTTAGAAAAAATCAATTTCATTCTCTAGGATAGATTGCATGCTCATTAAGAAAACACAAAATGTTTCATTTACGTTATATAATTTAGGTCATATTGCCGCGTCATATCATTTTATGTTAGATTAGTAGCATGCATTGCATAAAGCATGTTTCTCATTAAATAAGTGAAAACAAAAAAAGTAATTGCATGTTAATTAGAAATCATATCTAGGATTGTCGATGTGAATTCTGATCTAACACTACAAATGCTTTCGATGCCATGAGGTAAGTCTTGCAATTTACTCATTGCTTTATCTAGGTGTTAAGTTGGTGGTTTGCATACCTGCATAATAGCCTCACATGTTAAGAAAATAAATTAAAATCAATTCAAGTTGCTTGCAAAACATTTTTTTTTTCGAAATAAAAGAGAAAAGTGCCAAAAAGGCATTAGAGAAATCTAGCGTAACCAAATCCCCGAACTCACAATCTCTGGTTTGCAGGAGTAAAGTAAATCTCCAATTACTTTTCTTGGGTTTCTAATCGACTCACCTAAAATAGATTAGTGGCGACTTCTAATTGAAAAATCATTTGCATTTTAAGAACTTGAACCTAAGTCGTGAATTAGTATGGGCTTGGGAGAGCTCGAGCTAAGTTTAGGCTTAGTAATCCATTAGCTAAACCCTAGGTGGTTTACCCGAAATTTTGGTTGTGACAAGCAGTCTTTAATCTGTCTCTAATAATGGCAACTGCATCCACTGACTGTTGAACCAACTCTAGGCCTATGATCTTTCGTTCTCCGACATCATCCCAACAATTGGCGTCATGCATGCTTTGCCATACAACGCTTTAAAATGAGCTATCTGAATGTTCTGCTGGTAGCTATTGTTGTAGGCGAACACAACAAGATGAAGCTGTTCTTCCCAGCTTCCCTTGAAATCTAACACATAAGCTCGAAACATGTTTTCGAGGGTTTGAATCGTCCTCTCTGACTGGCCATTCGTCTGAGGATGATAGGCCGTATTATATTGCAGCTCCGTTCCTAAGGCAGCCTGCAAACTTTTCCAAAAGGCAGCTGTAAGCCTCAAGTCTCGGTTTAATGTAATTGTCATCGGCACTCCATGCAAACACACAATCTGACGCATGTACAATTCTGCATGTCTGTCCAAATCAAGGTCCTTTCATACTGCGATGAAGTGAGCCGACTTTGTCAGTCTGTCTACCACTACCTAAATGGAATCATTACCTCTCCGATTCCTTGATAAGCCCGTCACAAAATCCATTGTGATGTGTTCCCACTTCCACTTGGGAATCTCGAGAGGTTGCAGAAGTTCTCCCGGCTTACAATGCTGTGCCTTCACTTGCTGACACATCATACACTTGGCAACATGCTTGGCGATGTCCACCTTCATACCGGACCACTAGTAATGTTGACGCAGATTCTAATACATCTTTTGATAAGATCTCTTCCTTAAGCACTGCATCATCAAGTACACACAATCGTCCTCGGAACCTTAGTGTTTCGTCTTCAGAAATTTGAAAGTTAGCCTTCCTCTTTTCGGTATCCTCTTGTAGGATTTTCTAAATTTCTTGGTCTATCAATTGAAGCGTCTTGATTATGATCTGTACTTTTGGTTCAATTCTGAGGTTGGCCATAAGATTTGCAAGGTGGCCTACCCTAAACTTGAAAACCGAATCTCAAGCTCTCTTGAGTACATCCATTCCTTGAGTACCATCTGCGCTACTGAAGATTTCTGACTCAGCACATTTGCAACCTTATTAGCTTTTCCAAGGTGATACAAGATATCACAATTATAGTCATTCAGAAGTTCCATCCAACGACGCCGTCTCATATTCAACTCTTTTTGAGAGAATAGGTACTTGAGACTTTGACGTTTAGTGAAAATCTGGAATCTTTCTCCACACAAGTAATGTCTCAAAATCTTCAAAGCGAAAATAATTGCTGCGAATTCTAAGTTATGCATTGGGTAATTTAGCTTGTGAGGTCTCAACTGACGGAACATGTATGCAACGACTCTACCATGCTGTATTAACGCACAACCCAGTCCTCTAAACCATGCATCACTATAGATCTTGTATCCTCCAGGACCAGATAGAATTGTCAACACGGGTGTGGTAGTCAGTTTCTACTTAAACTCTTGAAACTACACTCGCACTTGTCTGTCCACACAAATTTCTCTTCCTTCTTCAGCAGTCGAGTTAATGGCGAGGTTAAAGCTGAAAACCCTTCCACAAACTTTCTGTAGTAACTTGCCAAACCTAAAAAGCTTCTGATCTCTGTCACGGTAGTTGATCTTGGCTAGTTGATAACTGCTTCAATCTTGGTCGGGTCCACGGGGATTCCTTTGCCTAAAATCACTTGACCTAGGAACGCTACACAAGTCAACCAAAACTCGCACATACTGAACTTGGCATACAACTCATGATTCTTTAGTGTCTGAAGCACCATCCTCAATTGCCTTTCGTGCTCCTCAGGACTTCTCGAGTACACGGGGATATCATTGATGAACACAATCACAAACTGATCTAGATATTCTTTAAACACCCTGTTCATCAGATCCATGAAAGCAATTGGGGCGTTCGTAAAACCAAACAGCATTACAGTGAACTCATAATGGTCGTATTGCATACAAAACGCTGACTTCGGTATGTCCTTCTTTCTGATCCTCAGCTGATGATACACTGTCCTCAAGTTGATTTTAGAAAATATTGACACTCCTTGCAATTGATCAAACAAGTCGTCGATCCTCAGGAGTGGGTACTTGTTCTTGATCGTCACTTGATTGAGTTGGCGATAGTCGATGTACAGGCGCAATGAACCATCTTTCTTCTTCACGAACAAAACTAGTGCTCACTAAAGCGATGCACTAGGACGGATGAATCCCTTATCCAATAAATCTTGCATTTGCACCTTCAGTTCCTTTAACTCAGACAACGCCATCCGGTAAGGAGCTTTAGAGATTGGCTTTGTCCCGAGAGCTAACTTAATCACGAACTCTATCTCTCTCTCTCTCTAGTGGCAGACCTAGCAATTCCTTCGGAAACACGTCTAAAAACTCTTGTACCATAGTGATGTCTTCAATCTTCAGCTTCTCAACTGTCATATCTACAATAGTTGCCAAGTAACCTTGACAACTAACAAACGGGTTGCCTCTAGAGACGAGATTAAGGTAATCGAGGGTCCTCCTCGACTCCAAATAAACTCGAAACTTTCATCCGCTAACGGGTTAAACTAAATCGCTTTACGATAATAGTCCATCTTAGTTTGTTGCTTGGTGAGCCAATCCATGCCAATTATCACATCGAAATCATACATGGCTAGGATTATCAAATCTATCCTCCCTTCTCGCTCCCCATCATAGACAACACCTTATCCTTTAACGATGTAGATATGCTAACCGCTGACTCCAACAACTCAAAACTTAATCCTACCGGCTTAACAAATTGCTCAACTATAAACAAATGAGTCGTGCTAGGATCAAATAAAGCACAAGCAGCATGGTTGTTCAACGAGACTGTACCTGTGATCACATCAGGCGAGTCCTCTGCCTGTCCTCTGGTGATGGTGTACACCCTTCCTTGCGCTGGAGGTCTATTCGGTCCACCCTGTTGTGCAATCTACGGCGCAAATCCTCGGTTCTGGCCCATCGGTGGTGGCGGTGGCAACTGCGGTCCCATTTGCCTTCTGGGACAATTTCTGGCCATGTAACCTTGTTGGCCACACTTAAAACAAGCACCCGGCCTAGAATGGCAAGGGGTTGATCCATGTCGTCTTCCGCAAAAACGATATACGCCATTCTGTTTTTGTACCGACTTTCCTATCCCACCCTTTCTGTTGGGCGGAATGGGATACCTTCCTCCAGTCATAGGTTTCTTCA
This sequence comes from Eucalyptus decipiens, assembly GCA_014182575.1. Taxonomy (NCBI): domain Eukaryota; kingdom Viridiplantae; phylum Streptophyta; class Magnoliopsida; order Myrtales; family Myrtaceae; genus Eucalyptus; species Eucalyptus decipiens. The sequence goes on along the minus strand of CM024609.1, from coordinate 20,927,747 downwards.
CAAACCTATTTCCATCCCTATTTGAACCAAACTGTGACCCAGATGTAGCAGCATGTTCGTTTTGGTCTCTCTCTATCAACTGGGCCCGTTCATACTGGTCGTTGTAATCCTTCAAATTGAATGGTACCAGTGGACTCCTTAATTCCGGTCTGAGCCCATCTTTGAACCTCTTAGCTAGGTCTACCGAATCCTCGCTCAGTTTGGGGGCAAACTATGACGGTTCAGCGAATTTCGCTTCGTACTGGTCTACTATCATCGTACCTTTGCAAAGGCACTGGAATTCTGCCATCTTCAGTTCCCTAGCACTGTCAAAAAAGTACTTGCTGTTGAATACTTCAACGAAAGCGTTCCACTCCGGAACCACACCTTCTGGGAACACTACTTCTCTGGTGGCCCTCCACCAAGTACTCGCGTTACCCTGTAGCTGGCAGACTGCAAGGACAACCTTTTCCTCTTTTATGCACCTCAGCAGTGCAAAGGCCTTCTCTAAGTCTTGGTCCCAAAGGGTTGCAGCTTTGGGATCTCCTGCCTTGGCAAGCCTTGGCGGGTTTGACTTCAGAAACTGTTTGACAAGCTTATGCATCGATCTCTCTCTCCACAACTATGTTCCCAGTTGGAACTTTGGCAGATATGACAGTAGCAGCATCAGCGGTAGCATTGGCGGCGGTAGTGGCGGCTATGGTAACAGCGGCTGAAGCGGTGGCGGCAACAACTTGATTCTAGGCTTGCTGCCCTACCATATTTCCAAGCGTCTCTAGTGCCTGGATGATTCCATCTATCCTAGGATCACCAGGGGCTGCTACCCTAGTACTGACAGAAGGTGGTGCTACTCCACTAGGCTGGCGCTCTACCACGACCCACTCAGGTACTAACCCTAGTTGGCGTCCTATCTTGAGTCGCTGGTCCAATGGTTCTCTTTCTAGGAGTCCTTTGCTCTTGATCACTCCTAATGCAAGTTCTTTATAGAAACCTGCTTTCCAATTCCATACAGAATTAAAAGCTGAGCGATCACCACAAAACAATCTACCAAACAGCTATCACTTAAATGCATCAACGTTAAATAAATGTCATTCCTACTAACTATCCCAAGAACCCATCGCACCTTATCACTCCAACTACCGACCAGCTCTGATACCACTCCAAGCGAGGATGTCACTCCCCAAATCTCGAGCGCATGACCATCCCTCGGTGGTCGATAAAATTTACAATGTCTCAAGATGCGTTGCCGACCCATTCATTTTATTGCACATGCGGAAGCAAATAAACAAATCCCCTGATAGTAACCAGCATGGGATAGAAAAGCAAGAAAATAGATTCATAACCAAAACACGCTTTTATATACATATTGAGTCATATACAAAAGTCTACAAAAAGACCTATATATAGAAGTCTAGATCAAAAAGGGGCTACGGAGATTCTAAACTCTAGGCTCTCTAGTCCTCGGCTCCAAATTCTCCGCGGCACCATCAAGGTGTTAATGTCCAAAGGGTGCCCTATCTCCCACTCCCCTATCCTGACGGGAGGCTCGTCAAAACTACCTATAGGACCCTCCCGACTCCCATCGAGCTTATGAAGGTACCACGCTTTGAAACGATGAGGTACCAGGCAGGGCAAATCCTTATCGACCCAAATAGTGGACTCCACAAGCTCACGGGTCAAGTTGGTCTAGGGTACTAGGAAATAGGAACGCTGGAAGTCTACCTCCCTCAGAACCCCATAGCGTACGTGACGCTGCTCCATCTAAGGACCTGAAAAGAATTGAGCTCACGACAAGGTGAGACATTGTCTTAGCAAGTTCACCCCCTAAACTTCAACTAGGAAGGAAATCCGCCTAGAGGCGTCCTTACCACACAATCACACTATCACACAACCACAAAGACTTACCTCATCTCAGCTCCTCCCTGCATTTCAGCACAATTCATATCGCAGACATGAGCAGTAAACAAGCTCAAACAATTGGAATGCCACACTCAATCTCAAATGATCATAGGGGTTCTAATTATAGGGCCAAATCGTTATGGCACGTCCCATATTGTGCCATACAATTTTGTCCCATAATTTAGCGCGTCTAACTCAATCAGTCATGCTTTGCCAGTTTGATCTCGGCCCAATGGGCACGACCTACTCGATATTCGGCGGTCTTCTGGCATAGTTAGGCATCGTCTCACCCCTTTGGGCACGACTACGTCTTTCCTAGATGGCTTTCTCGAAGGAGCATAAGTTTAGAATGAACTGCGACCTGCTTCCGTTGTCTAGGGCATCCTATATAGGGGTAGCTATCGCGACCAAAATTTCAGGTGAATCACCTAAGATTTGGCTAATGGATTACTAAGTGTAAACTTAGCTCGGGCTCTCCCAAGCCCATATTAATTCGCAACTTAGATTCAAGTTCTTAACATGTAATTGATTTTTAATTAGGAGTCACTACTAATCTATTTTTTGGTGGATCAATTAGAAATCCAAGTAAAGTTACGGGAGATTTACTTTATTCCTGTGAACCAGAGATTGTGAGTTTGGAGACTTGGTTACGCTAGATTTCTCTAACGCCCTTTCGGTACCTTTCCATTTTATTTTGAAAAAAAAAAAATGTTTTGCAAACAGCTTGAATTGATTTTAATTTACCTCCTTAACATGTGAGGTGGTTATACAAGTACTCAAACCACTAATTTAACATCCAAGAAAATTGCAGGACTTATCTCATGGTAACGAAAGTATCTGCGATCTTAGATCAGAGTTCATATCAATAGTCCTATATATGATTTTTAATTAACATGCAATCACTTGATTTTGGTTTCACTTACTTGATGAAAATCATGCTTTATGCAATGCATACTACTAATCTAACATGAAATGATGTGACATTACAATATGACCTAAACTATATGACGTGCACATGATATTTTTCATTTTCTTAATAAGCATGCAATCTATTCTAGATAACAAAACTAATTTATTCTAAGACAATTTTTTCTTTTGGTATTTTCCATGAAATTCGAAATTAAGAAAAATGCAAAGATTAACTAGCTAAATTAAGATATCATCCAACTTATACTAAGATTCAAATTAGGTCAAATCTTAATTTAAACTAAGATATTATCCCTAACCTAAAATACAGTCTATCTAGGAAAACAAATATCTAAACTTTAAAAAAAAAAAAAATGCAAGCTTATTCTAATATGCAATGACATGCAAAGAATGCCATAATTTTCCTTTTTCCTTTTCTATGAAATTCGAAATTAAAATTGACACATAATTAAATGTGCAATTTAAATTTTTTAAAAAAAACTAATCATCCTAAATGAATGCATTTTTTTTGGATTTTTTCAAAAATTCGAAATAAATTCCCTATGCAAAATAACCTTAAAACAATAAACCTAATCTAACTCAATTTTTTTTTTTGGTTTTTTCACGAAAATAACATCGATTCAAATAACATAACAACGGATCAAACGAGATGAAATTGATATCCATAAATTGACGAATCATATCCCGCGCATGGGATCGGATTAGTTAATTTTAAATAAATCTCGAGCGTAAGATCGGATTGGCGATTTTTCGTGTGATTGCGAGTTAGATTTCGAGCGCGAAAATTGGACTATCAATCGTATGCACGTTGTGAAATTAGGAAAATTTCCTAATTCATGAGGGATCAAGAGATCTCTTGGATATGACAATACCAATCAAACATTCAAAGAAAGATTGTGATATCACGAATTAGGCAGACATATATGAAAATCAAATTAATCAAGAGTCTTACCTAATTCACGATGTCACGTGGATGACGTTTCCAAATTCGGACTGATGATGGGTCACAGGAATCACGGTGAGGAAGATCGACGATCCGTAGCATGCACGGTCGCTCGGTAATCGTCGGACATGTTCCACAAGACCGAGTACTTTTGAATTCTATCAGAGAACTTCAGCTTCTTTTCACTTTGCTATCAAGCTTTGCCTTTTTCCAATCGGAAGAAGAAAAACAGAGTGTTGGATACTGGGCCATGGTGCTTCTCCAGTAATTTACTAGTATTAAAAGAATGTGCCCCTGATACCCCGCAAATCTGTTATGAGTTCAACAACTGTGCATTTTGGGTCAATTTCTATGGCTTGCCGTTTGGGAGAGTCATTAACAAATTCATCCGAGAAATAGCTTCTAAATTGGGGGAAGTCATAGAGGTGAAATTAGAAGCAAGAGGCAATAGCCATTACAAAATTGGAAAAGCCAAGGTGATGCTGAATCTGGAAAACCCGTTAAAAACGGGAATACTTGTGAATTTGGAAAAGAAGAAAGTATGGGTAGAGTGCAAATATGAGCGATTACCACATTATTGTTACTCATGTGGACGAATGAGGCATTATGCTACTGTTTGTAAGGAAATCCCATATGAAAAATCAGGGCTGCCGAATGACTTACCAAGACGATTTGGCCATTGGCTTCGAGCGGATGTGTAGGAATTAAGCCCGTATGGGAAAATCTTTTATGGCAAACAAGAGCCAATCCTCGAAGAAACTGAGAGTGTGCCAGAGACTCCTATGCATTCTGTTTCAGAGAATGATAACTAGCAGCAGGATCAGAACTTAAACAGTCTATGGGGACAGAAAAATGCAGAACAGATAACTCAGAAGGCAACTTGTTCAACCACACAACAGTTAGCAATACAGCTCATGGGAGAAAACAGCCCACAAAAGAGAGGGAGCTGCTGTATTGATGAAGCATAAGCTATGGTCCTATATGAAGAACAGCAAAAGGAAGAAGAAAGAGCAATGCTAGAGGCTGAAACAGGGGAGAAAAGGCTGATCAAGCATAAATCTAAAGGTACTAAGCACCAATCCGCTAAAAAAGGCAAGCGTTTCTGCCTTTATGGCGCGCAGAGTTCCAGAACACCGGAGATTGATAGTACTCAGCTGATAGAGACCCCGATTGAGGAAATGGAGAAGTCATGTCAGTGGGCTTTGGTGGCTAGCCCTAATAAGCCACCAACAAAGGCATGAAACTATTAAGTTGGAATTGTCAGGGGTTGGGCACACCCTTGACAATTCAGGCATTGCGAGTCTTAGTGACTCAAGAAAGGCCCGGTGTTTTATTTTTAATGGAGACTAAGAATCGGGAGCAAAAGGTACATCAGTTAAGGAGGAGGTTGAGATTTCAACATTGTTTTTTCGTGAACCCAGAAGGAATTGCAGGGGGTTTGACTGTGTTTTGGGATGACCAAGTAGAGCTATCAATTGAATCATTTTCCAATAACCATATAAGTGTACTCTGTCAAATAATTGAAAACAGACAACAAATGCAGATTACCTTCATACATGTTCGTAATGCTTTCCAAGAAAGAATACAACTATGGGAGGATCTTTATAGAGCAAGTAGCCACTACTACTTACCATGGCTTTGCTTGGGGGACTTCAATGAAGTATTGTATCATTGGGAAAAAGTGAGTGGAAAACGAGCGGAAAACTATCGATTAACAACCTTTAGGGATTTTCTTGGGAAGTGTTCCTTAATGGATTTGGAATCCAAAGGCTGCGCTTTCACCTGGACCAACAACCGAACATGAGATCAATTTGTTAAGGAAATACTAGATAGGGGATTATGCAATCTCGAGTGGAGATTATCCTATCCTAATGTAGAAAGCATAGCACTACCAGCTATAGGGTCTGATCACATCCCTATTCTAATATCTTTACAGGCGAGGAGAGAAAAGAAGAGGAGGATTTTTTGCTATGAAGTATTCTGGGCTGAAGATGAAGAAAGTATGCTGATAGTTAAAAAGGGATGGGCTAAAGGTGAATCTCAAGGGCTGAACATAGCTCAAAAGCTGCAGAAGCTGGCAAAACAATTGGCACAGTGGAGTAAAAACAGATTTCAGAATGCCAAACGGAGAATAGATGAGCTGAAAAGTGAATTACAAAGTCTTACAAATGGAACTGAAGTTTATAAAGAACGTGAGGCAGCAAAGAGAATAAATCAGGAGATTGAAAAGCTCTGGTGACAAGAGGAGATGTATTAGGGGATGCGCTTAAGAATAAGCTAGTTAAAATGGGGAGACAGAAATACAAAGTTTTTCCATGCAACAACCATTCAGAGAAGAAATAGAAACAGAATTACCTTACTCAAGGATGCTAATGGTGAGTGGGTGAAAGAAGATCAGCCTTTAAAAGAAATGACAGAAACTTTCTTCAAGAACCTATATTTGTCAATGGGGGCTCACGACTTTCAACCTGTCATACAACAAATTCCAATCTTAGTAGACGAAAGAATGAATCAAAGGTTGGTGAAATTTATTACAATAGAGGAGATTACAGAGGCAATGCAGCAATTAGGAGCTAATAAGGCTCCCGGACCGAATGGGCTGAATGGGTTGTTCTACAGAAATCATTGGCCAAATCTAAGTCAGGGGGTTTTCAGCGAAGTTCAGAATTTCTTTAAAACATGACACTTTAACCCAGACCTAAACAGAACCCTAATTACCCTCATTCCCAAAGTTCAAAACCCAGAAAAGTTAGAACAATTCCGACCCATCAGCCTATGTAATTTCATATACAAAATCATCTCCAAAGTAATGACCAATAGAATAAAACCCTTACTACCAAGTCTTATTGCCGAAGAACAAAGTACCTTTGTGGGGGGAAGACAAATCCAAGACAATATCTTGATTGTACATGAGGTGTTACATAAGCTGCGAACTTGGGAGAGGAAGAGTAAATTCCAAGCTGTCCTTAAGCTTGATATGCAACAAGCATACGACCGAATCGAATGGGACTTCCTACAAGCAAGCTTAACAAAGATGGGATTTTGTGACCAATGGGTTAAATGGGTGATGCAATGTGTATCTACGGTGTCTTTTAGCATAAATTTCAATGGTGAATCCCTACCTTTTTTCAAGCCAACAAGAGGACTACGACAAGGTGACCCACTTTCCCCATATCTATTCATTCTAGTGGCCAATGTTCTTTCCCTCCTGATGAAACAAGCAAATTTGAATGGCACCCTAAGAGGAATTAAGCTAAACAGTTGCTGCCCAATACTATCACACCTGTTATTCGCGGATGATTGGATATTTTTCCTTTACGACACTGTTGTGGAATGTCAGAATTTAGCAGTCATCCTACACCAATACTGTTTTGCCACAGGGCAGGCCATTAATCTCAACAAATCAAGTATCCATTTTAGCAAAAGCTACCCCACGATTTTGAGAAGAAACATGGCTGAGATGCTAAGAGTTCAAGAAATAGAGAAAACAGGGAAGTATTTAGGGATTCCCTCAGATTGGGGAGGTTCGAAAAAATATGTATTTGCATGGATTCTTGCAAGAGTAAGCATGAAGTTAGAGAGCTGGAAAGATAACTTGCTGTCAAAACCAGGGAAGGAAATATTGATTAAGTTCGTAGTGCAGGCTATCCCACAATATGTTATATCCATTTTCAAACTCCTTGTGTCAATTTGCAAAGCCATTGAGAAGAAAATAGCAAACTTTTGGTGGCAGAATGGAAACAAGGCTGCTGGAATTCACTGGAAAAAATGGGAGAATCTAAAACTCAGGAAGGAAGAAGGTGGGCTCAGATTTAAAGATCTCTTAGCCTTCAATAAGGCGATGTTGAGCAAGCAAGCTTGGAGGATATCCCAGCAACCTTCCTCACTCCTAAGTCAACTACTGAAGGGACTATACTACCCACAAGGTGACTTTTAGAATGCTAGAAAAGGATCTAGACCGTCGTGGGGATGGCAAAGTATCGTCATGGGAAGAAATTTGATAGCTCCTCAAGTGATGTGGGCCGTGGGCAATGGACAAACTATATCAATTCAGGAAGATAAATGGTTGAAAAGCGGAACTATTGGAGGGCCAGCAACAAGAAATGAGCCAGAAAAAGTGGGAGCTTTAATACAGCAATGGGATGGGAAATGGGATGTGGAAATGCTACGGTCTTTGTTCGATGATATCAGAGTTAAGGAAATCCTAGAAACTCCTATAGGATTACCGTCCACAGCAGACAAGATGGTATGGATGAGCAAAAAATTAGGGGACTATTCTATGAAAAGCGGGTATATCTACTGCAGAAATCAAACAGCCAACCCAACAAATACAACAGCATCCTCCTCTCATCAAACAAAGCCAGATCTTTAGAATCTCATTTGGTAATCAAATACTCTACCTAGAGTAAAACAGTTCCTATGGAATGCATATCAGAATGCTATACCTACTATGGAAAACTTGCACAGGAGGCGAATTGTACCTGATCCTCTCTGCCCAATCTGCAAAACAGAAGCTGAAACTACTGAACATACGTTACTGCTCTGCCCCTGGACCATAAAGTTATGGCAAATGAGCCCCCTGCACCTCCAAATTTCCAAAATTGGGTTAACACGAATAGATGAATGGCTATACTCGAACAAAGAAAACCCAAGTAAAGATCAAGATTTCAACCTAATCGCCACAGCTATGTGGTGCATTTGGAAGGATCGAAACCGATTTGTGTTTGAACATCATCCTCTGTCTCCGTATCAGACCCTATCCAAAGCAATAGCTCTACATGAGAACTATGCGAGCTGTAACAGCAAGCCAGCAGCAGCAAAAGAGAACAATACCCATAAGCACAGATGGATTCCACCACCACTAAACATACTGAGCATCAATATAGATGCTTCTTTTGTCGGGGAAGGAGTCGACAAACCAGATCTGGAGAGGAGTCATGTGACCAAGTATAGAGAAAGTCGAACTGTGGTGGAAAATAGAGAAGATCTCGGTGGAGATGGAATAGCCGACACACCACCGGAGAGTTACAGAGAAGCGGAACAACAAAGAAGCACACCAGCTACAGAGGAAGGCTGCACAGGGCCTTCAAACGGAAGCTCCGAAAGAATAGTAGAGCTAGAGAAAACACGAGGAGCGGTCACCCAACCTCTTGAGGAAGAATCCGCAGGGACCACAAATAGAAATGAATTCGAACCTTACCTCAGCGAGGATGAAAAAGAACCACCATATTTGGAGGCTTCTAGACAAATGAGCTGGAAAAAACCAGCTCTTGGGGAAAACAGAGGAGCGACCATGTACAAGGCAGGAGGGGCAGGGGTTGCGAACGAAGTCTCCGATCAAGCAGCTGAACTGGAGGAGATACGAATAATGGGCCAAAATCGACTCATCCAAGCCCTCGAAGCAGATCCAGTCGGGACTGCAAACTGGAGGGACTTCGGAGCCTCCCTTATCGAGCATGAGCGAGAACCATCAAATCTGGAGTTGCAGAGACAAACCACACCAGTTCTTGGGGGCAAACAGAGGAGAGACCGGGTACAGGAGCGCCATCGCCTGCATTTGCAATGACTCGCGGGGAAGCCTGGTGGATGGATTTTCGAAAACAATTGCAGCCTCCTCAACTAAACAAGCAGAAGCTGAAGCTCTCACGGAAACCCTAGAATATCTCTCAAACAGATCGACCAAAGCTATGCAAGTACATTCTGACTCCCTGCTGCTTGTGCAAGCAGTTCAGCAAAAGACAAAACCAAATTGGGAGGTTGCAGGGCTGGTGGACCGCATCCAAGAGCAAATGAAAAAATTTTGGGGCCTGACTTTGGCTCACTGTAGCAGAGAAGCGAATAGGCCCGCGGACTGGGTTGCAAGAGCCCAACGGCAACAATTTCTCCCCCGTAACCGGGTAACCTACCCCCAATAGCCTTACTAGATTTACTAAGTGCTGATGTTACCAATGTATTAGCTTCGAACTTATCCAAGTAAATGAAAGTAGATGCAATTTCGACCCAAAAAAAAAAAAAAAAAAAAAAGCTTGGGCAAAACAGGACAAATTTCACCGCTTGTTTTGTATTGGGAACGCCCTCTTGTGCCCATTGAAGAATCTGGTGTCAATTGAGTTGTTCAGAGAATCATCAAAGCAGTTGCGGTGGGTTCAAGACTTGCTGATGGATGACTCGATTAATTGCCTCTAGATGGACGTCGGGGGTGGCCGTGGGAGATGACCGATGCTCATGGAGACACCTGCAAACACGAATACTGTGAATTCAAGGAACGACGACGCTTGGCTTGTGGTAAAACTCGCTGGGCACTGGAGATCATCTATTGGTGGGCATCATTGGAGGATGGTAGCGATGGTTCACGGTGGCGAGTGGTGATGGTTCACAGATGGGCAGTGAGACCTCGTTGACACTCACGGCTGAACGGTGACTCAGCCGTGATGCTTGCGACTGGGCAGCGAGACCTCGTTGAGACTCATGGTTGAACGGTGACTCAGCTGTGGTGCTTGCGGCGCTCGATGATGCTCACGATGTGGTTAGCGAGAGCTTCAGATAACCTACGAAAAAATAAAAATTCCGCAAGTTGCGGAGAGGCAGCCAGTATGAGACGATCACCCATGAACCAGACCAACGGAAAGCTTCGAGGGTGCTCCTGGAACGTCGGGAAAGCTGCAGGACACAGAGACTGGCACGTCGATGGCTGCAACGTGGAGTTGGACCTACGAACAGCAAAGTAGCGACACCTTCTTTTGCCTCTTTCGGCTTGAACTCCAACAAGGCAAAGATCATCGCCTCAAAGTCTCCTCCTTTCTCTATATTTGTGCGTTGAGAAAGTGGATCCTTAAAATTCTGACTTCATCGATCAAGCTCTCCTTTATACATTGACTTCTGAATTGCTCTAAGTTGGGTTGGATCTTTCAGGAGTGATACAAAACCTGGATGCGGCGACAATGACTGGGAGGCAATAGGGAATATCTCATCGCACAATCAAGGATGCTTCTTAGACCTGACAGCAACTTTGTTGGAGAAGGTCGACGGAATAACAAAGGGCAGCCGCGAGCGCACTCTCTCGTGTTCTCACATGTATTTTCTCTAATCCTCTGAGAATAAAATTTCCGACGCCCCTTTCTCTTAATTCTGTGACCGTGTATGGAATTCTGTGGCCTCCCCAATGTGGCCATGTATTTCTATTGTGTGGCCCCCTGCCCCCCCTTTGTCCTATGTACACGGCTCCTTTTATAGGCGAAGAATGTGATCTTCATGGAATATTTTCTCTCCTTTTTTTCAATATGCACAAAGATTGCCTATAACCTCTCAGACGCAAAATCTTTTTATTTTCCTCATCTTTTCTAGATTTCCTTTGCAAAAATAAATATTCTCCACCGATTTTATCAAATATTGCCAAAGATTCAAAATTGCAATAGGATTTTTTCTCAAATTTGAAATCTTGCAAATATAAGTTTGTAATATCTCCTTGAGGATACGGGCTTGGGCCAATTTGCTCTCTTCATGGGCTTAGTCCGACTTACCAAATTAAAGTTCAGAATTACCAATTCAAACCCATCTGTCACCAGCCCAATGCAAATGCAAAAATAATAAATAAATGCACCTAAAATTATATGCTATGTAATTAATTAATTAATTTTAGAGGTTAAAAATTAATCCCTAATTTTTATGTAATAGATAAATAACTGGATTGCCAAAATTTAGGTGTCAACAGTAACGTCCAACGTAAACGCTCGCGACGGGTTCTCTTAACTAACCCACAATCACTCAAGTACGGCCAAGGACATCGTGTATTGCACTCAAATATCTCAATTAAGATAATGCACTTGGCTCATTTTTTTTCGTATTAAAAACACCCAATGAAAATAATCATGTGTGGGTACAAGGTCAGATTGAACCTGAAAAATTGATATCCTTCTTTTTAAAATCTCACTATTTGATATAGTACTTAAAACCATTTTTGGTGCCAAAACTCGTCACCCGGGATTTTCTAATTAAACATAAAAAATTCACAAATTTGGAATAAATAACCAAAATTCCAATCACGGCTCAATTTGCACAAATTAACACTCAATTGCAGAAACTAAGCACACCACTGCAATCAGCACAAAATTTCGGTCACCGCCTATCCCAATATAATTTCCGGAAAATATTAAATATTTAAATAAGTTCCAAAAATAATTAAATAAATCAATTTAAATTCAATAAATATTAACTTAGGCCGGAAATGCTAATCTAACCACCTAAACGGGTCTAGAAAATTTTCGAATCTATCTAAATAAATAGTACATCCTATCTAGTCCTTAATTAATCTAATCTAACTACCTAACATGCATAATTGAATAATTAAATCACTAATATAATCTAATTAACCACATAATCCCTAATTAACATAAACTAATCACCCCTTAAGCATAATTAATTCACTAAGTAGAGTTTAGCAAGTAAACTCACCAGATTAGCGGGGCCGATGAATCCACGACGGCAGCACAGAGGTGAGTGATAAACAAGCCTGCGGCGACACCAACCAAAGACTTGACGGGCCTAAAATAGGCCCAATAGTTCATGGTTGGGCTGGGCTTTGACTTCTGCTCACAGCTAAAGGAGGCTAAACTGAGTGACGACTTTGGCTGGAAATGGCCAAGCGAGGCTAGGCGGCAGTAGCAAGGGCTCGGGGGTGGTCACGACGACTTCCAAGTGGCCGAAGGCAACACGACGGGCGGCAACGCGAACGAATGGAGGCCTCGGGATGGCTGGGGACACACGGAACAGTGCGCGGCTCGCGGGCAGCAGCGATGGCTTACGACGGGCAGACGAGCGGCGAGGGAGCTCCGGTGGTTGTTGATGGGCAAGGGGGAGGGGTGCTGGCTGTTCTCCAGTTTTTCTCAAGCTCTCAAAAGCCTCTACAATGGATAAAGTGGCTGAGGGAAGAATAAGAAACCAGCTGAAGATTGGAGGGGGTCCAAATGCCTCAAAAATCAAAGAAAATATCCCAAAGTACTCAAGTGGCTGCCCCACTAGCCAAGGCTGTCATCCACAGCCCAATTCCTCTTCAATCTTCCTCAACAAACTTCCTTTGATGCCTCAAATGTTTTACACCCCTTGGACCTACGAATTTTGGGCAACCTCCATCCAATTTGCTTCAATTCGCCTCCAATTGGTCCTAAATTGGAGTCCATAAATTCAACCAGGGTGCCCACACTCCAATTCACATTTTTCCTTGTCGATTGAACCAACTTGACAGCCAACGGTGTGCCCAAACACGGTCCTCTAATTTTCCCGGTCCGAAACGACCCTACTTTGAATTTCTGCCAAAAATCCTGGTTTACTGAAAAATCTTCGGAATGTGAGTCAATGTTCCTAAAATGAATCATGACATGACAGAACTTTCAATTCTAAAATCAGGTTCAAATTCAGGATTAATTTTAATCTGGCGCGATTTTAGCATGATCTAACTTATTGGGTAGCTTTTAGGAATTTTTAGTGCAATTAGCCTATGGTTGATTATTTTCGAGCCATATTGTATATCTTCGACACCTTGGCGACTCACAGTTGTTGTGAAAATCTCGAGGTTTCAAATACGGACACAAGGTACGAAAATGAAAGAAAATTGATCTAGTGCTATTCGACAGAAATTTTGAAATTAGGTGGAATCACTCACACACTAATCACATATCTTTATTGAGCCGACCTATCTTCCGGTCTCTGATCAATTTTGACAGTGCCGTAATAACCATTGCAAATTAACACAGTCGAGTAGTCAATTACTGGTTGAATTTTCAAGTCTATTGCGTTTAGATTCCTTAACGGCTTTACCTGATAGACTAGTTATGTCATGAGTGGCCAACTCAGAAAAAAGAACTATAAGTGTGTCGATGAAAAGCCCAACTTAATCAATTGAAAATAGAACCTGAAATTCAAGATGTCACACTAATATTTTTGAATGATTTTTCTCCACATAGTGGCCTTAACATAATGCATAACCCCAACTATGTTTTTTTTTTTGGGTAAGGATAACCCCAACTATGTTGATCCCTTTAATACCAAAAATTTTATCCACTTCTTGCAAAATCCTTTATTTTAAACTAAGAAGATAGGAAAAGAAAACTGAGAAGATAAAATACCATTTAGTTTCATTCATGCCAAGCATATTTGTATCAACAACCAGGATATTATTTGCATTTAAACATATTTTAACTTCATACTCTTTGATGAACTTTTAATAAATGCACATATCAACATTGTTATGCTTACATTTGTATGATAATACCACCAAATCAAATTTCTCATGCCATTGTTGCTCTCTCTCAATATCTCTCTCAATTCAAAAATCCAGGATTTGAATTGATGTCCTTATCTTTGCTCATGTCATCATTCTCAACAAAATGCACCTTATTTTTAAATTATTTCACATTATTAGCCTCATGATCCCAAGAATCTTCTTCAATTCAAATGTGTTTATCAAATTATCCACAATCAGGGTCTCAATTGTGTGGAAAAGCTTCTTTTGACAATCATTCCAAGTTGAAGACAATTTTCAAATAATTACATCCGCTTGAAGAGGTTCATTAACTTCAAACATAAGATCTTTGAAGTTCATCTACTACCTTAGAGATAGATTTTCCATTAACCATAATAGATTCAAAATATTTCAAAGCAATAGATTTATCCATACCTTGTTTGTCAATATTGTATTTGGTGTCCAAGGAATAATGTCTTTGGGATTTGTGTAAGATTGAAAAATTTCATGTAAATGATCTGACTAATCATTGAGAATTCTTCCTCGGTACCTCCTTTCATAATCATCATTTTCTTATTAATATCATCATATAATATCATATCATTTTAATTCATAAATTTTAAAGTACCATATAGCCAACGTTAGATAATCTATTTTGCCACAAGGAAATGACTCAAGCATATTAATATAAACAAAAGTTTCATTAATACTTATCTATCAAGATTGCCAACACTTGATGGAATCACTATTTCCTTCTTCATGAAAATTATAATACCTTAAGATTGTTGGGGAAAATTGATTGTTGATGAAGATAAAGCGGTAGTTATAGATGTTTGATGTGTTGATGTGTGATGATAATCATTGTCCTTAAGGTATTATTTGCCTCCACTATTGTTGCTACTAGGTTTAGAACAAATATACGTCAAGAATATACACCAAAGCCGTAGATAAATGAGTTTATAATTACTCAATTTCTCTCTTGAAATTTCATCTTGATTGTGTTATCAAAGTTATGTGTATTAAAAGAAAAGAAGAGAGAATTACGAAGAAGTTGTTGTTTTGAACAATTGTGTTCCTAAACAACTATGATGAACAATGTATGATTTAGTTCTCATTATTAAATAACCAATCAACACATTTATTGGGAATAGGTACCTTATCTCCATCACCACCACCACCACCACCTTTCATGTCAATAATAATAATAATATATTTATTTTTTTTATAACCAAGAGTTATCTCTTGTATGATAACAAACTACTCTAATAGTAGCATGTGAAGGCAATGCGTTTATAAATTTCTGATTTTATTATCACCGCAAAAGAAGACATCTACAATGACTTAGCAACAAAAAGGTTAACACAAAGGGTGACATATATCTCCATCTTACCATTTAATATTTCATGTGTTACAAGGGAGAGTAAGAGGAGTGACTACATAAGAAATGAATCTAAGCTGTCACACAAGTTTTCGTAGCAACCTTAGTAGAGTAACCCAATTTAGATTTAGACTTCACTTCAAATCCCCTAAGCTTTGGGATTGCCTCCCTCAAGTTGTGGATGTTCTCAGGTGCATAGTCTACACCTTTTGGCCAAGAAAATTCCAAATAAGGAGTCGACATGGATGCATTTTTCAAATAAGGGCTCAGAGTAGACGTTGTCTTAAATAAAAGGCCTAAAGTGGTCATTTAATTTCAAATAAAGGTTTAAAGTAGTCATTTCATCTCAACCAAGGGTATAAGCTCAATGGATGACCAAATCTTTGTTGACCAGCAAGTACATGCTTATTCCAACAGCACAAGCAAGGACATTTTTGTCTATAGACTTTTTTTTCCCTTTTTTTTTTTTTTTTTTCATTGTTTATCTTCTTCAATGGAGGTAAGTTGCAGGTCTCCATGGTGATGATGATGGATAGAAACATGAGTGAAGGAGCTAAAACCATGACACACACACAATCTCTTTAATTAGAGAGAGCTAAATCATCATCAGAAGATCAAAGAGATTGTGTGTTGTCTTCCTCCTTCACCCACTTCAGCCTGCATTCAAGCATCTTCCATTGCCACTAGCTTTTGCCCAAAAAACTAGTTTATGATAAAATTGCCCTCGATCATTCTCTTAATACCTTAATTTCGCCGCCAAAAAACCCCTAAAAGAGCCATGGGACAACTACAACAAGAAAACCCTCCATTGCTAGTTCGATGATTGTAAGCAACGACTCCAACAAAGAAGAAGTTTGAGCTGGTAGCACTGCCCTCACACATTGGCAGCAGAAGGGGTTGTAGGCCGCTACACAGCCCGACCATCATGCCATTAACCAAGTGCAAGCTCCAACAACTGAAGTTGGAGCGGATCAAGGACTACCTGCTCAAAGAGGAGTTCATGACAAAGGAAGATCAGCTCAAGCCATGGCCATGAGCAACGATGGCTCATTCGACACCAATGGCCACAGACAACTAGATTTAAAGAGCCAGGCAAGAAGACACTTGAACACGGGCCAACGGGCTATCGGTGACTATCATGGAAGACGACCAAATCTAGATAGAAATGCATGTGGAGGATGAAGAAGAGAAAAAAAAAAAGTGAAAATATAAGGAAAAAAAGAAGAAGATTTGTCTTTGGATGATTATGCCCCTAATTGTGCCATCAGAATAAGGATGTGCCTAATGGCTGATGAAAATTAGACTGACCAGCGAGCTTAAGCCTTTATTTGAGACTAATAGAGCATTTAGTAATATTTCTGTTCCTAGGAACACTTTTTATTTTTTTGGTAGAAAGGGTAATAATAATATTGAGGATAGGCAAATATATAGAAAATCCTGGCACCAAAACTTACACTCAAGAAGAAACAACCTGAGTGGAAGGATACCGGGATGCAAAAGGACCAACCACGGCAAAAAAAACAGAGCCGCACAACCAACAAAACAAGCACAGCAAACAGATAGCCGGTACAAAGCTAGGGCGGCAGAAAGCTACACTAGAAACTAGCAAAAAAAACAACCCCCAGCTAGGTAGGAAGGTCAAGGAGAACAAACACCAAACGTGATGGAGCAGCGCCTGCAACAACCACACCCAAAAATCAACTAGCCAAAAGGGGGTCCCCAGAAGAGAAAACAATGGGGTCAATATCCCAAGAATGCTGTAGCCTCCTATTTCTAATGGAATCCTCCACACCCCCTGAAGGAAAGGGCCTTATCTTTCACAGCTCTAAGTAGTTGCTTCTTCATGGCCAAAACAGAATTCGGCTCTCCCCTGAATAGGATATTGTTCATGTGCTTCCAAATGATGTGGCAAACCGCACCGAAGGAGAAACAGCCAATACACTTATAAAAATCTTTCCCGGAGAGTAAGGAAATGGGCCAGCTTAGGTTCTCCTCCCAAGATCCATTACGCCAAGGAAGATTACATCTAGTCGCCCAGAAGAAAGCAAGCCTAGAAGTAATACGACATTCGAAAAAGAGATGATCAACTGAGTTAGGCATATCATTGCAAAAAGGGCAGGAAGCAATGTCAATTCTACCATAAGATAAAAGGAGAGCTTGGGTAGAGAGCCTACGCCTAGTAATGAGCCAGAGGTTAAATTGATATCGAGGCACAATAGCATTGTTCTAGATGAAGGCATGCCAACTGACGCGGGGTTTCCTCCATCGAATAGCCTCCCACGCCGAAGCAACTAAGAACAAGCCCGACGACTCCCCTCTCCAATAAAAACGGTCATGGCATCGAGACAAGGAGGGAAGAGGTGACCTCCATGACTCAATCTCCGTCCTGAGTGCATGGCCATCATTGGAAAAAAGGTCAGACACTGTAGCTAGTCTGGAGAGCCCGGAACTATAAATGAGCATGTATGAGAAAAACAAGTTTAAAGGCCCCCAAGGGTGCCAATTGTCAAACCATAGTGACACAGATGAACCATCCCCTATCTTCCATGCAAAGCTTAGCCTGACTTCCTCCCTCATCTGCAAGATCTTCTTCCAAGCCCAAGAGCAGGAGGTCGACTGCTTCACCACCCAGAAGTTTTTGTTCTTTAAGAACGTCGGATGAATCCATTTGCACCACATTAACTCCTTATCTGAGAACAAGTTCCAGATGTTTTTTACATAGCTGCCTTATTGTACTCGTGGAGTCTACGAATACCCAAACCTCCCTCAGTTTTTGGGAGGTACACTTCATCCCAAGAAACCTTGGCTCCTCCTCTCCCCAACTCGGGACCTCCCCAAAGGAATTGTCTCAAAACACACTCAGTCCGATCAAGCACCGAGGTAGGCAATATAAACACACTGGCCCAATAGGCCTGTATAGCATGAAGAACTGACTTGATCAATTGGAGACGCCCAGCAAAGGAGAGAAACTGGTGAGTCCAGGATTGCACCCTCGCCGTAATGCGTCTCACAAGTTCAGCACAATTGGCCTTACCCAGCTTGCTCGTGATAATCGGAACTCCCAGGTACCGGACCAGCAAAACCCCTTCTTGAAAGCCAAGCTCCAAGAGTATTTGACTTTTAAGGGAGGGCGATCCACCCAAGAGGAAAACCTCACTTTTCCTCGAATTCGGAAGCAAGCCACTCCAGGATGAGAAAGTTTGAAGGCCTCCCTTGAGGAGCAAGACAGAAGGCAAGTGGCCTTCACAAAAGAGGAATACATCATTTGCAAAAAATAGGTGTGAAAGGAAAGTAGGCTTACATCTCCAAAAGAATCTAAACCCCGGTTGCCGTGAGCTTCTATCAAGAATAACCGAAAGCACCTCCATCACCAATGTGAATAAATAGGAACACTTTTTGTTCAGATATAGTTTTTTCCATTTCTATTTTTTGGACGAATTTTTGAGTAAAAAAACATGTTTAGCCCAATCCTAGAATTTTTTTTGGTATTTAATAATTTTTTTAGATTTTTTCCTTTTCCTTTTTTTTTTCCTTCCTTCTTCCTCCTCTAGCCGGTCTCCAAACCTCGGTGACGCTTGACCTCGCCGTGGCTGGGCGAGGTCAAGCCTCACCCCTTGACCTCGCCCAGCCACCACAAGGTCGGTTTCACCCAACCCTTGCTAAGACCCAGCGACCGGCTAGAGGTGGAAGAAGGGAGAGAAAAATGAAAAGAAAATGACCTTGTTTTAGAAAATGTTCCCGAGAACAAAGAAGTAGATTTTTTTTTTTCTTATTTCCATTCCAATCTACTCCATGGCCACTTTTCTATTCTAGAGAATAGAAAATTTAGTTAATTTTACTAAACGAATTCTTGTTCTTTTTTAGTTTTGAGAGAAAAAAAAAAAAAAAAAAAAATAGATGATTACCAAACATGCCATAAATGACCATTTTAAATCTTTATTTGAGACAACATTTACTTTGCCCATTTTTTTAGAAAACTTATCTACTTCGGACACTTATTTGAAAAATTTCCCCTTTTGTCCTATTAGAAGTGCCAACCTGCAAAAATATTACCGAAAACCCATAAAGGATACATTAGAATTTGATCTAATATACTTTACAGATTCTTTTTTCGTATGCAGTTAGTGTAGTGTTTGGCTCACACGACTGTTAGTGAAGGACTAAAATAAATTGCAACCTTATTTAATGACTTACCAGCATAGTTTGAAGGCTGACAGGCTTCCCATCCTGTATGTTCCTAACATGATCCTCGAAAAAAATCTGTAGTGCATATATTTGGATGAATAATTGCAGTCACTGACAGTCAAATTGAACGATGCAGCGGTGGAATTTAGAGAAGATCGTCTCACCGTTCTATGGGGGATGACGTTGGCGACTCTAAGAGGCGCTCAACGGTGTCTTCTAGTGGTTAAATAACAGGGGTTTTCAGTAATTATGACCCAGCCCGGGGCCCAATCATGTCAAAAATCTCAAACACAGTCACTGCTTTCGTTTGTGTTCGGCAATCCCACAAAATCTATATCGCCTTCATCATCTCATGCAACATTCTTGGGAACACAACTCAGTGTCTCGAATCAAATAATACCTTTGAAACATTCTTCGTGTCCGAGCCTACTCCATCATTCTCTTCCATTGCCAACTCAAAATCACATACTCAGTTGCCATTGTAGTCTTCTAAACCAACTTTTGAAGTTTCAGTCCTTTGTTATGCAGCCTGAAGTTCTCATAAAAGATGCCACAAGCAAACTTAATGTTCTACTTTAGGTATTAGATTTGTCAATACTTGCAACAATCCTCGCAGTTTCTTGTGCCTCTACTACCCATGCAAAGGGACAAATCATATTGTCATCTATACCTTTGTATCATGATGACACATGACAACTATCACACCTTACAAGGCATCTACATCCTTCTAGGAAGCTACCTTAACGCATTTAGAAAAAGTTATACTCTAAACTTGAATTACTCTTAACATGCTTAAGTCTTGATTACGCATTTGAATCTTGGGTTGGCGCCAAGAAGTGCCTGGCAATAGTTGCTAAGGCCCTATTTGGTAACCATCCAAATATGGCCAAATTCTGATTTTTTGTTCCCAGAATCAGTTTGGGCCGAGAATCGCGTTTGGTAAAATTTTTGTTCCCAGGAACAGATTGGGAGTGGAATCAAGAATAAAAAAAAAGTTGATTCTTATTTCGGGAACAAATTTAAGAATCAAAAACCAACTCTTCTTCTTCTTCCCTTTGGCCATCTCGCGACTACTGTCCACCCTCGCCCGCCGCTGCCGCCCGCCGTTTGCCTCCACTGCCATCGGCCGCCATCCGCTACCACCAACCGCCATCCACCGCCACCGTCCACCTCCGCTGCCACCGGCCGCCATCCGCCGTCACCGCTAGTCGCCATCCGTCAGTTTGGCAAGCTCGCTAGAGGCTCGCCGGGCCAAGGCGAGGTCCGGCAAGCTCATCGGAGGCAAGCCCAACCATCGGAGAGGCTCGGCCTCCCCAGATCTGGAGAGGCCGAGCCCGGCTAGTGGCCAAACGGGCCTCACCGGAGCTACGCAAGCCTCGCGATGCCCAACCTCGCCGGTGGCCGAGCGAGCCTCACCCAGTCCCGGCGAGGCTCACTTAGCTGCTGGTGAGGCTCGGCTGACGAGGACCGGAGTCGCCGGCCCTTGTCTGGCCGGTTGCTGATCCGACGATCGGCCACAAGAAGAAGAAGAAGAAGAAGAAGAAGAATAGAAGAAGAAAAGAAGAAAAAAAAAAAAAAGAATAGGAAAAAAGGAAAAAAAAAAAAAAGGAAAAAAATGAAAAAGAAATGAAAAAAAATGAAAAAGTAAAAAATTTATTTAAAAATTAAAAGAAATTGATTTGGAATGAATCAATGAGCACGGTACCAAACGCAATTCTATTACAAAATCAAAAATTTTGGACAATTACCAAACGCGTTCCTTTACTCAGAATCAATTCTTGGAACAAAATAAAAAATAATCATTTCTGATCAGAATTTGTTCTCGAGAACAAAATTGTTACCAAACACACTCTAAGCGACCAAAATTGGTCATCCTCCTTTTCTATGATCATCCTCATTGCTGTAGCCCTGACTTTGTGGACCATTGCCTCGACATTTTCAAAACTTCTTAAACACCATTGTTCTCTTCATAAAGCAAGTGGCCATATGAGACTATTCCTCAATCTATCATAATACTTGCTTGCTAGCCATTTAATGCTTATATGAGGAACATATAGAGTTTTATTACATGCTTATACAGGCTTGAAGGTTTTGACTTATAAGGTATGCTCCCTCTACACTTTGAAAGCACATAGTAGCCAATTGAAGCTCTTAGAACACACTACTCTCAACTTATTTGTTTCATTCTCAATGAACCCCTTCTCCCATTTTTCATGGCATATTTCCCGGCGGCTTCTCTAAACTCCTGAACATTAATATAGTACATGTCAACTTGAGGACACGATTCTCCATATCCACTTTAATATTAAACTCAAAATGTTCATACTCATTTTGACTTCTCATATTCAAGAAAGCTATAATATCAGTTGAACATCTACATATTCACTATTGCCTACTACTTCCCTATCCCTTTCCATTGAACCATCACTATTGACACTGTGATTTGTTAAATATCTGCTATATATGATAGCTAGATCAATAACGGCAAACTCATATTATTCAACATCCTTGCTATAAGAGATTCTGTAGTTCACATCTTCGTATCCCTCACTTGGCGCTAAATGGAAGAAAATTAATGGCATCATGTTTCCATGCAATACACAATAAACCATAACACCGTAAAAAAAAAAAAAAAAAAAAAAAAAAATCAGTAAAAGATCCAAAACAAGGACCACGTTGGTCACCTAGGGACCACAACAGCATCACTTGCGGTCACAAAATACACCCATGGATACCACTTGTGATTACCTCACATGCTTCAATTCGGAGAGAGAACGCAAAGACAAATCCTCCCAAACAATCTAAAAGCACACGAAAAAAAAAAAAAAAAAATGCTCCTCCCGTACCAGCATTGCGTCGGTCTCACAGTTTGATAACATACGACCAACTCGACAACACGTTGCTGCGACACTCGGCAATTGCCTTGGGTGGAGGAACGATCAATTTAGTTTAATTGGGAAATCGGATAACTTTTGGGATTAGTTGATATTTTAGGGATATTGGGGACTAGGTTTGATTTGTGAAATTTGGTTTAGGTGTTCAGATGATTTTAGACACAAATTCCCCGTCCACTGGTGCTAATAATGGCATGCAAGACGCACGTGGTTGTCACCTGACAAGTACATGAGCTACGGGTGAGTTGGAGGGTCAATTTAGATGATGTCGCTAACTTTAGGACCTTTTTTAGACAAACACCCCCATTTTGCCCTAAAAAAAATAAAATATTGCTTCACTTCAGTGGGTTTTTTTTGTTGTTGAAATTTTCCCTTAGTTCTATAGTAATCTCAAAGGATGTTGACATTCCGCACTTTTTCTCACATTCAGAGAATCAAAAAGTTTTGAAACAACCTCTGTTATGATAATTTATTTTAGCTTCACATGTAATTGTAATCAACACTTATCCAGTGTGCTTATGTGGATTTTAACCTTTTTGAATCATGTATATAGTGACACGTCCTAAAAATGATTATTATTACAATAATCATCAGCGTAATCCATGAAATAATCATGCAAATTACTGTCTGTCTCCTAGTACTACATCACGTGAGTATTTTGATTGCTTGACGGTTTCATCTCCATAATTGAGGGGGAGGTCCATATTGTGAATAAAATATGAATGATGATAACATCCATCAATATCAAAACACCTCCATTAGACAAAAAAAGAAAAGGTGGGCCTTAATATAATCTCATCCCTAGTTTATATATATGGAAATTAAGGCGCTAAATTGGTAGATGAAGGCATGGCCAATTGTTATGGCATCTTGACAGACTGGCATGCCACGTTTGTGTCTGTGAAAGAAAAAAACGTGCCATGAAATGTTTATCGAGTTGGGGCAATTGGTAGCATTTCGATCCTAACAAGACATGAGAGTTCCGACGCCACAACTAATTGAGAGAAAAAAGACATACCCTTTTCCGGAGATACATCATAGTAGTCAACTGACCATATACATATGCTTTTTGTTTTCTTGGGAACAAATGAATGGAGCCAAGACCACATAATACTTGGAAAATTACAATACTCAAAAGAGTCCCCATGCCACAACTAATTTAGTGAAAAAGACCAACCCATTTCGTAGGTACATGATAGCACTCAATTTTTTTTTTTTTTTTTGGACTGAAAAGTACTCAATTGACCGAGGATAAGTACACTAGAGGTATTAAAAGTTGTGTACAACGCTCATTTTATTGTAAAAAGTTTTTTTCGGATCACTTAAGTGTTACTTTTAAAAAAAAAAAATCATTTAGATACCAATTCTAATTTGGTTGCCGGAAATTTAACGTAGCTATATTTTATTAATTTCTCAATTCTATGTGACTCACCGGCATGTCTAGTCAGCATATAACCCCTAAACAACATCGTCTAAAATTGCAAATAGTGATCATTTAAGTGTTAAATTTTATTTAGAGTGATCTATTTGGTATCGGTCGTTATTTAAAGTGATCAATTTTATTTAAAGTGATCACTTTGCCATATGAAAATGCCATGTGGATTGCACTTTTTAAAAAATTTCCCAAGTCATATTATAATTTTAACTATAAATGCCACATAATTAATTTGGCCGGAATTTCTCAAGGTTAGTAAGATTGTTTTTTCTCTGACTTGGTACTTAAGTGAGCCGGCAAAATTTTTTGACATTAAAGTGAATACTGTACACAACTTTAGACACTTTTAGTGAACTTATTCGTAATTGACCGTATACAGATACTTGTATATTCCTTGAGAACATTATGACTAGAGCCGAAATGGAAAAGTACAAGTGAAAGTCAAAAGATGAATTGAAGGGTTTGCAAATCCGACATTAGAATATCGGGAAGAAAGTTAGGTATTTGACAAGAAGCATGGCAGTGGGTTCTTGTCGAAAACTATTCCTGACTCTCTCCCTCCTCAATTATCACGACAGCCACCTGGACATCCACGTCATGGGACTTAAAAATACATTCGATTGCGTTTGTCTTTTTGGCACAAAAGAACTTCCATCTGCGGTTGTCACGGGGGCTTCTTGGTTCCATTTAGTGAGGCGGTTTGGTTGACCTGGAAAGGTACAGCAACGGAGAGCAGACGAAGGGATGATCTAGCATTCAATCCTTGCAACTGCAAATCTGGATTTTCTTGTTGTTCTGTTCCCGTCTGTTACTTCGCCGATGAACTCCCAGTAGAATGATTATGATGCTGGACAGTCCGACCAAAGACAAATATAACACTCGTTCTAGAGGTTTGATCAGCCTATCAGCTTACTAACGGACAAATCGTGATGGGTAGAAATAGGAAAACGCAATCTCAATGTCTGCATATTATATACCAGATTTAGAGCTTTACCGTGGAGTTGCAGCTTCATTTTAGATGTGGTTTTTGTTTTCCAAATTATGGCTTGTACTTGTTTAAACGTTTATTGTCAAGAAAAAGGAGAAACAAAAATAGAAATGAACAAATACATCATCTAGAAGACATACTATTTATGAACGGGAGACCCTAAACTCAGGACAAAAACGTGACAATCCTCAGGATGTAAAAGTACTATTGTTATTCTGGCCCAAAACAATCTTGTCATATAAAATAGTATGTTGGTCTTTTGTTTTACTGTCGACATTAATTGGCGCGGCCTTGCTACTGAATAGTTTATAGTCGGAAACCGATTGCGACTTCAATGATAAAGGCACTCTCTAGAGGGATCGGTCCAATCAGCTTTTGGTACAGCAGCATGCGAAAGCGGAACCTTTGTAGTATTGAGATTTTATTATCACCGCAAAAGAAGACATCTACAGAGGCTAAGCAATGAAATGGTGAACACAAAGGGCGAAATGCATCTCCATCTCACCATTTCACATTTTGTGAGTTACAATAGAGAGGAAGAGGAGTGACAACATAAGAAATGAATCTAAGCTGTCACAGTGGTTTCCACAGCAACCTTGTCGGAGTAACCCACTTCAGACTTCACTTCGAATTCCCAAAGCTCTGGGATTGCCTCTCTCAAGTTGTGGATGTTCTCAAGTGCATAATCTGCACCTTTTGGCCTGTTAGAAGTGCCAACCTGCAAAAATTTGACCAAAAACCCATCAAGGATACATCAGAGTTCTAATATCCCTTTACGGTTCTTATTTGGTATGCATTAGTGTAGTGTTTGGTTCAGATGACTATCAATGGAGGACTTAAATTATTCGGTACCCTATTTAATGACTCACCATCACAGTTTGAAGGCCGACATGCTTCCCAGCCTGTATGTTCCTAACACTATCCTCAAAGAAAATCTGCAGTCGTAAATTTGGGTGAATAATGACAGTCAAATCGAACGATGCAGCAGTGGAATTTAGAGAAGATTGTCTCACCGTTCTCTGGGGATTGATGTTGGCGACTCTGAGAGCCTGCTCAATGGCGTCTTCTGATGGTTTGCAAATGACAGGGGTTTTTGGTAATCCCGACCGATCACCGTGTCTGGAGAAATGCCCAATTATGTCGAAAATCTCAGACCTGGAGTCACTGCTTCTGGTTGTGTTCTGCAATCCCACAAACTCAATGTCATCTTCATCGTCAAATGCAGCGTTCTTGTGAACAGGATTCAGTGTCTCGAAGCAAATAATCCCTTCGAAACAGTCTTCGAGTCCGAGCCTGCTTAGTGCTTTGACTGCATGAGTCTTATCCGCATTTGTGAATATCTGTTTCATGTAACAAAAAGGTTAGAAAAAACCTCAATTTTGGTGAAAAAATCTCTGGCATTTCAGGATAAGTGAGTTTACAATTTTACGGTAAGGCAAGCTGAGCAACAGACTCCTTAGGACCGGGTCCGGTTTTAGGTTGTCGTAGGGCAGTCTCCCATGGACAAAACTATTGAATGGGTGCAAAAACAATATTCAGCAAAAGCGCATAAATGCATAAATGCTTGAGACAGGGAGACGTGTTCAAATAATGATACGCTTGAGATTTTTCTAACCTGTGGTAGTCATCATAATCGAAGTCATAGCCGATTGCCTGGAAAGTGAAAAACACCCAATTAAGTGTAAACGACAGTCGATCTTTTTGTCTACATTGCAAAGCTGGAAAAGAAATGTGAAAATCTTACCCTAAGACCAGCCATTGTTGTGCCATAATTCTTGTACAGAAGGTTGCACAAGGCATCAATCTTGTCCTCATCTATGCCGAGCTTTTCGACCATATAATCTGGCAAAGAGCATCAACGTTAGAACATGAAACCTAAACGATCTCGGTTTATACAACATGACACAGCACCATGGAAGTGGATATGGGAAAAAGCATAGCTACCTCCGATGTTCTTGCGGCATGATGCGGCAAGGCCAGAGCTTACAGGATAGAGGGTGTCGTCAAGATCTAGAAGCACATTCAAGCCAGGGCATTGCGTAATTAATCCATGTTCCTGTCCATTCACTTATTCATGTCTAATGGAATAACGCAGAACTTACCGAACAAGAGAGAGTCATATTTTGGTCTCTGAGGCTGTCGGTACATCCCTTCAAACTCCATTTCAATCGTCTCCAAAGGGCCTTCAATAGACAGTAAGGAGTAAGCAATTAGCTTAAAGTTGAAGACCCAAAAAGCTTCCAGCTTGTGCTAAGATTCATATATTCTAATTCTCTCATCCTCTTCATAATCAACAAACGAAGAAAAAAGAACACCGCTGAAATCAAATGAAACTAGCTGCAGCATATCAAAATATCAGTTTCTAACAACCGAAACTTGTCTGACCCGACATAAAAGCAAACAATTTGAGGGTCATAACTATCGAACTAGAGCAAAATGATTTGACAAAGATCAGAACTTGCATTTTCCAATTTGAAGATCATTTATGATATCAAGTTAGGCATATACTCTCAATCAACGCCTTTTAATGCCATCTGGGTACTCTTTGAAAGGAGAAACAGAGCTCACTCTGTATCAGATTTGTCTTGCTTTATCATATATCTCCAAGTTTCACTTTCCATTAAAAGGAATTAAATCAACCAATTAAGTGAAAAAAGCACCGCTCAAATCAAATGAAACCAACTGCAGCATATCAAACTGTCAGTGACTAACAACCAGAATTTGCCTGACCCGATAAACAAAAGTAAACAATTTGAGGGTCATAACCATCGAACTAGAGCAAAATGATTCGACAAAGATCAGAACTTGCATTTCCCAATTTGAAGATCATTTACGATGTCGAGTTAGACGTTAGTCTCCATCACGTCCCTTTAATGACATCTGGGTACTCTTTGAGAGGAGAAACAGAGCTCCCTCTGTATCAGGTTTGTCGTGCTTTATCATACATCTCCGAGTTTCACTTTCATTAAAAGGAATCAAAAATATTGAAGAAGGGTGTCATAAAGGTAAAAGGCCACAATGAAAATCCGCATGTGAAATGAGTTCGCATCGGAAAATCGACTCACCAAGATTGAACTAGCAAATGTTGACAGTTTAGGCAAGACCAACAGAGTTTCAGAATGGAAAGGCGATCTGTTCAGACTTCAGAGAGAGAAGTTGACCAGCAGCTCAACTCAAAGGAAAGATTCTTGAGATGAAATGCCCAAGTGCAAAATGCAACGTGAGCGAGGAGGAAACAGGAGGGACTTGGTGGAGTTTATATAGGCAAGAAGACCGTTAGCTCCATCATCTGTTGGCCCAAATGAATATAATATCTGGAGATTACAAAAAATTTCGAAACTTTTCCATGTGAAACACTAACACCCCAAATTTTCTTTTGTCTCACTAATTCCCTTAACCTGTACCAGTGACCTACAAATATCTTGTGGTAATTAAAAATCTGACGCGGCAGCATCGTGGACAACACCATTAAGGATTTTAAACAGTCATTACGTACAGAAGCGGACAACATTTTGGGGTCGATTGTATAGGTTTTAGTTATCGGTGAAAGGAAAAAAAAATTGCAATATTGGTGCCCACATGACAAAATAAAGAATTTTTGGCGGGATCGACCTTAAAATCTTATAAAGTTTGGATGGGTAAGGATGTATGCAATTATTGTGACTGGCGCGGTATAACGAGACAATTTTATTTACTTGTTTATTGTCCATGACAAGTGTCATCGAATATTGTCAACAAAATCCTTTCGCAATATTTATAATTAGATTCGGGTCTAAAAAAGCCAGCCTTTTGCTCTTCTAATTCCAGCAACAAGTGCGATCTAAAGCTGAAGATGAATCGAGCGAGTTTGAGTAATCGCTGAATATGCCTCGAACAGCTCAACTCGTTTGTACCTCTCTTCAAGAGGGCTACGAGTTCTGTTGTCTGGATTCTTCTGGATTACATGATGCATCGACATCTATTATGAGATCGATTATGACCAGTTCTTAGCAAGGTCTAATTTGGGGTCTTTTACTTCTATTTATTTTATATCTTCTATGCCATTATTTGGCTGGATGTTTCACTAGATATACGTGGGGTTGCCATATTCTCCCACACTCATTTTATTGGACACCTCAACTTTGAACAATTATTTCTCAAGATTCCATGGCCTATAGATACTATTTTCATTGAAAAAAAGTATGAACAATAATTAAATCTGAAACCTCATGACATAACATATAAATCATCTTATCCAAATTATTAGAAGTGAATTTATGTCACAACTCAATAAAAAGATTTAACTTAATTTAATTTTAAACTTCTTTTAAAGATATGTGTTGTGTCAGTTCAATAATGTCTTCTGAATTCCATATCAGACTCAGAGAATGTAGGCAATCCGCACTTGTCCATCACATTCAAATTACTCAAAAAATATTCAAGGCAATCTCTATGATGGTCATCTTTTCTTAGCTTTCTCATGTGTTTGGCAACGACCCTTATCTTTGGGTGCTGATGTGTGTTTTTTGCCCTCTCGGTATCAGGCATGTAGTGACACGTTGTTCAAATTATTGTTATTGCAATTATCATCAGCGTGCTCCATCAAATGATGATGCAAATTTATGTGTCTGTACCCTAGTACTAGATTACGTGAGTACCTTGATTGCTTGATAGTTTCCATCTCCATAATTGAGGGGGAACCGCATGTCGGGGATAGAATGTGGGTTCGTGATAACAACATACATCAATATCAAAACAATCCCCCCAGTAAGCCTTTATATAATCTCTTCCTAAGTTGATTGAATACCTAGAAATTTGGATGCTAAACAGGTAGATAAAAGGAATGGTCAATTGATATGCCATCTCGACATACAGGCATGCTACATTGCGCTCGTGAAAGAGAATAAGTGTAGTACGAAATTTGTATTGAGTAGGGGCAATTGGTTGTACTTGGGTATTTGCAATACTTGGGAATCCCAGTATCATAACTTATTTTAGTGAAAAAGACCAACCCTTTTTTGTTGGTACCTGATAGTACCCTATTGATCATATCCATATGCTTTTAGTTTTCTTGGGAACCAATTATAGTAGCCCTATGATCACATGCCAAAGGAAAGAGTACAAGTAAAAGTTCAAGGACGAAAGTAAGATCACATGCCAAAGGAAAGAGTACAAGTAAAAGTTCAAGTATGAAAGTATTTGCATATACAAAACCAGGAGGGTCTTGTTTAGTCATAGATCTATTCATCACGGCCTTAAAATATTGGGAAGAAAGTTACGTATTTGACAAGAAGCATTGAAGTGGGTTATTGGGAAAGCACCATTTCTAACTCTTTCCCTCCTCAATTATCACAACAACCACCTGGACACCTCCATTATGGGACTTAAACATATTAAATTGCTTTTGTTTTCTAGCCACTAAAAATTGTCAATTGTTGCTGTCACGGGGGGGCTCCAGGCGCCAGTGGGTGAGGTGGTTTGGTTGACTAGGAAAGGGACAGCAACGGAGAGTAGAAGAAAAGGTGATCTAGCATTCTTAATTTCTTAATCATTCTTAATTTTTAATCATGAGAGTAGAAGAAGGGGTGATCAGTCTTAAGGGTTTGATTAATTAGTGGCCAAACCTCCAAAAAAAAATGTGAAATTTCAAATTGGATAGTTACTCAATGTTCCCATTTAGGGTTGATTAATATCAAGTAACTTCCTGCAAATCTTTTTTTCTTCTCGTTGGACTGAACAAATGGACTTATATAGTTAGTAGAGACTGACCAAGATTCCATTAGGTTAAGTAGATAAGCGCTTAATTTGGATACGGCCAATTCTGCATTCAACTCGCAATATCTTACACTCAAGTAACCTTAGATCACACCCGTCATTATGTAGGTGAAGTCTTAATCAATACATATGGATTGAAAGGCTTGCCTGCATTCGAGGAGACCAACAAAATTGAAGGTTCAAATACCCCATGTCACAAGAAAAGAAAAAAAGGGAATTACCCGATAGTTATAACAAGAAATTCCTCGGTGATTTGGTGATTTGTAAATTTTATTCATCTAAAAATAGAGGTAAGTAGATGGCATCTCCAAAATATCTTGCGTAAGGTTCTAGGACTTGTGGTTTTTACTTTTAGCAATTAAGCGTGACTAGGCCGGAATACATGAGATACACGTTTTTGCTAGCTCTTGAAAGAGAGGCCAATAATGGAGTCTGTGAAGACGTATGCCCAAGCATTTCGTCATACTTTTTTAATTCAAATCCACGTCACTCACCCGAATTCTTTTTTCTTTGGCGAGTTCCTCATAGATGTGAACGTTTACAAGGTGTAAAGAAATTGCAAGAAAGGACAGGGCACATGATTGCCAGAGGAATGACTGGTTTATAGGGGCCTAAATAATTCCTGGCATCGTCAGCCAAATGGACGGTTCGATATTTTTTGGGGATGGATATGAGTAGAAATTGAAGAAAATATTGATTGCACTTAATTTAAATTGGGTTAGTTTCACATCAGACTGCATTGAAATTCTAAATTCTCGTATTCATTTTATTTTCCTTTAAAATATGATCTCCACTTTTCAGAATTTCTGTTATGTTTTGGGTAGTATTGATCTTTTGTCCTTTTCTTATCATGACTAACTTTTTGTTTTCTAGCTCCTATTTAAATTGGCAAGTTAGGAGGAGATGTATATTAAGTCAAGTGGACGACTATCGAATTTAAAGAAAAGATAACAGATTACGTAGATAAGATTATGATATCTTTATGTAATTTACAATTAGGAATAAGTGTATTTAAAATCCTAAAAGTTGTCACAAAAGTATAATTAAGTTCTAAAACTTATTATAAAAGTGCAATTAAGTTTTACAATTTTTAAAAAGTCAATCAAGTCCTAAAACTTGTAAAATTGGTCCAATCAAATGTTTATGTAAATTGCACAATTTGAAAATTTTAGGACCCGATTTGACTTTATGAAAAGTTTTGAAATTTGTTTGCACTTTTTGAAAGTTTTACTACTTGATTGCACTCATTTTTGAAAATTTTAAGATTCAATTATACTTTCGTAACAAGTTTCGAGACTTCAAATGCACTTATCCTTTTTTATAGTCCAAAACAATTTTGCTTTGGTTGAATATATGATTATTGCATCAAAGTAATGTTTATGGCTAAAAACTAAAATAGTCTTCTCACGAAAATTAGTTTCATGTTTTTCATGTACTTGAGTGTACTATCAATTAGTTGATCCTTTTGCTCTTATTCTTGAGTATTCGTTCTTTAAGTGGAACTTAGAGAGATATATTATTTTGGTAAATTGAAAAGGATGGAGAGGGGTGACCAATATCTCTCTCAGTATCACCATAACAGTTTCACATTCACTAAGCAATGTTCACATTTAGGTTGAATCCGTTTTAATCGAGACCCTCAGCACCATTAATGCATAAAAATCTCATGCGAACCTCGTCACCTTGGCACCATTAGAGCACCAGAAGTTTACAAACCCAATCATCAGCAGAAAGATCACACATTACTATCATAATAAGCTTGTTCGGCCTGTGGCCTCGTGGATGAGAGACTACAAGTCTGGCACCTCTCGCTACCATCACTCATGGATGTCTTTTTTCTAATATGACAAGATTTCCGAATCTTTTGATTTCAACAATGCTACAGACGTGCACAAATTATCAACTGCATCAAATAAGGTCTCACCCCCACAAGATGCCAAACGTGGTGCGCAAGATTATTTTGAGCAGGAGACATGAATATAGGAGCGTTGAATCCAAACCAACTATTGAACTAATCAGCCAACCCGAAGGGTTAGCCACTAACGATGGTTAGAGCACAATTTATCTTACAAATAGTATGAATTGTTACGGAAGTCTTGCTCATTCAGTGATAAGGCAAACTTTGATTTAGTGTTGAAGTAAATGGAAATCCCATGAACCTCTAATGTCGGTGTAGTTGGTTGGATAGTTAAGGAATTTCGGCTTATGAATTGGAGGTCATTTGTTCAAATTTCACAAATTGTGTACAAATCAGCATGGGTTAGGACTATATGCATACGACAAAGGCTTAAACTTATCATGGGGTTTGCTGGATATTCCATAGACATCCAATAAGCTGGGCGTTTACACTTGTACCCTCAAATTATAAACAAAAAGTAGGACCCGCGTGCTATTTAATGGTCCGCTTGTTTGTATATTCAGTATGGTCCAATAAAATACCATATTTTAACAAGAAATTTCAATGCTTCTAGGCACTAGCGTGGCCAATCCTAAACGAGAAGGTTAATGGAGCAGGCATGATGTAGACTTTGATATCCCTGCCTAATGCAACTCTCTTTAGTATTCAAAGTCCAATTTGCATCCTCCGTCTTCTTTCTTGTTATTGCAATGTCAAGGGATGACAGCTAAAGCAAATAGAGTCCAAAGTCAGGAAAAAAATCTGTCAGTTCGACTGATCGACCAATAATTGAGCAAGGAAGACTACCCAACTTGGCGGGCGATTATTTCTTTTTGATTATTTTCTAAGGCTTAATTTGATTGTGTCACGAAAAGGAAAAGCTTAATTAATGGTGGTGTTGGATTACAGGTAGCATGAATCATTATGCAGCCGCTAGCCACTAAATGCGGTTCTTGGGACATCTCACGATCCACGCCATTGACTCCCCATCATTATCCGAACGATCCTTGTGCTCGTACCACATACGACTCCTCAAAGAGGACAAAAGGATTAGCTCATCATGAGCAAACCCGCCAAATGATTGGCCACTAATTAAGAGAATCTAATTTCGTTTCATACCAGAAGTGGCTATTAATGTCTATTCCGCACTGGATCAAGCCAGTCATGTAAGCAAACATTGACATATATATCGAGTTCGATGACGGTACCAGATGTTATTTGCACTGGATGTCTCTGCTCATCATCCATCGTTTACTACAATGTTGAAACATGAGTCTACGCAACACCTTCAAGAAAAGGACACTGAAGGTATCCTCTCCGGCGTGTCTTTCCTAAATTTGAGGGGCTCAAGCCATCATTAAGTGCTACAACTTTTAAAAATTGATCATTGAAGTGACATCAGCCACTTGAATCACTAGAAAATCATATGTGGCATTATATTAGAATAAATAAAGTGGTGTGTCATAACGGAGATGCTCAACACTTGAGATATAGATTAAACAGTGTCATTTGGCAACACAATCTTGCCCAAAATTGAGAAATTAGGTTCAATTTGCTCCATAAACCAAATCTCCCCCCAAATTGAGAAATTAGGTTTGATTTGCTTCCCAAAAAACCCTTACCCAAAATTCCAGTTTCAATCTGAACGTATTGTTGAAAGGTGAGGCAGCCCATCTCGTACCAAGACAGCCAAGGCGTTGGTGAAACCAAACATGACCTCGTCGGAAGGTTCAACGTTGGGATTAGCTGTAGAGGGCAGAATGGTGGGTATCAAGGACTTAGAGAGAGAGAGAGAGAGAGAGGGAGAGAGATAAAATGATGACGTTGGCAGCGGCCGAAGGAGGAGAGCAGCTGGTGTGGTGTTCGAAGTGAAGCATTGATTTTGGTTTGCAATTGAAAAGAGAGCCTATTGTTTGTGTTGAATATCGTTCTAATTATCGCTTAACAATTTGGACTACAACCTAAATTAGTTGCAGATCCTCAAACGGGGGAAGGGCAAGAAGAGTTTTTACCTATATGGTTTTAAATCATCTTTGCCATCATTATCTCTCAAGCAAGCCATATCATGTGTATAGGATTTTCAAATAAGTAATATCACTAATATAACGTCAGAAAAGAGGGCATTCATTAGCACAAAAACAAGAGATCGCTATAAATTTGTAGGAATTGCTTGTGGCATCATCTACTAGCTTAAATGTAGTCCCAATAGGTAGAACTTATGGGGTCTTGTCTCATGTCTAGGAAAACCTGAATGATTGGTGTGGCCTAGGATTAGTTCTTTACTTTATTGATTGCCTTTCGGCCTCTGAGCATGGCCTCACGTTCGAGGCCCTTTTTGAGTCATCATCTAAAAGGAAATACTCTTTTCTTTGGATGCATTAGAACCACAAAATTAAGAAATTGAGCGAGGGATATTCCACGGCCAGAAAAACTAAAACCAGGGCTCTTTTTACCGACATTAAAGATGAGCCAAAATCTTTATGAATTATGTATTAATAATCTATCAATAAAATTCCTATATGTCTCCCCCCTGCTCCCTAGATAAGGTTTCTACTTCGTTGCCAAAAAGGAGTCACTAATCACTTAACACAATATATATCTTCATTCATTACATACAAATGTATATCCTAGTTTACTTTGCTATCTCATGATTTGTAGTTTACTAGAGAGGGCCCATGGCTTGCCACGGTATATTTTGTCACGGCATTTTGGTTTCTAGAAAATCTACATATTTACGTTTACCATTTACTCTTTTACGGATAAAGCAATTTAATATGATGGATACTATAATACTGTTATGATTTTTCTAGAAGGGATTGAAAATTTTAAAAGGTCCGAGGATTTTGGCAATCATATTCTGACAAAGAAAATTTTTTCCGCGTATTAAATTTATCAAAATTGAAGTGTTGGACATTCCTCCCTGATAAGCTTTCATTATATCATAATCAATGACTAATGGCTCCAAATAATAAATTTTAGTTCCATTTGAAAATTATGCGGATGAAACGTCAATAAGAAGAAGGATCTATTACATGAAGAACGTTTGAAGTTTTTTATTTATTTTTATTTTATCTAGACAATGGAATATGTCTAATT